>VWZG01010291.1:563-156950 GCA_013396735.1 Grallaria varia
AAACCTGTTTGATTCATGGGTGGTTGTGACCTGACAGTGCAGTGTTTGACAAAGGCCATAATTCGTTAAAGTGCCCATGTAGCTTTTATTTAGAAAGGCTTAGTTTTGAAAGGAATTAAAAGTAGCATCCTTCTAAATAATTTCTAAAGTACCCCATGAGGCATTGCTTTTTTAACATCCAGGAAAATCTTGATTTTTGTTTACATGCTTACCTGATTAGTTTGTCTAGGAAAAAAGTCAGATTGCTTCTATAAATTTGATATATCAGCTACTTCTAGCACAAATAGAATTAACTAATTCTTTTCAACACAAACTGAAACTTGATAATTTGTTTGTATTCTTTATTGAATGGATTTTTTTAATAGTGTATTCTGATTTAAATAATAAATTCTAAGTATTACACAGTTTACTGACACAAATACACTAAAGCCATTGGCAAAACTTGTTTCTGTGAGGTAGTTTGCATGACATGAGCGATTTGCCTTATCTGGATACTCTGTGAAGTTAGCCAGACTCTCAGAGTAAAATCAGCAAAAATGAGAAGTTGACACAAAGATACTGTTACCACTCCCTTATACAGCATTTAAATAGATATGTAAATTGTGAAGTAATGAAAAATCTGTGCCCAGAAATAAATTCAATCCCGTTAAAGAATGAATTGTGTAAAACACTTAGGAATGAGAGAGAGAAAAGTTGTGCATCACCTCATTAAAAGCAATATAGCTTATTTAGCTCAGCTCTCAGTTGCATTATAAGGGAATTTGTTGTCAGTAAAATGAAATTAATTGGCAGGGCTGAATCAGTTGATCTTTTACATTTACAGACATTTCACAACAGACAACACAGTAGTATTTCACAGCAACTCTTTTTCAAATATGAAAAAAGGGCTGTGCAGAGGAAGGATGATGTTTTTATCTTGGTAGTCAAAAAGCTCATGGATTTATTTTTAGACATGTTGCATATGGTAAAATAGCCAAAAATTTCCCCCAAGTGCCAGGTTGTGAGTGGTTCTGAGGCAGAAGGAAGAATTTTGTTAAAGGAGATGTTATGTTGAATGCGTGAAACACTTTACTATAATAAAGATGAGGGGGAGGGTGAAGGGAGGAGGGAGAGAAATGTACAGCTAAATGTCTCTGTCTCCTAAACACTCACAGAAGTGCTGTTTGAAATTGAGCAGAAATGGCCAAGCTCCACATTCCTCCTGTGGTCATAGAGCTTCCCACTCTTCTAATGCACTCCAGTAGACTTGCAGAGTTCAGCTGCCACAGCAGTGCTCACATCTGGTATGGAGAGCATGCTTTAATAATCCTAGAAATAATTTAGAAATACCTACTTGTCTTGGAAGCAGTTCTCCTTTGAGACAGGAGGCCAGAGTGACCTACAGTGAGGCCCTGCGGTCCTCCACGATCGATTTTCAGTGCACAAGTGCTCTGTCAGATGTGTTGCAGCTACTGTGCATCCCTGTACACTTGTGTGGGAGTTCTGAATTCCACATCTTATATCTGTAGGTATCTAAGCAATATCGTTCTCCAGCATCCTAGAGGTGCTGGGCCCTGTGCTTGTACAGAAAGCTGATTTGCAGTGAACCCAGTCTCCACCTCTCATGTCCAATGATTTGCATGCCCATGTGTTCATATGCTAATTTGGGAGTGTAGCATTGAATTATAGAATGGCTTGGGTTGGAAGGAACCTTAGAGATCAGCTGGATGCACCACTTGAGGTATGTTCTCATGAGAGTGGAGTAAAGGTGCAGAATCCCCTCCCTCAGCCTGCTGGCGATGCTGCTTTTGATGCAGCCCAGGACACGGTTGGCCTTCTGGGCTGCAAGTGCACATTACTGGGTCATGTTGAGCTTCATGCCGAACAACACCCGCAGATTTACCCCTGAGTCTATGTGCAGTAGGTCTAATTTATGCTTGCATATTGAAGACCATAAGATTCTTTTGGCTTCCCAATCTCTCACTGAAGACAATGAGAGTTTGATTCTGCCCATGCTGAACAAACACCTTAGCTTAGCTCAAAACCATGCTAGAAGGTTTCATTTCTAGGAGGGAAAGTAGAACCATGTGCCATCTCAAGTCCCCTGGAGTGCTCTGTCACCAGCTGAGGCCTGGATGTCTGTAAATCAAAATTACGTGATTATTACTATTTTCATGGGTTTCTGCTTTATACATTTAAGCTGAAGCTGAAACAGTGAATAAATATATTCATCCCATGCATAGCTGTGAACCAGTTACTTAATTAATAAATTTCTTTTCTTTTTATTAATTCCTGCTTAAGTCACAGAGATAGATTCAGGGTTTTCTGACCTCAGATCTGAACAGATTTTGAGGTATAGGTTTTGTATCAGTTTAGCCTTGCCTGTGATAAAAATGTAGTCTATAGTAGGCATCCAAAGCCAATGAATAACCAAGATTTTTAGCAGAAGAATAGTGTACTGTGCAATCTGAAATTACTGTCCCATATTCTTCCTCAGGTCTTTAGTGAAATCAATGGGGCTTCTTAAGTACAATTGAATAAGAAAGAACTGGTTCTTAACTTAAAATCAGAGATTTTTTGCCAGATTTTGCAAGTAAGTTTAAAAAATACAGTTTCAAGACTGTCCTTTTAAGATTTGATAAATAACTTCTGGCTACTCAGCAAGACCAGTTTTTCAAAAAGCTTCTGACAGGCTTATGGTTCTTATGATGAAAATAATGAAAGTCTTGCAAGGCCTAGAAGACAGGGTGGCAAGTTTTTACAGGATTAGAATGATTCCACATTTAAGAAAGAATACATCTGGTAGACAGAAACAAAACCTGCATATATATTTACCCAGGGAGACATGAACTGAGCATAAGATATTTTTAGGCCAGTGATGGAGAACTTGCATGTGTGAAGGTTTGGCTTTTCTTTATACTTAGAATAAGCCAGTTCTGAATGGACTGCTGAAACAAGCCAATGAAAAGTATGCATTCAAACCTCCCATGTGCCAAGAGGAGCACAAGATCCTTGCGCTGGGGAAGGAAGGAGTTTTGTTGGCCAACTTGCTGAGCAACAGGGCCATAGCTGCACCTGTGGGACAGTTTCACGAGGGAGTGTGAGAATGGCTGTGGTACGTACGTCAGAGCTGAGGACACATGGAAACAGTACACTGAAAGGATGGCTTGCACTTGTTTAGTGAAATTAGACCTGTCTCAAAGTGTCTGATGGTATATTAGAAGAAATTGTGATCCTTCAGAACCTGTGGATTTGGATTTCCACTGGAATCTTGTCTGGTAAAGACTTAAACTTGATAAAGAGCCAGAGCACAATCCTTAAACTTCCTTCTGTCTCAAAATCAGTGTGGAGACTTGGCTTTGTTACATACCGAGGTCATTTTTCTACTGATAATGTGCACTGATGGGAGAACTGGTCAGTCTGATCATTGCCCACTGGATGGCCTTTGCTCAATGGAATTTTCCTCCAAAATAGTTTTACAGGAAAATAGATTGTGCCTCTCCAGAAGCTCATTCCGTGTGACTCTTTCTATTATTAATGTGTCACCTGGAGCTAAGAAATGTGTTTGTATTTGTAACTTCTCTGGAGAGGACTGCTGAAGAAAAAGTGAGACTGATAAGTTAATGTTACTCGTGAGTAATTTTACTGCTATGCGTGCTTACAATAGTTATCTTTCCAGATTTTAAAACAAACAAACAAAAATGCCTTAGTCTCTTCCAAATTAAATTGAATAAAAAGTTAATTTCACTGAGCTGTATAAAAAGAGGAAGGAAAAGATGTGGGATTTCTTATACCCTCTGTCATTCGTTACTGGTTGAGAAACTATTTCCTTACAATCTCAGCCTTTTCTTTATCTGTTACCATCAAATCTATGACCTATACCTATAGGAATTACTTGTAACCCCTAGCAGATTACAAGGACTGTTTCTTTATTCCATTGCATCAAATCACAGTTATTATATTCTTAACATTAGTCTCATGCATATGTGTAACTTCATTAAAAATTGGTTATCAGACAAGCCCAAAAATAGTGCCGGAAATGGGCTTGCAACAGATAACTTCTGCTAAACTCCACTATCACTTATCATAGTTTAAAATTGTGTAAAAATTCATAGTTTATCACTGTCCATGACATCAATCAGAACAGAAAGTTCTATTATTTAGCCATTCAGCATTCATAGTTATTACATTTTTTGTTTCTTTCGTACTGAAAGAACGTTACAAGACTGTCTCCATTAATTGTGGCAAACAGGGCTTAACTTCAGTTGTTTGGGAAGACTGGTAGCACCTGAAATTCAATATGATAGATTAGTCTCATCATAAGGAATCCGTGTAATGATCCATGTACTTAGAGATGCACTATGCAATTTCAGGAGGACATTTTTAGAAGGTTTTTTCCCTAAGAGAGGAAAAAATTAGGTAAAGACTAAATTGATATCAAATGATGAGGACTCAAGTCTGTGAGTAAATATTATACACACCTATGCCTTTTTTGTAATGTGCATGCTACTGCAGGATACATAACTAATATCATTTGGGGAGTAATCTGACCATTTTAGTAAAAAAGTGTTTTATGGTTTAGATTGACAGATCTCAAATGTCTTCTGTTTGTATTCTGAATTATTAATGTGACTATATAGAAATTAATCCCACATCCCTGCTCATGGAAGAGATCTCTGCATGTTATACTGCGGTATTTAAGTGACTTCTGGTTAACGAAGCATTATTTTGATTACCTAATCTGTTATGTGAGTCTGTCCCTTATTTTTCTGTGCTGCAGTTCTTTCTGTGTTGCTATTTTGTAGCCTTCAGTTATCATTTTATAGCTGTCTTTGCAGCTACTATTCTGCAGTTACAAAATTCGTCATGAAAGCTAATATGCATTTAAAATATAAACATACAGTGCTAGATGAAAGGATTGCAAAACAGATAAACAGAGGCAGATGGTGCAGATTTAATTAATAAAAAATACAAACAGGAAAATAAATCTGCTGGAATGATTTAATGCCTAATTTAATTAAGAAAAAAAAAACCCTTGGAGTTTAGTTACTGCCAGGAAATTATATACTATGTTGTTTCTATTTGGGGAGAAATGTTTTGTATAAACTTTATAGCATTGTATTTTATGAAGACTCTGACACAGTCTGACTGAATTCCCAGAAATTTTCCTCATTGCAAGGAACAAAATTCAAGAGTAGGCGAGAAATGAGGCTCATGTCTCTAGGTTAGACGTACAGATCTGAAATTTGAGTCTGAGTTCTTGGGTACCAGGTTAGAGCCTTAGTTGTTAGGCTACTAAGTGTCTAATTAGTGGATCTTATGGCCCATTTTGACCAGAAGTTTACCATCATGCTAAGGAAGCCTCCCCACTAAAAATGTTTTTGAATTTAGTGGATAAACATATGGAACAGATGGTTGTTTTGCCAAATTGACATATTTCTAAAGGGAGGGAGAAAAACAACCCAAATGCTTTTTATTTAAAAAAAAAAAGAAAAAAAAAAAAGAAAAAAAGGCAACACAAAAAACCCAAAAAAAATCCCCCACCCCACAAACAAACAAAAAAAATAGCCACAAAAAAACCCCTGCATCAATGCTAACTACTAGTCTAACCAATTTATTAGATGTATTCACAGATGACTAGAACTGGCTAAAAGGTATTAAAAATAAAAATTTGGAAAAGCATCAAGTGAAAAAAAGTATGGAGTTCTTGACTCATGGCTTTGGATTTTGCCATCTATTTCTGCTTTCTTTTTGCATAAAAATTTGAGTACTCTACATGCAAAAAACAATTATATGGTTGATAAAAGTTCAATATTATTTTACCCATATGGAATAGTTTGATTTTGAAATTTAATCAATTCTTTAAGCTGATAAATAAAATCCAGTTTTTTTGGATAAAATCCATATGTCATTTATACTCTGGAGACAGTGTATTGTTTCTATTATAATGTTGGAGTTTATCTCCTGAGATTTTTCTCCATTACTGGTACATGAATAATGTCACAAGAAAACAATATTGGAACTGGGTTAATTCTTGTTTCATGCAGGATTTCACTGACCAGAAAACAAAAATAAGAGAGAGGACCTTTTGGGATCACATAGGAGATGAGTCTGTAGAACTAAAACTACAGTAAATTTGGGTTGCATTTGTTGGAAAGTTCTGGACCATTCAGTCGGGGAAAGACTAGTAAGGAGATGAGTATGTGACTATGCTTTTGGATTTTGGTTTCAGAATTACGTCGTTGTTTAGGGTGCTTTAGTTAAGAGGTTAACACTGTCACTCCTAAACAGAAGGAAACAAGGAGAAATAGTTCTTCTGTTATTGTTGAATCAAAGAAATTTTACTGCTTTTTCCTCTTTAAATTGAAAATTATTTTAAGTCAAGCTGAGATAAATTTTGTTTTTATTGCCTCTCTTAGTCACAGAACCAAAAATTCAGCTGTTGTTAGCCTCTTCAGCGTGTCACACAGACCATTGGAGACTGGTAGGAAAGATGTCAGTTTACATGCAGCTTTCCTATACTAAATCCTACTAAAATAGGTCCCCTGCACACTCTCAAGGGCCTGGGAGTGAAATGGGGACATCAGCCCTGTCTGACCCAGGTCGCAGGCAAGCTCCACTTGCAGGATGCCCTGCAGACAGTGTGGGGTCACAGGGGGCTGGAGAGATGAAGGCGTGGAGGGGTGACGTCTCCAACCTCCAATCATCCAGCTGCTCTTGGCTTTTTCAGGCATGGGTTATGTTGATTGAGAGCAGTCCCAGGGTGACAGCACCATTTTTATCCATCTGCTTTCTGCTTCCATTTGCCACACAGAAAGGGCTGTAGCTGCTTTCCTTAAATTTGCCAATGTCTCGTCACCACTGTCAGTCTGTCTTCCTGGTTGAGTGAGGGCAGATTCCTGGCTCTGGGAGCATTTGGAGGAGGGCATATGTTCCCTGCCGCTCCCTCCTTCAACTATACATCCTCTGTTTGTCCCTGTGTGTGCATGTGTAAGAAAAGGGCAAGATCTTCTCTTTGGCTTAAGTTTAGGGATGCTATAAATAAATAATTCTGTAAAAATGCCATTAAAAAATTTGAGAGTCCTCTCATTAATTTATTTAACTAAGTTTATCCTGTCAGGACACCATTCTGGTTCAATCTATAGCCATTAGGGAACTAAATCTTATTTTATAACTGCTACTCGGAATTATTGTTGTAGAATAGGCCTGGTACCTCAAAATACTTCAAATATTATAGAAATTGCTTTCCTCTATTAATGTTCCATATGAGATGTTTGTTGCTTTTATATTGTTTTATACTGTTTTATAATTGTTTGTTATTTATTCTGTAATTAAATATATATAAATTCTCTCTATATCTGCTACCCTTAAAAATAAATTTGAAGAAAATATTCTTTGGGATGTTCTACTGGTTTATATTGGAGTCCTAGTCCTCTAGTATAGATAATGATTATCATCAGGTTATGGCACAAAATTTATAGTGAAAGAAGAATGTGGGTTTGCTGCTGAGCTGAAAGACATAGCATTAATATCTTTCAGCCAGGACTTACTCCTGTTTACTGAAGCAAAATAAATTTCAGAAATGGAACTAAAAAGATAAGTTTAATCTAATTTAAGTCATCTAAGGATGACTTAAAAGGAACTAAAAGAGTTGCTAAAATAAAACTGGAAATATTTGATTCTGGTTTTTTCTTTTTTTACTGCATTTAAATGGAATTGTACTTCATCATTTGTCATATGGGAGATGAGGAAGGCAGTATGGTCATTTGTGCAGATATTTACAAGACAATATATATATTGAAGTGAACCTTACTTGCTACCTTCTATGTAAGCCAATGTTCATTTAGCAATCTCCATAGTATAAACTGCTCATGAGAAGACTGTCACATTCCTCATCTACAGCATTTTTAAAAATTTGTCTTGCTGTCAGACTGGTTTACGTTTTTAATAGGTGTACAAAGTCTTGTAGACTTGTAATTCTCCTAAAACATTCACATGAATAATGCAAAAGTTAAAATTCACATGGGTGAGAAGTTTCACAGATAAGAGACCATCTACTAAAAAAGCATGTGGTTGCCCTGTGAGTGCAATTGGAGTTGTAAACATTATCTGGTAAAAGTGAGGTTTCCTGGGGCTGCAGTAAGTAAGCCTGTTACATCTTCTGGTATTAATCATAATAAGTGTTTTATCTTTGGCTGTCATGTTTAGTTTCTGCATGCAATTTACCTCTCAGGCAAGCTGTTCACGGTATCAGCCAAGCTTATCTCTGAACTTATGGTCTTCAAGTACCTAAATGTATTTCCACCAGAGTTCCCACAGTTAATGTGACAAAAGCCAACATAAGTGCTATTTTAAAACCTCACTGCATCCTTTTACAGAAAAATAGTGTTGCTTTTATTCTGATCACTCCTACCAAACAAAGTAAAGCTTAACTGCCTTTGCTAGACCTACACTCTATTGCAATTTTATTATGACCTATTTTCAGATTGACTTTCTATACACATGTATTTTATCTTGACTTCAATGTCCCTCACACGTGTTATCTCCTATCCTCTAAAGTGCCTTTACTGCCACAGGGCTTCCACATACAAAGCATGTCATTATCTGTCTGACTCCGAAGGTATGTTTAGCAAGATGCAAAAGCAGGAAGGAAACACATGGTCCCTGTCCCAAAAAGCCTACCAGCAAAACAGATTGCTTCAGGAGATCCAGCAAAAGACCTCTGAGAGGAAGGCAGAAGAGGAAGAAAATTCCTTGAACAGTTTTGTGAGTGGCTCTATTTGGAGGATGATTCCAAAATGATATGGAGAAAGTGGTCAAAGATTAGAGAGCTGTTAATATTCTACTCTGCATGACCCCATCTCACTCAAATACTCCCATGATCTGCTGATAATCCTTTATAATTAAGCTTCCAGCCTAATATTAAAATATAATCCACATGAACACCAATCAGAGCATTCAGCAAGAAGTGAAGTGGTTACCACTTTGAGTTGTGCATGGCAGGCACTATGCAATTTAATTTAAAAGCTTTAAAACATTTGGCCCTTGATGTAAAGACAAATTTTCACTTCTGATATAGACGAATATAATGCAACACATCTAGTTCAGACCTGCTGCTGTGACACTTTGCGTGCACAACACGTGTCAAAAGAATATGGAAACTTTGCTACTATGAAAATGGAGACTGCACTTGATAGCTACCTTGACATTTGCAGAGAGCATGAATGCCAAACAGATTTTGTAGCAGTCCATAAAATGAATGTCCTGCCTTCATAGTTGGTAAAATTTGAATTTGACCTTCTAGATCGGGTACAGCAACCTATAGGAGTGTGCTGTAGTAATCCCCACTGTTTTCTCCTTGCGCTACTATAACTCTAGGAACTCAGCTGAAGTTACAGTGTTATAGCAAATGTGACAAGATGCAACATTGTGTTCTCTTCTATTTGCATTTGTTATGGCACATTCTATGGTTTCTTATGCCTTTAAAATGCCTTGTAATTAGAAAACGCCATCTAATTAGTTTTGACTAGTATGACTCTATTATTCTGCATATTAAAATGAACAGTTCTCTCCTTCTCTTTTTTCCTTACACCAGAAATCTTCCTAAAAAATTATCTCCCTGGGTAAGAGAAGCTTATTTTCTTTTTCAGAATTGAGGTAAATATTTGAATGTCACTGCCTTTACTCCAAAAAGTTCTTAAGCTATTACCATGAGGCTGAAGAACATAAAATGAAAACTTAACTGCTAGCAGTAGTAAACGGAGGACTTCAAGGGAAAGTGAAATAAGAATATTAGTTCAAGCCAATTTTTTTATTGCCAGAAATAAAAAAAATGACATTTTTAGCTTTCATGAGTTAAGCTGAAGTAAGCCTATTATGAACCATAGAACATACAGTTTTTCCATTTGAATAATACAGGAAAAGACTATGTCTTAGAATGCTGACAGTATTTCTCATTTTTTTAATGAAGCTTTGCAAATAAGCTATGAATGTTTTCCACCAATTGCATATGGTGGAATTCTAAAGATCTAATTCGTGCCCAGAGAGCTGACTAACCAGGAACTGCCAGTGATATTAATATCTAATTTATATTGCTTTAATTAGCCAAATCCTTAGGTCAACATTAACACCAATTTTCCAGTCCTGGAATACTTCATTACAGAATTTGACACTTCAGTTTCTACAGCTGCCAGGCAGCCTCCATGAATGGCCAGGGCAAACTGAGGCAAGAGGGTGAAGGGCATGAGAATGGATATTGCTTTGAGCAGAAAGATGGGTTGCCAAACATTGCCCATGTGTCATTGTAGAGTGAAATTGCTCTCCAATTTTGGAAGGAACAAGTTGTGACAAGAGAAGCTTTGTGTCGTCAATGGTGAGATTGCCAGAAAAAGTGCAAAGGACGTTTCAGAATGGAAAGGCACAATAGAGACCACTTGCAGAAGCTACTGAAGTTGGGTTTAGTGCTTTAAAGCCAATGCTATTTTTCTCATACTCCAGTTTCATTTGACTTCCAGGAATGATGATAATCATTACTGTCTTCTAGTGCTATTTTTTTATTATTATTATTATTTTTAGAATTTTTTATCTTCTTTACTAGAAAAAGATAAAAAAGGCCCCTGGAAGGAAAAAGCAAGTAGGCAAAAGAACAACTTACTTACTTAAACATGCTACTGCCTTGAATGTTACATTAAGATTTCGTTTGGTTTTCTGCTTCTTCCTGTGCTGTAGAATCCAGATGAAATTGTAGGAAATAGCAGGAAACAAAGCTAAAACCATATTTTCAGGACGGGTCTTGAACTAAGCATGAGAAGTAGCCTGGGCATGATTTTTCAGGCACTGCATAGTAGCATGGTAGATCGACTGTTCATCCTTTGCAGGTACAAATATGCTAGATATTTTTTTCTGTGTTTTAAATACTCGTGCTATATTTGCACATCAATACAATCAAATATACGTGGTATCTTGCAATACCAGGTGTCATGATTTACCCCCAACCAACAACTAAGCTCCACACAGCCACCTACTCACTCCCCTCCTCCTCCATGGCATGGGGAGGAGAATCAAAAAAAAATGGGTAAAAGTCATGGGTTGAGATAGGAAGAATTTAAGTATTGGAAAAAATACAATATGCTAATATTAACAGAGGGGATTGAAACCCATGAAACACAAGTGAAGCTCCATACTGTTGCTTACTACCCACTGATCGATGCTCAGCCCATCCCCAAGCAGCAGCATCCCTCCAGTTTATAGATGGAGCATGACATTCTGTGATATGGATTATCCCTTCGGCCAGTTCAGGTCAGTTGTCCTGGCCATGCTACCTCTGAGCTTCTGGTGCACCTTCTCACTGGCAGAGTATGGGAAACTGAAAAGTCCTTGACTTAGAGTAAGCAGTACTGACCAACAACTAAATCATCAGTGTATTATCCACATTATTCCTACACTACATCCAAAACACAGCACTGTACCAGCTACTAGGAAGAAAATTAACTATCCCAGGCAAAATTATGACACTAGGAAAGTATTTGTTATTGGTTTCCAAGTAATTACAATTAAGCAGCTTGAAAAGCGTAGAGGCATGCTTCTAAGAACATGTGATATAATTTCATAGTAGCACAATAAAACAAACAAAAAATGGGTTTGGGTATACATAAAAGATAAACTAATTTAAATAATAATCCTTATTTGCTTATTAAGTACTATCTCTGTGGTTCTCATGATGCAGCACTTGATGTAGCCCGCAGTCAATGAAAACTTGATCAAAATAAGTTCAAAGACCATGGCTAGTATATGCATTGGGGAGTTAATGAAAGCATTAGTGTTTTCTTTGATTGTAAGTAACCTCTGACTAGAATGCTGGCTTGCTCTGCGTGTATTATTTATGTAAATAATGTTAATGGAAAAAATTGCATTAGTAACTAGATTAGAGAATAAAACAATAAATGCTTAATGCAAAAAATTTGTTTACCTGCCATTAAGCCTGATCTTAAAATAATGTGATTATACCATGTAGCACAGATAAAATTAAGGAGGTAACAAAAAATTTGTACTGGAGTAGGCAGGAAGCCTTGGGGTGAGTAACAGTAAGGTTAGCTATTGATGGCCTGGAGGATGATTTGATTTTGGAGTAGTTTTCCACATTTTTATACTCATATACTGGATTGCACTGCAGTGTAACAAGGAGCAGGCTCATATGCTTCTTAAAACCCATGCAGGTATGAAGTAATAAAAGAAAAGGGAACAAGGAAAATGTTTCTCTTTCTCACAGTAACTAGTAAGTCTACCTTGTCATAGTAACTAACTAAGAACCCTCTAGCTATTTATATGGTATCTCTGATGAGATAAAAGTGAAAGCTTTGAAAGTTTGCCAGAATAAGGACCGGGCAATTAATATACATGAACCTAAATATCAGATGTAATTCTGACAAGCCAAAAAGACTGCTGTTATGGACCTTAATTCTAGAGCACGTCTTGGCTGTGGTTGTCTGACAGAGCTGCTGAGGGAAAAAAAAAAAATATTTAAAAAGTCTACATTTTTTGTTTCAAGAGATAGAGAAGGAAATGTTTCTGCTAACCCATGAAAAATACTGCTCCTTGTATTACCCTAGCAGCTAGTAACTGATGGGAAAGGAGGAGAGGCAGATACAAAACAGAGATGATTCAGGGATGGTGTGTGGATGGGTGCAGGCAGGCCCACGTTCTTCTGCTTCAAGCTGGTCATGTGGCAGCCGCGGTGAGGAGACAGAAGGCTGCGCTGGTGTAGGCCAGTGCCTCCACAGGGCACAGGGTTGTTGCGATAGGGCTGTGTAACATCCAAACCAGTCCACTGCAGTGATTATCCAGCAGGAGTCAATATCCATGGTGGAGCACTACCACAGGCAAAGCTTCTGGGAAGTGCTTTTCCTCTTGTGTGTGTGCTTCTGCTTATTTTGCAAGACTGCATCGTGAGCATTATTGGCTGATGTAGATGGTCTAGTCCACATAAAGAGGATGTAGAGACAGGAGGCAGCTGAATTACAACTCTATGCATACTGCAACAGCACTGACAGGTAGAAATACTTCAGGCTTCGGATTAAACTTTACAAGTCAGTCATGTTAATATTCCTTTTTATTGAAACTATGACTTTTCTGCAGTACAGATTCTCCGCACACAAAAATGTTGAATATAAATCACTGGTTTTCTCCTCTTGCAAAAATCATTAGAAGTTCCTGGGAGAAAAAGACATGTTTGAGCTCTGGTTCATACCAGGATGAACAACTCAAGTTACTGGTGGCAGGATGTGGCTAAGCAGGAGATGAAGAATGACAAAAAGATTGTAGGGGATCAGATCATTATAAGCTGCCTCCTAGGTAAAGAGCTTGAACTCAGAAGTGTTAATGTTATGGTTGACTCTGCAACCTTAACTTCCTTTTCTTATCAGTTTACTTGGTGGTGTACATATATATTTATATGTAGAGTCCTACTAGAGTCATCTGACAAGTACACTTTGAATTTCAGTCTGACTCCGCACTTGGTAAATTATATTAAAAATACACTGAATCTGTGAAGCTTTTGTAGAGTTTTTTAGTATTTAAAGTGTTAGTTAATTCACGTTTTCTGAAAACCTGTACTAAGGTTTGTTAAAGAATTTCTGGTTTGGCTTTCAGGCTACATGACACATTCTATCTCTGTTTTCCACAGACTTTGCTGCCAACTCTACTTCCAATCTGTCCTCGGGAACACCAATATAAGATAGGGATGTTGTTTGTTTTTAAGCTTTTGAAACTTACCTTTTGCTCAGTACTTGAACGAGTGAAAATCAAATCAGCAGAAGGTCTTCCTCTTGCTTCTATAGATTTCAGACCAGTTTCTAAGTGCTATTTCAATCCTATAGAGTTTGTGCCCTTTTCCCCTTCAGATGGCTTGACCAAAATGAAAATCCAAATAACAATGAAATTACTTTTAGTGCTTCTCCTCTCCTTGTCTTACTCCCCCTTTTGCCCAATATCAAAAGGTTAATGAACCAAGTCCACACTGTTTAGATTTTGTACCAAGTACAAAGAAATATGTTGTGAATAGCTGATAAGTGGCATGATCAATAATAGGGAAACATCTTCCAGCTGGCGTTATATAAGGAAAAATTATCAACAAAGATCCTGGCATTGTCAACGTTGGTTTGTAATATATTGATAAGTTACAGATTAGTCACTGCATTTTGAACAGTTGTGATGGTGACCACTGAACCGTGTATATTTGGATCATCAAACACGCTAAAACTCCATTTCTGAGTGTAATGGCAGATCTTTAAGTTGTGCCTAATGAACTTCTCCATAGCATAAACGTAGTAGCTTTCTAACAGACCTTTTTCAAACATTGCTTGCCATTATGAACCTAATTCAAAACAGTAAGTATAAAAGCAAAGAGGTGTTTCAGCCTAAAAGCAAGCATTTTCTAGGTGGCTGAGATATGGTTCTTTTTAAATATATTGGCTTAGTATCCCTGAAGACTGAATGCTATTTGAAATTCTTGAGCAGCAGCTCTCTGAGATCTAGTTTAACTTCTGTGGCACTGCATTTTGACTAAAAAACT
This sequence comes from Grallaria varia, assembly GCA_013396735.1. Taxonomy (NCBI): domain Eukaryota; kingdom Metazoa; phylum Chordata; class Aves; order Passeriformes; family Formicariidae; genus Grallaria; species Grallaria varia. Next base: position 15,112 of record VWZG01010291.1, read on the forward strand.
AGCTGACTGCTGTTCTCTAAAAATTCTGGTGCTGTGGGTATTTAACAGAGCCTAAGAACATCTGCAAAATGTGAATTTATTAAAAGTATTTTGAGGAGGAAACATTATCTTAGAGGAGTTCCTCTGGGTATAACACTGAAATTTGTTGTGGAACTGTGTCGGATTTATTTTGCATTCAGTATTTTGCCTGTAATTTGTGTAGAGAAAATGCTAAACACAAGCACATGCTCTCACATGCATAACTTTGTTGTGTATCAATCAGTTGCCTAGGAAGATTCACATCTAGACACTGAGCAAAATCTTGGTCCTAGAAAAGTGAATGGGAGTTTCAGTATGTACTTGCAGAGAGTTGGGATTTTATAAAAAAAAAAAAATAAAAAGTATTGTTGTATGTAGCCTGCTTTTCCAAAACCCATTCACAGTTTCACTTTTATGACTTTATTTTAACTAGCAAGGAATAAATTAGATGGGAAAAATGCTCTTGTAGGGAAGAAAATGAAAAGGTCTGATTTTGAGCAAAATTATCTGACAGAGAGATAAGATATGGCTTTTAAACTACTGCCTTCTCCCTAGCAAAAGCTGTCAACTCCCCAAAGACAAACTACTGCCAGAGACCTTAATGAACTTTTCTGTCAACAAAATAACTGTTGTTTTGAGAGGAGCTGGGGAAAAGAGAGCATAGATAATGAAATCCCATTTGCTTTAGTTATTTTTTTCAGGTGAGTTTATTTTACAAGTAACTAATATTTTTAGTAAAAATTTGTTTCTCTATTGCTTGGGTATGGGCTTGTAGGGATCTAAAAATTGCAATGAGGGCAAATTTAATAGCTCATTAAGAATTAAAACACTTCTGTATATAAAAAGTAGGAAAAGTGTTAAAGTGAGTAACACATCCAGAAAGAGAGGGATTTTAAAACTATCCCTGCATTTAGAAGCAGCGAGAGTATTTTATCTCTGGAATTTGTAGCATTTATAAGATCTATTTATTAGCTGCCACAAGCATAACACTTCTAAGAATGAATAAAACCATTTAAACATTTTCCAGGACTCCTGAGACTGAGGTATGTGCTTTGCATGTATGTGTAAAGTATAAATGTGAATGTGTGTAAGTGCGTAGGAGGGAAGAACAATTTTCCCTTCTTCCTCTCAGGAGAATGCCTGAAATTTAATTGAGGTAAAATAAATGTTCTTATCAGAAAGCACAACGGACCTTCCCAGTTGTTTGTGGCAGAGTTCAGGAGCCCTCCCCATGGCTTACTCTACCTTCCCCCACTTCAGATATTAACCTGGACATCATGCCTTCCAAACATTAAATGAGCTGTGCGATGTTTTATTACATTTCTCATGTGGCTAAGCTTAGTGTGGCTTTTAAGTGTTCCTCGGTATGCCGTGCTTACGCAAGTTATTTTCTGCTGTGGATTGTTGATGCTGCAGCAGCAGATAGAGTGATGTGCCTTGAATTCCGATGAGGAGAAGGCGTTGGTTTATTTTGGTTTTTTGAGTACAGAGTGAGTATCTTGAAAAGATTTGTAACTCAGCTTTCTCTCTATTTTGGGCTTAAAGCATTAGAAATTAATTTTTTTTAAGTGCTGCTTGGAAATAATTCTATCTTTAACAAGTAAAGTAATTTAAAATGTCATTATTTGTAAAGTATGCTGTTTACGAAAATCTCACTTAACTAGTGACTTATATTACCTTCATTGTGGATCTCCACACAGAAAAGCTGGTTTTTATGCAACTGATGTTTATGAAAATGGACAAAAGGAATGGGTATAAAGTTTGCCATTGTCAACCTGAATTGTGACTAAATTAGACTTGCTTTCACTGTACTAAGTTATTTCTGATCTTGTTCTGACAGTTAGGGAAAATTTATAAGCAATGAGGTGGGCAATTGAAGTGATGTGTATATTTTCTCAAACTCCTTTAGGGGATTAAAACCTTTCAGTGTGTTCTATCCATCTGCTTATTTAGTGCTTGTATTATTGGAAGCAATCCTTTCCTCTTCCAGCAGCGATGCTTAGATCCCTAGTTCTTAAGGGTTGTGTATGAAACAGATTTTAAGGGATCCAGCCCTGATTAGAACAGTTAGCCTGTTAACGTCCTATGTATTTACAGTGGATTATTTGAAGGGAAGCAGGGGTTAAGTCAGCAGGTCTCTCGGCTTCCCCAGGGGTTAACCTGGCAGCCTGTTTGGCACACACAGGAGGGCTGACAGGTAGCAGGATTTGTCTAAGCAGTGTGCATGAGAGCCAACAAGGAAAACTGAATGCTCTGGATTAGTTTTGGATTATGTTGTCAGAGTGAAGCCTGACGGACAAACTGCAGAGGAATAAAATGCAATCTGTTTGGGAGAAGAGACAGTGTGCATAGCTTTCATTTTTCAAGAAATGACAAGAAAAATCATTAATAATTTGTAAATCCATGTCCATTAACTTTTCTCTTTTATCCCAAGACAGTCTTTTTAACGTGATTTTGCCACTGTTCTGTATCTGTTCTTTCTTGTGACAGATGGTGCGATAAATATAATATTGCAATACTACAGTATGAACCAAAGGGAAAATTATCTAGAAATCATAGCCCTTGGAATTGCTTAATGTGGAATATTGGGAGTGGGGAGAGGTGATGTTTTTTTCTCTGTCCTTTTGTGGTGATGGATAAAGTTGAATGTAATTTAGATACTTTTCTTATGCTATAGTTTCCTTTATGTGGTTATCATTTACTTCAAAATATTGGAAGCAGCATTCCTTTTTTTTTGTTTCATTAAAGCACTTGAATGGCCAATATTAATAACACAGTAGATTCCCCATTTTAATTCATCTAGTTATTTCATTATTTTACTGCTCAGGTACTGCAAGTGTTTAATGTTTTAAAGAGGAGGGAAACATTTTGGGGGGGAATAACAAAACCCAACTTTTTTTTCTCCACTGGGAAGAATTCCATTGTTTTTTATTGAAGTAGTATTTGTCCTTGCAAATTTTACTTAGCTTGTTAGCAACTACTTCTTTGGCAATGAAAGTATAGTTCCTGTCAATGAACTTCAGTCAGATTCGATTTTCAGAAGCTTACTTGAAGTGGGGTGAGGGGATGGGGGCTTCTGCAATTCCTTTTTTTATAATGAAAAAAAGTCCCCCAAATGAAAACTAGCAAATAAGCACTTAAGGACTAAATAGAGTCAGACTGTAAAAAGTATTGTGGACTTAAGTCTTTGTTAGTCAAGTGTACTGGATTTGTTCAGTTTGTGCACATTGTCTTTATTTTTACTAAAATGCCAAAAGCATTTTATGGCATCCTTAGTACAAGAAAAACTGTTTCATCAATTACAGCTGTCTGGATTATACTGTTGCTGAGGTGTTAGCAGAGTAAAACAATTCATAAATGCATTAGTACTAGAAGTGTAATAGTACAGCAAAACAGCTTGTAGAAAAACATTCATGTTATTTTTTTTCTGCTGGTGAATTATCCAAATGTAGAATCAATGCATTTGATTTTGGAAGAATTGTCTATGAATTCATACTGATCTGTTTACATCTGTATGCAGATTTTGTGGCTACTCAGTATATCAGATTTGAAGGGAATTGGGTTCACTTTTGATGAGCATATGAAATGTACATTAAATTTCTGTCTCATAATCTCATAAGAAAGATTTTGATGCTAAGATTCCCAGTTTCATTCTGTTTCCCTAAAATTTGGTCTATATATGAAAGCAGTCTTGTTAGCTGTTTTGTTTACTTGATTCTTCTTGAAAAGTAGGTAGGAAAAAAAAGTATGAGGAATTGTTGTAGCTGACTTTCTTACCACTGTAGAATTTCCTTTTTGTTATTAAACCACCTCTATCTGAAAGTAATGTATTTTTCCTTGCTGCAGTGAGCTTATCTGCATACATGACTCCACAGCATCTCTATTAAATTATAAAGTGTAATTTTCACAAAAGTTGTTACTGTTCCAATTAAAATTAAGAAAATTGTGCTTTTGTGCAAGTTAAATTACGATTTATAATTGGCAGATAGTGGCATTGTTTGATAAGGGGGAAATGGAAGAATATTTTTGGGTTCATATTAAACCCTTTGTAGAAAATTTCTGGATACCACCTCTTGGCTGAGCGAATGGAAAGAATGAAGTTCTATACAGTGGTTCCTGTGCCGCAGACTTATCTCCTCGGTTTAAAGTAGCACAGTCGGTGATGTAAAACAATATCATTCTTTTAATATTAGATGTTACATGTGTGTGCATATGCACAGCAGCTTATTCATAAAATAATCTCAAGATATTTATCTCCTATATAATCTTTTAGAAGTATTAGTTGACTAGCTGAGAGTCTGAGTAAGCAGGTGGTAAAAATATCTCCTATAGAGTAAAATGTTTATCTGCACACATCCTGACTAGGTCCCTGCACCTCCTATATGCTGTTGGCTGACTCTAGATCTTTAGAACAGCTTCCTTAATATGAAACAACAGCACAGAGTAGAATTCAGGCTGGATTAATTTGGGCTGTATTGCTTGTCAAATTTAAACCCATTAAATATTCTTTGAATATTAAGCATGTTCTTCATTGCTTGTCCGACGCAGGGTGGCTAGATTTGATCCGGGAAGTGCTGTTGTTGTTGCATTTTATTCTGAATGGATCAAAGTTGTGTGAAAGCCATGCAGTTTCTCTGGACTCCTCTTTTCCCTTGGAAATAGTATTTCATAGAAGTTTTAGAGACTGGAAATTATACTTTGGCACTTATTTCTGGACAAAAGTTAAATTATTTAATTTTGCATACTTACACTACTTCTAACTAATCAAGCTTTTCAAAAGTAGTCTTATTGTATTTCCATCTCAAAGCTTTTAATGCAGCTGAAAATATTAGTGGCATTATAAATCTTTTTTCTAGTTATGGTTGTTCATCAAGAAGGCTTCTACAAATGTTTATTAACTATTTTGAAATGATAAAACATTAAGATTGGGACAGCAGTGCAATTTTGTTTGTTTCACCTGAAAGATAAAAGTGTCTGGAGGAGACTGCTAGTGTAGCAAAGAATATGTTCAAAAGGAAAAAAAAAAATAAAGAAGTGAAGGGTTTGCTAGTGATATATTTTGATTTTTTTAATAGAGATTGATTTTTAACCAATTGTCTACAATTATGAACTTGAATTTCTTGTGACCTTTTCTTCTATGATAAGTCCTACTGCTTCAGATTTTTAAATAATATATATTGTCAACATTGTTTATATACAAAAGAACTAAGATTATTTACTTGTTTATTAATCTGTTTCTATGGACACTCACAATATCCATATTCACAATCTGAAGTATGTGAACTGGTGAATAAGCCTGAGACATTTGTCGTGCTGCATGTTTCAAAAATAGCTTGGAAACATCTCCATCTGTAGTTGTCAAGTGGTTTTTTCATTTATTACTGAAGTAGAGTGAAAACTCAGCGAATGTGCACAATAATTGGGGCCAAAGATCAAAGAAAACTGCAGAAAGATAAAGGAGTAGATGCAGTATAACTTCTCTGAGGAATTTAATTAGCAGCTTCTCACAGTAATATAAAGCAACATCTAATGGTGAATGATAGTCAGGAGTAGAAAAGACATCTGTTAGCACAGCATTTTTCGGTATCTTTTAAATTAATCAGTAAATAATGCTACCTAAGTAATGGTCAGCAAGAGATGCATTTTGCTACAGTTTGTCATTCCTGAAGACAGGTCTGCTCCAGGCTTGCATAAAACTTTTCAGAGCTGATGGGAATCATATTACAGTTTGCTATGGCTGCAAATCATTATTCTATGGGATTACAAACAATAGAAATACTGTTAATTCTGTTACTCAGCTTTTAAGCCTGTCCACTTCAGTCCACATTGTTTGACCAAACATTTCTCTTTTTGTCATGATTTTATCAGAAGTGACAGAGTACAATAAAAAATTTTAGAATGTTCCTCTTTGTGACATTAGTAATAGTAGCTTAGGAAAACTTTAATATCCTGTTCCCTTCTTCATACAGGAAAAGTTAGACAATAACACATAGAAATAGCTGAAATAATAAATTATCAAGGAGCATACTGTTTTAATGGAAATAAAGCCATAAAACTATTTAATATATCTTCCTGTTCTAGGGGAATAAGAGTCTGCATGACATATTTTTTAGCTATACATACTAAAAAAACCCCTTCCAAGCTACTGAAGAATATGAATTCAATATCATTAACTCTGCTTTAACAAGCAGTGATGCAAGAAGTAAGCAAAACACTTAAGTTTTCCTTTAGTTGAGTAATTGTATTTCATATTTTATGCTGCAGACTATCATCCTTGATTTTGGGATGTTTAAAACGCATTGTTGGTTCCAAACCTCACCTCAAAAGAAAGACATTTCTCAGCATTCAGTTGACATTATCTGCAATTCAGTCTCATGCTGTCTACCGGTATGTCCTGTTAGGCAATTCTTAGGCATAAGAACTTGTTTCAGAACTGTTACTGTAGTTCTCTGCTCTGGTTCAGGTTGCGTGCAAAGGCTTTTTTGCCTCTACTTGCATATAATAAATAGGGTGATCAGATATTCCGGTTTGTCTACCAATGCAGGCTCTGTCCTGGTATTTGAAGGACTCACCTCTGGATGCAGTTTCTGACTGGATTATTCTTAGGGATATTGACTTTTACCGGCTAGTTGCACTTGCACTACTGCAGCAAGAGCTGATGCATTCCCAGGGCTTTGGTAAAGAGAGGAGCCTACATGAGCAGACAAGAACTGTGCACTCACGCATGAAGCAGAGTGCAAAGTGTTCTCTCTCCTGCTCTCTCTATTATATTCCATGGCCCAACGGGAGAGATGAGTTTTCAGTATGTAACCCTACCACCTTGTGCTCCATTTCTTATAACTTTATTTTTAATCTGACCATCCTAAGCAAAAGCCAGAGACACTCACTCTCTCAATAGTCACCTCAGTTGTGTAGTCTCAGAGTTGGTGCTGAGGGCTACAGTGAAAGTGGATGGGTATTTTGTGAGTATGTGATGGTGGCACAGGTTCTGAGTCCTGGTTGTGGGAAAAACCACAGCCTTGAAGACACTGTGAAGTGAAAAGAGTCTGGCTCATCTTTGAGGCTCCAGTGCTTTCCAAGGTGGCAAGTGAGAGATAGCACAGTTTTATCTATGTAAAGAGAAGATATGAAATTGCTGAGACTAAAATAGCAGGAACTAAAAGAATCACTTCTTACAGAAGTTGGCATTCCTATCTCTCTCCTTCATCTCTCTTCTTTCACTGCATTCTTTGAAAAGAAAAGAGTGATCACAAAAGTACTTTTCAGAAGGTCACAATTTTTTTCTGACTCAACTCAGAAAAAACCCTTTAGAATACAGGCTTGAAATATTACATCCAAACATGTTACAGGAAAACGCTCTCCATCGCTCACACACCGATCAGTGCTGCAAGGGTCCTCTGGGCTACAAATGGCATTGGCTTTCTGGTTTTGAATTTTCCTGCATCTAACTCTTAGTTAAATCTCCCGTATTTCCCAAAGACATTTTCATCTTCATTACCTTCTTTGTGATACTGAATTGATAACGTGCTTCCTTCCAGTCTTGACATCTAAACATAAACACACAGTATATATTTATTTTGTAGAAGTTTGCAAGTTGTGAGAGGGCATGGATGATTCACCTCTACTTCTTCCCTTAGCTTTGTGGTATTGCTCAGTATATGCAGGCCTGTGAGACACTGAGCGAGATCAGTGTTTCAATATTAGCATTTTTATATATATAGCAGTACCTTCCTGCATTTACAGGTCATCCAAACTCTACTTAAGCAGTGACATCCAGTGCACAGGTTTGAAAGGGCGTGCAGGGTTAATTCTGTCATTACTGTGTTGACATGAGGCATGTTACAGCTTTCAGCTGAAAATGTTACTTGTAATCTTTTAATCCCAAATTAGGTCAACATTTTATCAAGTTAATCTAACATGAAGATTAATTAGGCTAGTTAACACATGCACAGAGGTTATTTGTTTTGAGTCTACATTTAATCAAGAAGTTAGTCCTTAATACAATAGACAGCCTCTCCCCTGCCCCCTAACCCTAGCTACAGCTCATTCCATTATTTGGATATCATGCACCGTTTAGGACATAAAATTAGGAAAAGGAAAAATTAGTTTTCTTATTCAATCCACCCACAATCCCTTGTAGTATGTGAGAGATGGATTTTCAAAAATTATGTAGATTTGCATAAGTAAATCTATCATGAGGTTTTTTTCCTTTTAGGAATAAATGCCATTAATATTATACTGCTCTGAAATTTGTTTTTACATAACTCTAGAACATTCCAAGATAATTCTTCATCTAAGAATTATCAGCATTTGAAATGCAGAAGATGCATGATGTTTTCTAAAGCAAGATTGATGCTACCATTAAATCCTTAAAGCTACAAAATGCAGAATGGTGGAAAAAAATACCTTGAGATAAATGTGCCAAGCAAAATGGAAATTTTATCAAGAGAGTTTCTGAGGTCTGCATTGGAGTCTCTCTCAAAATCAGACTGTCTCAACAGCTAACACTATGCCTCCTTGATCACTCATCTGAGACATAAGAGCCTTGGTTTGGAGTGCAGCTACTGTGCCTGTTTTGTAGCAGATTTTTGACTCAGTCTCTCCATCTCAGGTAAATTTTAGTAACCAGCAGACAAGTGAAAACCACAAGGAAAAGCAACTTTATATGCTTTTTGTAGTATTTACAATTTTGAATACTGTTTTCCGACACAGAGGAAAGCAGCTTTCAGTTTTGCAGGTACATCATCTCTACAGCTAAGAAAAACTGTTCTTGACAGTAGTGAAAGAAAGTAGTATTTTCTCTGGAAAAGGATGTCTTTTAATAATAAGTTTTAGTTCTAGTAGGACTCTTGAAATTCCCTACTGCATTCAGGCTGTCTTGTATTTTTCTTTTTGTTAACTGCAAATCTTGTTGCTCTTGTGGTCTTTTGAAGAGTAAGAACAATGGCATAAGCAGAATGGAATAAAGAACTTGGCTGGTTTCTTTCTTTAATGTTTTCATGCTATATCCCTTCTAATATCCCATATTATATCCTTTATAACTTTGTCCCTTAGTATAGTTACTCTCAAAAAGGAGGAGCGAGAAGACAGTTTGTATAGAGGGAGGTGGCATAAATCTGCTAACAGGGGTCATTAGACCGGACAAATGCCTTTCTCCCCCGAGTTTCCTAGATAAGGGGAACCTATCTAGTAGTTAAAAATTCCAAGAGTCATTCTGGATAGCATTACCGACCCCCCTGGGTGTTGCTGCAGAGTTCATGCCCTGTTTCATCAAATACTCTGTGACATTCACCAGGGGCCATGCTAATTATAGGGATTTAGCAGACAATGTCTAAGAACATTTCATCACAAAATAGCATGTCTTTGTCTAAAGTATTGGTTTGTTGATGTGCTAAGTTAGCAAAAAAATGGAGGTAAAATGATTCTGCAGTTTGTTAGTGTATCTTTACAGCAACATTAATCAACATATTGAAATGTTAAGATACAATCTCCCCTACGTTTAGTTCCAGCAATACTGTGCTGTTTTGCAATTACATGGAGGAGAAAGGATCAAGGTAGCTTAAAAATTCATGGATTATACATTAGTTCAATGTCTTCTAACCCAATTGTTTTAATGAGCTACATGGTTGATTCACTATAAAACATTTGTTTTGGGCAGGAGTTAGACAACCCTTGTGTTTTACTTATGCCAGACCACTTCAGTAATCTCTGGACTGAAATCAAATGGGAGGGTAGGGTGTAAAGTAACAGAGGCAAATCAAACTTCTATTTTGCTTCACTGCAAGTTGAATTGCTGTTTGAATCTCAGAGGGCGAAGCTTGTGATTACAGAGTGAAGTCCCTCACGCAGGGCTAAGTGCAGAAACAGACATAAGAAATGGTACAAGTTAGCTTTGCCTGAGAGGAATCCATAGGCTTTCCTTGTACAGTACATGGTGGCTGCATCCCTCAGAAAGCTGTAAAATATCCAGGTTCTAAATGGTGAGCAGCCTACTCCACTCATCTCAAAAGGCTGTGAAGAAAAATACATTTTATAATCCTCCACGTAGAGGGGAACTTAGTCCCAGGGTTCCAATTGCCATTGTCACTGAAAGCCTCTCTTGGACGTAGGCACATAACTCACTTGCAGAATGTCAGCAGTGATAGTGTGAAATCTTCGGTGTTTGGGTCCCACTCTGGCCCAGTCACTAAAGTACAGTCCATACCCACATTTCAACTCTGTTTTTGAAAGGGAGTAATTCCAGCCGAAAATACGCATTGCCCCACTTGCAGTGGCCTTGGCGTGGTGCTTTTTGTACTATTCAGGGAGCTGATGGACAGGAGGGTCAAACCACTCTGAATATCCCAAGTGGTGTGCCCTGTACAAGAGGAACGTCAAAAATCTCTTTCTCTGGCAGATCCATAAGGGGATTTGTAGAAAGAAGTTTATTAATGTAATTCAAATGATTCTAGGGATTACACAAAACCTAATCCACTTTTCTCTTTCCTGGATGTAGTTTGTGTTTTGAGAATAACTTGAAATTAAGTCAACCGCTCTATCTGACACACGCATTTCTACATATCCATGAAATGTATTAACATTTATTCATTAATTTATGGTAGTTATTATTGTTTTATTAAGCATTTCTATATGGAGGTGACAATGCCAGATAGGATGGACTCATTTGTGCAGACAAAGTACAATACAGACATTATAAAATGGTCATGCCTTCCTTTTAATAGGAGCAATCACAAGTATTTACTAGTTTCACAAAAATTTGAAAGTGGACTTTAAGTGGACTTAAAATTTGCTTCTATGAGAGCATATGAATATTCAATACTCCTGGAAATTAATTCAACTACTTAAGCACCTGGGGAGAATAACTTGAGGCTGGCAAAAATACGTCAGATAAATTAATGATTATGGAAATAATAATGAGATAAATGGGTACAAATGATGAAGCAGAAGAATTGAATTGACAAATAGCTAGTGGGACAGAAACAAAAACCGCACATAGCGTAGAAATCACCTATCACTGAATTTCAGGAACGTTTGACATTGCTAGTAGATACGTCCTGATCATCAGGAGGCTGTTGCTCTTCCTCCCCTCTCTCCCCATCCCCCTTCTCTTTCCTCACCTGCATCTTCATTGCCTCTTCCCTAAAGGGTTTTAGTGAAAACAGTCTTTGTCTTCCTCATTCTCTAAAGCAAAAGACCTGTACCTATTGCTAGATACATGGTAAGGCATGTAAGCGGGGAAAGGATTTGTAGTGGGGCTGGAAGGAGAGCTTTTGGAACCGGCTTCTCTTCTGCATTCACAGGCAGCATTTATTTTTTTTTGCATGGTGTATTTTATGATGGCTGACACATGTAAGTTTAAGTTATGTAGCCATATAATTTTTGTAGTTATCTTCTACATTTTCATCCTTTTGATTAGATGGTTGAAAATATGAGATGTTTAGTTCTATGACAACTGAACTCCCCATTGTATTTATTTCTCGAAGAATTTAGCTTCATTTTTTAAATCTGCATGCAATATCCTATTATTGCAATTTCTTTTCTTTTTGACTGCGGGGAAAAGGCGGAGCATTTCTAGAGAGCTCACTGAAAGATGTCAAATAAATGCATTGGCAGACACGTTCATGTTTAATGGCTCCATGAAGTGTTACTGACAATTCTAATCATGTAAGTTTTTGCAGATACGCTCGAACCCAGACTATGCAAGGTCAGTTCACATAATTACACCAGATTTCACTTTCCACCGTTGCTTGTTGTTTGGTTTTTTGTTGGTTTGGGGTTTTTTTTAATTAAAAAAAAAAAAAAAAAAAAAAGACCATAATGAGTGCACCTGGACTTGTAAGAACTTATTACAGGTTAATGTGATTTTTAGTTTTATAATGCAAAAGACCGTGCAGTGAAAATGCTAAGTGTCTCTGAGGTGTGATGGTGATCTCTAAATTATGGTGCTGAGAAGTCATTGCTTTAGTTAATAAATCAGAGAGTGATTTGAAGACATATTTATAGTATTTGTATTTCCTCCTAAAATGTTTCGGTATTGTTGTCTACAGAGAACAGAGACTGTGATCAATTTTTAAGTCATTATTTTCCTCTGGTGAGAAATTAACATTGTATGTATAGTTTCATTCCTGGAGATGGTCCTAAGCAGAACACCTGACGTGTTTTTATCAGACTCTTTGGGAGACTACACTCAGTTATACTCTAATACAAATAGTCTGGCACACAGAAACCTGTGTAAAGGGAATGTGTACAATTTTATGAATGGGATTTTTCCAAAACTCTCTGAAGTTAAAGGGAGAGTAAAACAAGTATTTAGAAAGATAAGGAGAGGAAAACAGAATTTAAAACAAGGATAATCTCAAAAGCTTTTTTCCTGTGAGTATTCTTAAAGAATAGAACCTTTTCAAATTATTATTACTGCACTCATCTATAGGGTGTAGATTTCTTTTTTCCAAATGAACTTACTGCTTCATGACATGTGTGGCTAATGGGCTTCTGTGACATGGAAATGTTACAGAGACTCATTGTCTTCATCTCTTCCTGATGTCCTTTAAGTCAATATTAGTTTATAGAGAAGTGCAGCAGTGCAATTAATTTGTCCTTCAAAGAATTCAGATTAATAAATCAGTCTCTCCTTCTCCTCCCTTTTTCTGCACGCTTCATGGTGAAATAAACATTTGCGACAGCCAAAACTCAAAAGGCTGAAAGGTTTAATTCAGAAAGGGCTCCCCAAACAGGACGCTTATCTTAAACATACAAATTTACCCAAACCTTTGCATGTTTACCTTTTTCCATGTGCCATTATTTTCTTTCCACTTCATTCAGCCTATGCTCCCTACCCTTATACTTTTTTTTTTAGTAGTTCTTTTTGCCTGATATGGATGAAATAATTTTTTAAAAGCTACTCCACTCTTCATTGTACTGAGCAGAATGCAAACTATGTCTGGATTCAGTGAATCTCAGATAAATACTTTCCTGCCTCTGTGACTTGCAGTAGTCCTCTAACTCTGTCCTTCCCCACGCATCAGAGAGGTGAACAATCTCCTCTGCACAGGCTACTGTCTTCAGATCTTGTTAGTTCTTGGGAACTACAGAGAGACACCGAATGTTAGAATGTGAATGAAGTAGGCTACCAGAGAAGGTGACAAGTCAGAGACATGCACCTCATTCATCACATCACACATTAAGATTAGGGCATATATCAGGTCAGGTAACTTACTAGGTCAGGTTGGGGTGGGGGGGGAACTATGGAGTCACTTGAGGTTTATAAAGTAGAAAGGGAAGAATGAAATGGAAGTGTCAGGAAAAAAGAAAAAAAAGCTGGTGAAAAAAGAACAGATGTGTCTCAAAGAACAGAGGCAAAAGATCTTAAAACAGGAAGAAAACAAGTTTCTCACAACTTTTTCAGCAATCCTTGACTCCACTGATTTCTACCTTCATCTGTAATCACTTGTTTGTCAGACTCCTTTGACTCTCTCCTATGACTCCAGAGAAACTGGCATCCTCGTTTAAATCTGATTCTCATTCTGCAGTGGGGGAAGCTAACAGTAGAACAAAAGTCTCGTCGTCACTACTTCTCTCTTACTTTACTTGGAAATGAAGTAGGATTTTTTTATAAGTTTTGTTCTTCCTGCCCCTTCTACCAGCAGTACAAAAAGAATTTTCTTCAGAGAGTAGCAAATATGACATAAGAAACATACTACTGTGTTAAATTTCTACGTGTCAGAGTTCCCAGGTTTGCTTTGCTTCGATTTTGTTGCGGCAGGGTGAGATTTGGGGGTTTTGGGGTTTTATTTTTATTTTGCTGCTCTTTTTGAGGACTAGATTGCTGGCATTTCTGAGTACAAAGATGGAAGTTATTCCAGTTTGAATCCACTACTTGGGCTATTCCTTCCTTCCTGTGGAATAAGTAGGAAGTGATAATAGCAGTAAGTCTTTCAAATGCTCTAGAGTTGATACTGCATCCTGATGAAATAAAGCTGATGAAACCTCCCACTGCACCAAATAAATTTTTGCTGTGTGTCACCCACAAAGATCGTTGAGTCCGACTCTTAAGTGAATGCCCTGTATGGGAATCAAACCTGCAGCCTTGGTTGTTATTATGCTCTAACCAAGCCAGCTAATCTCAGGTGGTTGAGTGATTGCTTATAAAACAAAGGACGTGAACAATCCAAAAGCCCCAAGCCATGCTGCCAGTTAATCAGTTTCCTGTATAGCAGTGCAGGAAACTTAAACTTAGGTCTTCAAAGAGTTCTGGAAATTGTAACTGTAAAGGGGGTGGTGTTCAAGCACATTAGCACCCTATTCACTTCCTGAAGAAAACAAGGCCATTATGCATAGAATCACAGAATCTCTTTTCTTGGAAAAGATCTTTAAGACCATCAAGTCCAGCAATTAACCCAGCACTGCCAAGGCCACCGCTAAACCATGACCCCCAAGTGCCACAATTGCATATCTTTTATATACCTCCATGGATGGTGTCTCCACCACTTCCCTAGGAAGCCTGTTCCAATGCTTGACAACACTTTCAGTGAAGAAATAGTTCCTGATAGGAAATTCATTCATCCTAAACTCAGGTATTCCATCCTGGAACATAGGCCTCTTTGAAAGTGCTGTGCTTGTAGCCTCATGCTTTAGACACTATTCCAAAAGTAACAGAAGTGGAGAAATTACAAAGGAGAATTCAGAACATTACAAATCTAGAGATTAACGAGTACTCTTTTTTTCCACAGAATGGGGCAGATTGGAAAGGACCACAGTGGGACATCTTGTCCAACCTCCCTGCTCAAGCAGAGTTATCCTAGAGCGCATTGCACAGCATTGCGTCTAGATTTTTTTTTTTTTTTTTTGGAAAGCAAAAAATACGTGAAAGGGAAAAAATGTAAGAAGGTTCTCTTTCCATTAGCTCTTCAAAAATACAATCATTAAAAAGAGAACATCATATATTTGCTAACAATTTTTTTCTTTTCATAAATGCAAAACCAGTTAATGACATCAACCTAGTCTTGTCAGATTGCCAAAGTCCTAATTTTTTTATAATCTCTGCTCAAAGTGAATAGAAAATTTTAGGATATAGAACTCCATAAAACAACATCCATATTCCTTTACATATGTGTAAGCCCTTAAAACAAAAATGCAGTCATAGTTATCAGGATATTTCCTCTTTGTATTAACATTCATATATATCACGTGAGTAAAGTGTATATAAATTGTGAGTGAGCATCTCAGTCCCACCATCGTGGTTTAATCCAAGTCTTAAGCTTCTGAGGGAAGAGAAATAGTCTCTCAAAGGTTATTTCCATATCTGTCAGTCACCTACATAGAGAACATTACAGGTGGTGAAATGTGTCCGCCTGAGCATGCAGACAAAATGAAGAGGGATCCTGCTAGAAAGTTAGCTAGTAAGGTTTAAAAAATTACTTGATATTTGCTGCAGAATAGGTTTGTGTGCAAATGTTGTTACAGCAAAAAAAATTCTCTGCAAGTTCATACTCTTATTTTATGGTAGCTTGTTTATTAATTCGTAATGCAAAATACCAGTTACTCAAAGCGCCAAGCTTTATTTTAATTATCCTTTAAAAAGGAGTGGGGGATCCAGAAACATTTCCCTAAAGTTAGAACTATGCTAGGGGCAAAAAAGAATTTGAGTGGAAGAGGTAGTAGGGGAAAAGTGAGCTTGCAGCAAGCCTTTAGTCAGGGATTTAGGAATGAGAAATGTGGTAACAAAGCTTGCTGCTAAGGCTGGCTGAAAGTTGAATTTTCATTCATTAGACAATACTGTTGTTATGTTGTTTTTTCCTGAGGTAAGATGAAAAAGCAAAATAAACAATCTTTTTCACTAAGCAAAGTTCAAAAAACAATAAAAATATTCTCTTTTTTAGTCAATCTGTTATTATCATACATAGCAATGAGTCAGTTCAGTGTCTTCCTCTATCTCTACATCTCTATTTATTTTATAATTGTCAAAAATGTCTTGACAGAAAGTTCTAGAACCAATTCTACAACTGAATATCCCTCTTGTGGGATTGTCTCTTTTCAATATTCTAGACAGTTTAGATGGGAAGTATTGGTAGGAAAATGCATTGCGCCATTGTATGTAATTGCGAAAGAAAAGTACACAACTCTGGTAGTTTCATATTATTTATTATTAATTTTACCATGTAAATTTGTTCTAAAGTGTAGATGTCTGATCTTGAAACAGAGAATTTATTTACACATTTGTCAAAGCTATGTATCCCCCTAACCGATATATCATTGTTTGAAAACTCAGTTAAAGGGGATTATCTGCCTGGAAATCATTGTTAGCCATCGTGGTAAGACACAGTACTACAATTCTTGCAGCTAGTGGAGTAATTTTTTTCCTAGCTGCATATTCCAGTCAAGCTGAGATCAAACATCCTGATTATTTTTGGCAAAAGAATCTCTGAAGCTTATTGAATTATTCTGCAATACTACTTACTGTTTGGCTTCTTGGGCCTTTGCACTGCTCCTACTCAGTACTCAGCTGGAACCACTTTCCAGGAATTTCAGAGGAAGATTTTATTGCCAGTTTGATCTCTATTTCTTTCCTTTTTCTTGTTTTTCTGTGATATTATTTTCCAAAATAGTTCATAAATTATTTGCCTTTTTTTTTTTTTTTTTTGTCTAATGTAAAAGAGATTCTCTGAGCAGCCGGAAGCATCACGATTGTTCTTTGTATAGGGATCTACCTGTCTCTTAGGGATGGATAGTAATGCTATACCTGGGAGTAGATTTATGTTTAGAATTACTGCTTTATGCATTTGGCTGTATGACGCAAAAGGAGAAATTGTTGTGTTCTCTTATACACAGCCTTACCTAATGCTTAATGATTAAAGCAAATGTCTTGGTTTTCTTTTCTCCTTTTGCCATTCCTTTTCTTTCTGTTTAAAATTCACAGTATCGGTTAGATAGCTTTTTGTGGCAGAAGTTAATTAATTTCTCCTGTAATAATAGAAAGTAAAAACCTGAGCTTATTTCATTGTTTGATCTGTGTTTATAGTTTATTTGTAGCACCAAACTGAAAAATCTGTATTTATAACCTGAAGGAACTGCAGGTAGAATAAAGTTGGGTGAGTTACCATACTGCTTTGATAGTGGACAGTATTTGGTCAAATGGTAGGACAGATTGCTATTTTGCAAGCTGCCACATCAAAGGATAGTGGCTTTCCTCTCTACTGTTAAGAGGAACTGATGGGAAACGGAGAATGACAGACAGTCTTCCTAATTCAGGCCTTTGAAAGTTGGATAGTCTCAACCTATTAATAAAAGAAGAATATTGTGACCATATGTCTCATCTGTCTGATATTTAGCTTCAAAATCATGTGATGCTATATATACACACGCAGGCTGCATTCATGTATCTGGGAATTGCCAGTGGTCATAAAGCATTAACATTTTTCTTATCTAAAATGTCACATCAGAGGAGACTGACTGCATCTTAACAGTAACTTATTTACTTTCTTGTTCTTACCAAAATTGTTAATGATTGTGAGTGAGGTACCCTACTTTTAGTTCTTTTAAAGTGGGTTTTTCTATCATCTATATTTACTTTGCTGCAATGCTAACCTGTAGCGCTACTGAAACATGTTCAATTACAATAGTGAATAATAATTTATCATAGTCTCATTCCAAAATAAATGAATAGTCAGAAAAAATCCCAAAGGTCAGGGAACAAAGTGAAACAGACCACCTGGTCCTGGAGGCTGCATGGGAGTAATCACCTCTCAATTAGAGACACTTAAGGTGGGAAAAAGATGTTCCTGAATTGATCAGTAGGACATCATGCTGTTGTGAGGCTTATAATGTAGATACTGCTAAGACAAGAGATGAAAATGAGTTAAGTTCTGCCAATGTGAGTTGGTGAATTTGGATAGATTTGTAAGGATACCAAAGAATCTGAACTCAATCCAAGTTTTAGATTGTTTCTGTGCAAATTTGCAGCATCTGCTAGAGTTGGTACAAATCCAAAGACTGAACTGGATCCTAGTCTGGTGCCCATTTCATGAACAAAATGAGATGGAATTGACAACAAATATCTGACTTGGAGGGGAAAAGGGTATCTTCTGCCATTAATTTGTACATGCTGTACCAGAGCTGAGCACATAAGCAGGACTGCATTCCACCTTTACAGCCCCTCTTCCTGGATTCCAAAACAATGAAAAATTTTTCCAATCTCTGACATAAACTAATGCAGATTAATTACAGTTCTGTTTTTTAGTTTTCTTTCACACTAGGAGGGTTCTGAACAAGCATTAACTAAGCCAGTTCTTCAAACACACTACTTCCCTTTCTTTACTCTGACCTAAATTTTAAGCACAGAGCTACCTTGCTAATGCTATGTCACTTAAGTGAGCCTTGTGCTGGGGCAAATACCTGGTATTTTTATTCTTTGTAATTTATTGCAGCGTGCATGGCAAGAGGATTAGAGCCTCCCGTTTGGGACTGGAGTGCACTTGATTTGAAATTTCAGGGGGAACCCAAATCGAAGTTATTAATTTCAAGAATGGCTTCTTCTTGGAAGGTGTATGTGCTGATCATTGAAAGGAGCATGATTCAAATACCAAGTCAGTGCGTAGTTTGAAATTTTTGTCTCTCTCAGGGCTAGTCATGGTTGGGTACATGCTACTGGTTATTGTCTGTAACCCAAATCAGATTTCAGTCATGCAACTACTAGCAGGGAGGTGACGTTTACTTCCAGCCCTATCTAGCTTTAGAGTTACTGCATTAACCTTGCAAAACAAAGATGATTAGCCTGTCTGACCTTACAAGCCACATACAAAATCTTCGTATGACTGAGCTCTGTTTGACTGAATATGCCGTCTAGGAGTGTGGCAAATGGTGATGGGTGCCCCAGAGCCCATTTCACATGCACTACACTTGGGAGTTTGACTGAGCCCCAGCCTGACCCAGTGATAGCAGTGTCTGCTGGCTCATTTCCTCCTACCAGTGACAAATTGTCTGTTCTCCTGCCACTCTTTGCTGATGACATGTTCTTGTCTCAGCACAAATGTTACAACAGAATTGCTTGTAAGCCAGATGTGGTCCGTGAGCTACAGGCTTGCCATCCCATTTCTGTGGAAGAGGAGAAAGTCTTCTGTGAAAAATGGAAGCGTTTTCCATGGGTTGGAGAAGCAATTTCACTTCTACTGAGAGTGCAAATGTAAAAATATGTACCAATCTTCAAGGAAAGCAGAACTGTCAAAATTTTTCTTGAATAGAAATACACAAGTAGTTTTGTGTCAATATTGTCCTAATATGATATGCGAAACATTTACATGCCATATTTTTTATAAATATCTAAAAAATGCTGTAGATTCATATAAAATTTTATATGTATAGGTTATAATTGATATATCCATTTATGGAAGATTTAAAGGTTGTAGTAAAAACACATCTACTAACTGGAAAAGTACTACTAAAGAGTTAGCTGTCCCTGCCTAGAAATGGCAATATATTCACAATTTATAGCTTTCTCATGTGTGTATCTATCAATGGCCTTTTTTTTTTTTAAATATATGTAAAATACAAATGTATCACTACTTCTGCATTGACTTCCAACATGAAAAATTCACTTTCCTGTATGTACACAGTAATACACACACACTCACGCCATTGCATAGTAGCCATTGTGTCATGACAGTTTATTCTTGGAAGATACATGTTAACTATCTCAACTCTGCAATTTGTAGTGTATTCACAAACTATTCCTATATACAGTTTTATTTACATTGAGGAATAATACTTCCAAAGAGAAAAATTAAGCAAGCTTTCTTATTATATACAGGAATAAAGAAGCAGGCAAAGACTTCTTTAAGTAGCACTTAGAGCAACTTCAACAAGGAATTCAAAAGTGAAATAGACTTGATTTTATGGACATTGTATCTTAGAGTTATTAAAGCCTGTAGAACAAAAATTCAGAGGCTGAATTTTTGAAGTAGAAAGAAACTGTGTTGGATTTGATTTAGATGTCTGTAAAGACAACTATAGCCACATTTATCATGGGAATTGAATGTGAAATATTTTCATTACTAATCTGGTGTTGATGGAAATCTTTTATGATTTTGGCATGCCTACTGTCAGATTAAAAAGCATGAATATAGTAAGAAGAATAGGTTTATCATTTGTTTCTATTTCCTTACTCTCTGTAAGTCTCCCTGTGCAACTATTCTATTAATATCATGACAGTATAATAGGGTAACCATAAATGTCTGTTTGATTTTAAAAACTCACTAATAATCAAGGTGAGGCTAAATTACAAACTGTTGTGCCCACAGATACTTGGAGGCACAGAATTGGAAGTGTAGAATGTAATATCCATATGTTGTATTAAATAATCAACATTGATCTGTCTAGTATATACATAAATTGTATCTTTGACAGCAGAACTTGTAAAAAGCATGACATTTATCTGACTGAAGATCCTTTGTTATCAGAACAGCAACCAGTATTTAGATAGGACAATGGATGTTTAATGCTGGTCATTTCTATATTTACCACCCACCTCACCCTGTCTGCTGGTACTCCCATAATGACCATTTCCCAGGGGCGATGTTTTTCCAGACTGTCAAGTGTTTGCTCATTTATCATGCATAAAGCAGCGGTTCTCTTTCATTTTCCAGAAGTTTGTGGTAATAAAGAGAAAGTGTGGAAATGTTCTCACTTCATAGGATAGAGTGGAAGTATCTAAAATGTTCTAAATCAATCTGATCTCTGGCTCTACCAGCAGTGGAGAACTACTTGACAGCATTTCAGTTGACAGCCTCTGCAAGAGTTAGCATGCGATCACTGGCATGGAAACTTGGCAGAATGTGTCAAATTCCTCTCATTCTCTTACTCTCACTTCCTTTTTTTCTGTACTTTTGTGCTGTGTATGCCGTGTCCCATTTCAGAACAGCAGTGAGTGACTTCAGACATTTCTCAGAGATTATCGTACTCCATGGGCAGCTGTATACCCAAGGCATCTAAAATTGCCCCAGAAATGCTTTGTTTGGAGTATCTTGCTACTGAAATAGGACTAGGGGTACTCCATTTCACCTCCTACCTGCTGAAACAGGCAGATATTGAACAGAGGCAAGATAACAAATTTGTTCTTGTTCACAGTAGAGAATCAAAGTAGCACACACTACCTCGAAAAATTGAATCTGATTTATGGGCTTGTTCAGTCTCCCTGAGTTCCTGTTAACTTTGGGGAGAGGGCGGCAACGTTCATCCACACTTCACAGTGTATATTCAGCTTATGTCATTAAGCAGCTGCCACAGACTAGCTTTAGTTTGCAGTGTTGCTCTAGAGTGCAGTTGATTATAAGAGAAATACAAATCTCTGTTTTTACCTTCTACTGAGAAACCATGAAGGGGCCATTTAAAGACACTAATTTATGCAATTTTGCTCTGGGTCACATCCATTTATCAGAAGTTCAGTGTAGTGGAAAAACTTCCCCTGCTGAATTGTTCTCCTGAGATTTACTGAAAGAGGCCTAAAGTACCAGGGTGTATTTCAGAGGTTACTTCCATATCAGTGAATGAGGCTGACTCCAGATGGAGATGAATGTTGGCATTTTGCCGAGACAAGAGCTACAGCTTTCTGTAGACAGTTCCCAGCACGGGCAATCACCAGCCAGAACCCCTGCTTTCACAGCTTTGCATCCCCGTCACCGGTCTCTGTTAACTCCTCTACCGTTTCCCTTCCTTAAATTTGACCTTTCCCACTATGATGTGGAAAAATCACAAAAAGTGTGCACACCCTTTTGCTGCCACGCTCATACTGATGATTTTAGTGATGCCATATACGACGTTGCTGAATGTACTTGTTAATTATTATCTCAAACCATAAAGACAAGGTGACTGGTTCTGTTGTATCTTCTATCCACAAAGCAATGGGCTTGTTTAAGTCAGTGAAGAATTTGGCCCTAAATGAGAAAAATGTTTTACTTTGCAAAACTATCAAGAAAAGGTTTGGGTATTTCCTCTGTGCAGTGTCCAGCACAGTGAAGTCCCCTTTTCCTTAAGGCACTCTCTTGATAAAAATGTTAAATAGCAATAGAAGTAAAAGACTTACTAAGAGTTGTATGACCAGTACAGTAACTGTCTCTGCCTGAAACCATTCAGTCACTTGAAGCAAACTGCCTTGACTTTTGTAAATATAATGGAAAAAATAACCTTGTTTTATGGTTGGTCTATGAGCTGTTTTACTGCATTGGCCCTTTCTCACCTTAATTTCACCTCTCTCCTAGTATAAATCAAATTTTCTTGCTCATCTTGTCTTTAGCTTAAAAATTCAATTTATACCACAGACTTTGTATAGCTTATGCCATACATGCCTCTCACAGACTTTACAGTTACATGCTTTAGATACAGTAAGGTTGGAAAAGTAGAAAAACAATCCTGCTTGACATGGACGTGAAAATAAGAACTCATGTTTTCATCCTCCACCATGTTTTTATGAAGTTGACACAGTCTTTTGTTATGTTTCCTTCTTCTGCATTTCAAAAATATCCAGAAATTGTCAAGACTGGCACAATATTTTCCACTTTTTGCCTAGAAAGAATGATCAAAAATGCAGCAATAGCTTTTATGTTCCATAATAATGTTCTTCCTAGTGTGAGTTTTAATAATTTCCATGCCTGTCGAGGCCTGGTTTAGAATATGCATCATGAAAACAATTTCCCATCACTTTAAGTAAAAGGCAAGGATAATTTTTCCCTTTGTGAACAGGCATTTGCTTGTAGATGTCTCAGTGCACCCAAAAGTCTGTAATCCTCTGCTGGAACATATAACAGAAAAATGTGGAAAGGGGTAAATAAAAGAGAATGAATACCAGCACAGAAAACAGCAAAGGGAGCAGGGAGTGCTGAGGCAGCTTCACTGTTGACCTATTTGGTGTCTCATAGAGGTAACTCTATGTCTTCTGGACACCTATGCTGGAAAATAGCCCACTGTCACCAGCTCTGTGTAGGAAAAGACTAATCATTTATCTTTTTTAAAGCTCAATTTTTCCACACTGCTGAACTTTGAGACCACTAACTCGCAGGCTTAAAGTCAGCATAAGTTTTTCTGACCTTCTCCAGCAAATGACTCTTAGTATGTCCGTATGAACTCTGTGCTCCTCCTGAATTCCTTTGAAGGAATTTCTTACGGACAGCTTGTCATGTGAACACCGGAAGGACACGGCCTAAGAACTTATAAAACTCATTTATATTTTAATGAAAACCTTGAAACTGAAAATAGTAACTAAGCTGAATGGACCATGACTTATAGAAGGAAGTTTCAGTTTCCCATTGTTGTCTGTACATTTTTACTACTAGAGTAGCTCACTCTTCTCAATTGCTTGAAGCAAATGTGGATATTGGGGACTGTTCATTTGTCAGGGAGACCCCTAGAACTACATCAGGGCAGAGCTCAAGTTGCAAAAGTGACCTTCTGTACCACTTGCTTCTCTTAGACAGCAAGGAGCCCACAAAGCCCAAGGGATTACTGGGATATGGACAATGCAGGACTCCTTGTCTTAATATTTATGGGTAAGGGGATTGGAGTTGTCTTTCCTTATGGAGCATCAGGCCTCTCTTTTAACATCATCTTAAACAACAACCTTTGTGTAACAATTTTGGGAGAAGGGGATGGTATAGTCTTTTATGGTCCTATTGGTTCTACTGTCTGCTATGCAAAACCATACCATAGCATTCCTGGGAACTCTTTTGGAAGCAGGATGATCCACCTGGGCCCATACTGAAATGCTGTGTGGTGGAGGTAAGAGGCCACTTACAAGGTCAATGCCATTCCAGATCTGTGCAGCTGCTGCCTTTGGGAATGCTGATAAGACACCTACTGGGCTGGGAACACATGAGCAGCCAGGCCATTGTCTTGACAGCCTGGTGTCTTAGCTCCAGGAAGAGCTTGAAGTATTTCTGGCATAGGCTATTAATGGATAAAAGGCATGTGAACTTCAGCAATCAGTTTGCTGGGTAATGTCCCAGGGCAAAGATGAGCAAGGAGCACTTTAGAAAAGAAAAGGGGAGGGAGAATGGGGGAGAGCAATGGATCGAGCCAACTGGGCTCTGTACTTTGTTCTTATATTTTTACTGGCAGAAACACTGCTATAGTCTTTTGCAAAGCTTCAGGGTTCTCAGTTTACTGTGACTAACTCTTGGATCAAGCTATCAAAATGCAGTTTTAAGAACTCGAGAGATTCAGGATATGGAAATTATTATGGCATATACTAGACAATCCCAAGATTTGTTTTAAAACTTCAGGGTCCTATAAACAGACCCTTTTGCCTTCTTGATATTTTTTATATCCATGAAATGTGTCCATGAAAGATATGGGACATGACTTTAGTGTTTATCTGTCTAAATTCTTATTCTGCTTCTGTGATTTCAATATCACTTGATCACTATAGTTATTAGTAAGCTTATGTTTTTGTTTTAATTATATATTCTAATTTTTTCAATACTACATTCTCTGTATTAAAAGCACTTTTTTAGAGGAGATGAAAGCGGTCTGCTGAAAAGCAGTAACTTTGTTGTGTAACAATCAAGATGTATTCATTAACTTTTTCTTATTTCATTAAGTGAAAAGTAGGGCAGGGAGAAGAAGAAAGCATCTTTATTCTTAAGGAACAAATGAAAGTGTGTTGGTATAAGTATTTTAATAGAAATGTACAGAAGAGACCAGAAGTATTTTTTTCTGGTAAAGAAAAGTATCAAATAGGAAACAACCCAGCTCTGTGTTTGCAATCTGTTAAGCCTAAGGAATTTTTTTTCGTATTATTGTTTAAACAAAATGAAAAAATATATGCATTTAGTATATCTAAACCTGAGAGACAAATAGCTATTTCACATACACCTATTGACGCCAGTTCCATTTTGGCCAGTGGGAATACACTGGTGTGGGACCAGTTCTTGATTTGTCAGGGTCTGTCATCTAAACTGTATGTAAACCCATGCATTTGCAAGGAAAGACTATCCCTTAATTGCCCGTCGAGGCTGGTGACATCTGAAAGTGGATAGGCAAAACTGTCATAGGTCCCAGACCAGAGCCAGTTCAGAGCATCTGGTAAAGATCACAGAGTGTTAAACTCGCATCTGCCTTTGACACAGAGCCTTGTCTGTTAACTGCAATCCCATGTATAGAGTTGCACAAACAAATGCGGATTTTAATATCACTTATTAGGTGGCTGCTTTGCAAGCTCAAATCTCTGTCTTCCATTTTAGTGCAGTATGAAACATTCCAGGGGATGGGTGGCTATTATATTTGAACTGTGTAAGAGCAAATGTATTACTTGGACTTTCTCCTTTATGCATTTCTCTATATGTATATGCATGTATTATTCAGCCCCATACAAAGATCATCTGTTGTGTGTGTCTGTAAATGGTAAGGATAGTATTGAACAGAAATTGTACATCTATATAATGAAAGTTCTCACAATGTTGCAATAAATGTGAGTAATTAGAGCTCTTGGAAGAACTGGCAAGCAAAATTGTGCTGATTGATTGTAATGAATTTGAAATAGAGCTTTTTTCATGTGAAGCAGGTCAGGCAATTCACAGCTTAGTAAGAAAAACATTGTATGTATGAATCAGTTTGGTTAATAGTCTTCCAACTTTCAGAATTTGTTTATGCTGGTTATTTTCTAGTTAACAGAACCACATAAATTACTGACATTAAAACCTAGTACCTTGTTCAGTTTTTCTCACCTGCAGCTACAATATATAGTCCCTTTGATACCATATAGTAAACTGATGCTAAATTGGAAACTGGGCCCCAAAGCTCTATATCAACATTTCCATCCAGTAATAGGTAGTAGCGGTTCAAAATGCCACATTGCAAGATTTTCCTTAGCAAGCCAGCAAGGTATAAACACACAAACTGTGTATGCAGTAACATAAACTCACTAACATGTAAAGCCTTTATCAGAGTTTCTGCTGAAGGTCTTTTCTGAGATATAGCAGGGTAGGGTTTCAGCAATTAAACATCTGAAGAGAGGACTCCAGGTGTTATGGGGGGTTGCGCAGGTACTTGTGCTGCAGTTCTCCCAGTGGCTGGCTGTGCCCACAGAAGTAGGTAGAACCTGTGCAGCTTCTGTCCTCCCAGCAGCTTTTGGGGTTCCTTTTTTGTGACATAAACTTAGGAAGTGTATGTGAAAGCCTCTAGTATTACTCTCAGCTCAGACTGAGAAGTTTTACCAGGCAAAGGTAATGCCAAAACCTGTGAATCAGGACATTAGGTTAGTTACGGACTGACTGAAATGCAACAGTAGGATGTAGTTAGGTAATAGCCCAGCTATGCCTCCCATGCTGTGAGAAGAGGTGGCAGCACAGACGTGGGATGAGACAGTGTTTATCAGATGAACTTCTTTAGTTGTATGACCTGTTCTGATTCATTCAGCCCCGAAGAATCAGGAAGGCTGCCTGCCACTTACTGCCACTGCTGCCTGCTGTCATGGGCGGCTCGTGCCCTTTGCTCAGATGCACAGACCCCTTCTGCTCACTTCTGCAGATCATCTGTGCTGCAGGGGTCAGGGGAGGTGGAGGAAAGAGGGACTAGGATTTGAACTCTTGCTTGCTGTAGAAGTGTTGGGCAAATTCCCGAGAAGCAGAGGAGAGTTTGGGAAAGCTGGCAGAGAGGCATGTTAAAGAGAGAACTTCCTCTCTGATCTGGTTGTATCAAACAGAAGCTATTTGTGGCCTTGGTTTCTTAGAAGCTAAAAGCTGCTTGGAGTGGAACTTAGGCTGAATCTGCTTACTGAAAACCTGAAAGGCCTTGTCGAATCCTTTTGTTACTTTATCAGTTTGTTCTGGGAAAAATAATTGCTTAATATGTTATTGGAGGGCAACTATGACAGTATTATGTTAATGCAACTCAGAGCAAATAGCATCTGAGGTAAAAATGTTGCATAGGAAAAGTTACCTCATAACGGAGTCCTACATAGTAAGTTTTGTAGTTAGATTTATATGCTGAGAAATCAAGTAATCACTGATGTTTGATGCAAGTGTCTCCAAAGCTTGGATTTAACTGGATCATATCAACTGAGGGAGAAGAAACAGAAACAGCTGGAAAAAAAGGGACAGGGCAGGAGTACAATACAGGAAGGAATGATGTGTGATGCACATGGCATCTGATTTCAATATGATGACTTTTTCCGCCCTCTTTGAATATGTATCTGGAATATGCCATTTGTTTTAATGTCCACGGATTGCCCGATTATTAAATTAAACATGACCTCTCGGTTTCTATCAACTTCAGAAAGAGCTGCAACTTTTGTAACTTTATAGATGGTTTTGTCAAGCGGATTTATAGTCTATTTATTCAAATAGTTCTTATTATCTTCAAAAGATACTCCAGCGAGTCTGGCACCTTGCAGTAACTTTGTACCTTTGCTGTAATTTAAATGAAGAGTTTGAAGATGATCATTGCTTTTCCGCACTCTGAGACACAATCTTTCTCTCCTTACCCCTATCTATTTCTCCCCTGGTATTCTGGCTGCCAGTTTTAGTTCCTTGGACAGGACTGGGGCCTTTGAAGTCAGAAGAAGAATGTATCTTTCCACATGATCAATAGGCATTTGGCCATCAAGTCTCCACAACACTATTTTTAAAAATAATTATAGAAGTTTCTCCTGAGAGAGTGGAAAATAAATTCTTGAATGGCGAGGCATTCATCAGATGAGGCTGAGATAAGCAGATTAAATAGGGAGGCTGGATCAAACTGCTACAGCATTAAATTTTTATGCTTTAACATTTTTTTGCTAGATGAGTTAAGAGTTGGCCCATTTGTATATAAAGCTTGGAGGTTTTTTTATTTTAACGTATTTTTACTTTTCTCAGATTTTCATAACAAGCAGTGAGATGCCAACATCTCCCCTTACACTGTAGCCTTTTAGGATGTATATTTGAGTGGAGATCGGCATGCAGAACTTAAGGAGACCCATCTTGTCCAGGGGAATGCTGTGGCTGGGACAGCCAAGGATCCACAGGCTCAGCTTGCCAGCCCCAGTCAAACACGAACGGTCAAGAAGTTTCAGGGGACTAAGAGACAAATGTGAACTGGGGGAACGAGGGCAGGAAGCATGAAAAAATGAGGATGGGGCTCATTTCAAGAATAAAAGTTCTAGTTCTTGTGTGATTCAGAGTATAGAGAGAGCTGCCAGTGAAGGCTTGACTGATGGACAGGTTAGAAAAAATGGGTACATTTTTGCAATGACTATACATGGTAATAAGCAGTAAATAGAGAATGAGTTATAAATGTCTACTAAAAAATTACCACAACTGATAGCACACTTTTCCTGCTGTGAGTACATGTGGTGACGCACTGAAAATGCAGATTACTTATGACTGCAATGTGTCTTTTCAGAGAAGGCTACACATGGACAAATTTCCTAGAGGGATGTATAATGACTCTAGGTATAATGAATATGACTTGCTTGCAAGGCAACAAGATCATTTGTTGCACACATCTAATAAAATACGTATTTTTTTATGAATAACATTGAGTTGAAAAAAATGCATTAATCATAAATTAGATTTTTCCTGTTTTAGGTAATTCTGGTTTATGTCATTCAATGCAGGCTAGAGATACCACATCCTCACACCCTTACAAATAAAAAAATTACGCAGTTTTCAGTGTAATTGTTTTGTAGAAGTAAGGGATATAGTCACGAATTGTCAGAAGGATGAATAAAACTACTGTAAGGACTGTCAAAATGGCTACTTGTAATAATAAGCAAGCACCAGGAATATGTGAGGTAGTGGAATATAATAAAAACAAATATGATAGTCAGGAATAGAATGGACTATAGTAGAATAGAATAGAACAGAACGGAATATTTTTAATTGTAAGGGAACTACAAGTCCAACTGTCTTGCCACCTCAGGGCTGACCAAAAATTGAAATATGCTATTGAGGCATTGTTCCAAATATTTTTTTTAAGTTACTGGCTCGGAGCTTTGATCACCTCTCTAGGAAGCCTCTTCCAGTATTAGAACAACTTCTCAATAAAGAAATAGTTCCTAATGTCCATTCTAAACCTCCCCTGATGCAGCTTTGAGCCATTCCCACCTATCTTGGAAGAAGAGCTCAGCAGCTTCCTCTCCACTTCCCCTCCTCAGGAAGCTCCTGAGAGCAACGAGACAAACCCAAAGTCCTTGGTGTCCCCTCCACAGGACATGCCTTCCAGCCCTTTCACCAGCTTTTTGCTCTCCTCAGGCTGCATTCGAGTACCTTAACATCCTCCTTAAAGTGTGGGGCCCAGATCTGCACAGTTTTGACAGGCTGATTATGCAGTGTTTACTGCACCCTGACAATGTAGATTATGTCTCTTAATTGAATCTCCTTGCCTGTAATCAGGGACCTCTGTTTAGTCCCTGTAAATCAGTAAGGCTGTGCAACTGGACTGAGATCCTCCCCTAAATGTATGGAGTAGCAGATCAGAATTTTAGCAAGTGGCAAATATCAAATGATCGGAAGTTTGATTTTAGAATGTAAAGGTGTGGTTATCCTTAGAAATACGACTTTTACACATCTGCTCCTTCCAGGCTCTGTATAAAAACAAGGAATATGCAAGAAAAAGATTTTTTAGTATATTGAATTGTATCAAATAAACAGAATTCAGAAATTGAGAGCAAGGCAAGCCCAACTGTATTCAGGTTTTAAACTTTGTCTCAGACGTGTCTGGAATTTGGGGAGAATTTTTCAACTCATTAATTTTAATCCATGTCCATTTAAGACCTTTTGCTTACTCTGTTCATGTTGTTACTCTGTTTCTTGAAATCCTGCTGTATTTTGATTTCATTACATTAAGGTATTCAGCTTTTAACTCTGCGCTAAAACAACTTCATTTATCAGTGTAAAGTGATGAATGCATCCCTCTGCCAAAAGAAAAAAAAAAAAAAAGACACAAACCCAAAACAGCAAAAAAGCAATGAAAGTATTAAAATTGAATCAAAACAAATGGCAAAAAATTTCCAGTCCCTGACAGTACTTTTCTTGAGCCCTTATTGTTACTCCTGTATGAGAAAAGCTTATCTAGAGCCAAGTCCTTAAGGCAAATACTGCCATCTAGAGAGAAAGAGAAAGAAAGTGCATGATCTACTTAGTGATATGATTCTCATTTCCTGGGAGTCCCAGGAGAAGCTGGACACAGAATATCCACACAATGGACTGCAGTGACAGAGATGGGAGCCATGGAGTTATCTTTTCAACAGCTGCTGACTGAAAATATTCAGGTCATTTCCACATATATTGGGCAAAAAAGACACTGAGAAAATCTTGACAAAAGAGAACATATCATGGATACTAAATGCCTCTTCTTAGCCAGTTAAAATCATGTTGCACAATTTTTCTTCAGTGTTTTCTCTTTTTTTATGAGAAAAACTCTCACTCTAAATATATTCTGTTTAAAGGAAGAAATACAAAAGAAGCTTACATTATTTGCAATTTATTGTTCACCTGCCTTTTTTTTTTTTTCAACATCACAAAACCTCTGTTTACTCTTCAGCTGGTTTTGAGAATTAGGATTGCAAAATTCAAACAGAATGACAAACACAAAGAAACCCCTGAAAATACCTGAAAGACAAGAAAGAAAAGTGGGGATTTACCTTGTCTCAGTATGTGTGCAGCTATATAAAGACTGGGCTGTACATGTTAAGCTTGAATGGCAAAAATGAATTCTTGTAGGTACTTTTAAAAACTCTGCTAACAGTAGCACTTCTCTGGGCATAATGAAGATGTCTCATTGTGAAGTAGTGATGTAGAAGAGCCTGCAAATAATGCTGCAAATGCTCAACCTTGTTATGCCCATTCATTTCACTGAACTTATTTGTACAATTCATTATGAGTGATTCAGAGTTTTGGTTTGAAATGTTCAAATGAATAAGCACAGTAAAAATAAGCATACTTTATTTGTTTCACGTAGGCAGGTATGTTTCAATGTCAGTGTAAAACTATGTAATGAATTGAAAAGGTCTCTGTGGGGTTTAGTTTTATTTACCAGGGTTTTTTAATGTGTTGTGCTGTTAATGGTAAACTGTATGTTTTCTTGGTAATGATGTACGTAAGTGGCGTGTGAGAAGGAAAATAAGGCAACTTCTGTGTCTGTACCTGAATAACATTTGCAATCTGAGACTTCAGGATAGCTTAGCTGCTTCTCCCTAAGTATTGTCCTACAAGTGGAAAAGAACTATGAGAGAACCCTAATTTTTTCCTAGTGTATGCATATTTGCTGAGAAGTGTGATTGCAGGGCAGATATTTGGTGATTTCACCTGAAGATTGTGAAGGGTCTGAAGGCACTTTGAAGAAATACTGATAATTCCTTTATTTTAGGTATATTTGTAAAATATATAATGCTAGCAGGTTCTGTATGCCTTGGGAACTTGCTGAGATTGTAGGAAAGTTGTTTATTTTTTATGCAAACTAAAAATGTAGAGATCTTCAGAGCTCTGTAATGAACTCACAGAAAATAATTTTACAAAGCTATGCTGGTTTTAAATATTGGTTAAGTGGGATATTTTATTAGCGATTGTAATGCATATCATATTGGTATCAGTAATATTTTCCACTTGGAAACTTTGTCACCCTTCTTATTTCATATCCAAATCCTTTTGTGTGTGTCCTGGGTTTCTGTAGCTGAATTTTTTTTGGTAGTGGGGGAGGCTGCAGAGGTGGCTTCTGTTAGAAGCTGCTAGAAGCTTCCCCTGTCCCAGGGGAGCCAATGACACTTGGCCCCAGGAGGGACATCCAGCTCCTGGCCAGGGCCGAGCCAATTAGAGATCACAGTAATGCCTCTGTGATAACATATTTAAGAACTGGAGGGTTGTTGTGCAGAAAAAATTCCAGAGAGCGAGAACGTGGGATAACAGGAAGACATAAAGGTCAGTGCAGCAGGAGGGGGAGGAAGCACCTCATGGAGCAGGGGAAGGACTCAGAGCTAAAACCCCTGCAGCCCATGGAGGACCACTGTGGTGCAGAGACCCCCCTGCAGCCCATGGAGGAGCCCGTGCTGGAGCTGTGGATGCTTGAAAGGAGNGACCCCATGGAGCAGGGGATGGACTCAGTTGTGGTCCCCTGTAAACCGTGGTGAAGACCATAGTGAAGCAGAATGTCCCTCTGCAACCCACGGAGGCCCATCGGGGTGCAGAGACTCAACTTTTACTGCATCCCATGGAGGAGTGACCCCGAGGGGTGGGGGAAGTCACATTGCAAGTGACAGCAACTGCAATTGACTGCAACTCACCATGGACAGAAGGAGGAATGGGGGGAAAATTGTGTGTGGTGTGTATTTTAAGACTGTTTTATTTCTCACTCTTTAGCTTAGCTTTTATCCTGTTAGTAAGAAATTTAGGTATTATCTCACTTTGAATCTGTTTTTGCCCATAAAGGTGGTAAGTGGATGAATCCACTCCTAGTCCTTATCTGCTACCACCCTCCCTCCTGCCTAGTTGCAGAAGGATTTAATGGGTCCCTGGAATCCTGACAGGGTCAACCCACTACAGCGTGGTGAGACTATATTTGTAAATTGCTCAAACATAATCCGTACACAACACGATGGATGGAGTAAGGGCTAGTTCTGCCCTGCTCTATAAAATACCCTGAAATCACAGAACAGATTCTTTTTTCTTGGCCACACTTCTTCCTGGATTTTTGATACTGATGTTTGCATCCAAAAGCCTCAAATACACTAAACTTACTGTTCATTAGTTCTTTTCAGTTATGAGTCTGGCTGGGTTTGAAGACCATGGGAACTGCTGCAGCCCAAAAGCTGTGCTTACCAGCTATTTTTATATAATTGGTGAGGAGGCTTCAAGTTTGAAGCATTACAGGAAGCTCAAGCTATCCCTTAAAATGCATGACAAATACAGTATGTTTTAAAATTTATTTTCTCTCTGGCTGCCACAGAAGATTAGAGAAATGAAATATGCATTTTGTAGGGATGCAAGGGCATGGTTTGAAGTGACAGTTCCATATGTTACCAAAAAAAAAAACCCCAAAAAAACAAAACACAGATGCCTAAAAATGATGGGAAGCGTGTGAGTTTTCGCAAACACATGAAAAGTTTCCAAAGGCAAATGTCCTGCTTTTATTAAAATGCCCATGACTGTCTTCTGTTCTCTAGCATATGGTACTGCCTATGAAAAACTTCAGCCTTCCAGAATGCCAGTGATGTAAATAGAATTCTGCATTCATACAGTGGAACAATTTTGCTCTTATTTAGGGTTATTTATTTGCTTTGCCAGATCCTCTTCTTATAGTTCTTTGGTGTGGTATGGTCGCTTGTTTATTATGACTGAGGAGATGCATCATACAAAAAACAGAGATAAACAAAATAGTTAGATTAAGAATGTGTTTGAAGTAGGTAAAATGGCAAGTCAAATTATTTATAAGAGTTTGCAAAATAGTGTGGAATCTTTTGTCATCCTCTTAATTTCTGCATCTTTTTACTTTTTCCAAGAATCACTGAACGTAGTAATGGGATTGTTTGGAAAATGATGATTATAAAATATCCCAGTGCAACCTCATGTTGCAATAACTAAAGTAGCAAGATTCAGAATTCAAATCTGAGTTCTTAAAAACATCTAATCCAGTACCTGCAAGATACCCAAACCATGGATTTGTCAGGAATTTGGGTGTTCTCATTTAACTGATAAATTTGGCCATGAAAGGCGGATTCTTTCAGGATTAGAAACCTATCATGAGGCATGGTCCTTCTTCTTTTGGTTTGGTTCTACATTTTTTGGTGGTTTGATATTACTTGTTTGTGATTTTTTTTTTTTTTTTTATTTAATGTCTCTTAGCATGTCATTGCAATTGTTAGAATTAAGTTTGTTACTCAAGGATGAGAAGTCCCTCTGTTTTCCACTAGTAGCATTTTTATTGGAGGTCCACAAGGAGTATGCTGAAGCAGAAAGGAAGGACATGGAACTGGGTCTGCGAGCCAGTCCTGGTTGCATGGGGTAAAATTATTCACTGGAGGCTGCTATTCAGGGTGGGCTTGAGAGACAAGGAAGGAACAGTGTCTGTTAATATATGTGGACATATGTATTCTGCTGAAAAGTCTCTTTAGATGAAAATTGCCCACTATATGCTACAAATATTTTCTTTAATGCAAATACAAGGGGACCAAAGTTGCATGGGTTTTCCACGCCTAAGATTCGTTCCGTTATAAGACGAAAACTTGATATTGCAAGAAGTCAGTGGAAAATTTCCCACAGATTTAGTAAACAGCAGCTTCATTATCCAGTGAAATATTTTGTCTACTGTATTTTCAAAACAAATTTTAAAACACTTTTGCAGACAAGCCAGTATTGCCTGGAATCTAGTTTACGTTAAAACTTGCAAACCCTAAGTTGTCTTACTTCTGATATCTCTGGAGTGTTGATAGACTGGAGATGGCTCTGGATTCCACACAAATTCAGAGCGAAATTTGATTTCATTGAAATCTTCCATAGGTTAGGAGCTTGGAATTGCATTTATATGCATTCTGCTTTAGATAACCATAGAAGTTATTAAAAAAACCCTACAATTAATTTTCTGCTCACTGGGTATATCTTTGACTTTTAAGCAACTTTTTGCTCAAAGCAACTGAACATATGCAGTGCAAATAAACAGATATGGACATGCACAAACACACATATAAACTAGACAATATGCAACTGCCAAATGCATCTGGTATAGCTGGCATCAGCATCAGTCAGTTTTGCCTTTTACCTGTCCCAGAACAGCTTGCTGAATAAAATAGTCAACTCTTCCCCCCCTCTTCCTTTCTTTTCAAGTTAAAAGACAGTATGTTCAGTTTATTCTGGCAAGTGTCTGTTTAGACTTGGTAAATGTGTTTGCCTCTTACATTGAGAGTCCTAGGTTATGATCCTGTTGGGGATTTATTTCTTTCAGTAGCATATTACAGTGGTAATATTCTTCCTTTTTGTTCTTTGAAGAAACTGTGCTAGTCCATGCCCGATAAACTTGGTCTGTTCATAAATAGGAAATGTTTAAAAACAGATGAATAGAATCTAAAGATCCTTGTAACAGCGGTTTGTAAATTGACATTTTACAGGAACATAACTGTTAGTAATGTTCCTGTGTATTATGTGCCTTTCTTTGTGTATTTATCACAAAATATGACTCCAGGCAAATTCAGTGTTACTAAATAGCAATATGGTGCCACAAGAGCAGTGCTAGTATGTAGTCATTTTTTCATGCATAATGTGACTGGACCACAACGTAAATTTGAAGACCTAAGTAAGACTGCAGAGAGAAATAAGTTATTACAAGATCTGGAGTCTGGTGAAGACCAGAGATAAAGACATTTTATTTTGGAACAAGCAGTAAAAAATCCTGACTAGCTGTGACATTTATTTTATTTTGTCTAAAAGATGGCATCCCCAGGATATAAATTCCTAATGCTATTCCAAAGTGCTTGGTTCAATACTGACATATAGGGAAATCTTCCAAGAAATCAATGCCAAGAACGTCTGTCTCATAAGACATAAGCATGCCTTGGTTTATAAACATTTTCTATGATGTGTTTTGGACCTAGTTTTTCTGCTGATTTGTTCTTCTTTGTATATTGACCCTTTTTTATCTGCACTAGATTCTTGGCAGGGGGGATTATAGCCTGCATCATTGTGTAACAGGATTATTCACCCCATCAGATACTGATGATCACAGAGTGACCTACCTCAAAGGTTGTGATAGGAGTTCTCCACCTCTCTCTAGAAAATGTGACAACAGGAATGAATTGTTGACAGGTTTCAAAACACTCCTCAGCTCTTCCTTCTAAAAAAAAAAAAAANAATTCAAAAGAATATTCTGTTTTCTGCAAACCAGTGCATTTGTCCTGTGTGTTGAACTATGCCCCCAATCACTCCTAAACCATTGTTGTTGCCTGATTTGATTGTCCAGTGACCTATGCTTGGCTTCTGTTTGTGCTGTCTGGCCTTAATGTTTGGTTTCCATCTATCATGATACTACCTTTCTTGTGAATGATAAACTCTGCATTCAGCTAATAGAAAGAGCTATAAAAATCAACCTAGTTAACTTTTATTAGCTTGTTTTGGTCAACTACAAACAGGGTGTGACAAGACGCACCCCTGACCTGAGCACCTTCATCATCAACCTCTGGCATGTGACATGCCTGCTATATGCCAGATAATTATAGCTGATCTCTAAATGCCATTTTCAAAAATACATGTATTAGGCATTCTTTCACTTGTAGTAAAACTCAAATTGGAAGTGGATGAGCCACAGCCTACAAAATAGATGATGTAACATAGCTATGGAAGTCAGTGTAACTTCCTACACATCATGGAACAGTACTTTTACAAACCTCAACAAAAAAAAATCTGTTTCTCTTGGGATTTACTGTCCATTCTCATCTAGAAGAAAAGTCCTGCATTCTCACAGAAGGACTCATCTGACCATATTCAGGTATCTACATCTAAACTGGTTGCTGCTGGCAGTCTGTGTGCTTAGAGGGGAGGGCAGTGCAGACCACTTCAGTCTGAAATAGCTGGTGAAATGCATCAGATGAATCACTGTCTATAACTCTTTACAGACTGTATGGAGAAAATAGAGAGTCTGCTGGGACTCCCATCTCCAGTGTGGTCATCCGAAGTTCAGTGAGCTGGATTCTATTCATTAAATTTTTGTTAGGCCTATTAATGCATCCCTGAAGGTATTTGGCCACATGCAATATGCCTTTAGAGTCAGCTACATTTTTTTCTCTTAAGCATAGCTGCCTTTTTTGCAGATCATATAGCATCATTTTTGTTTTCTTCTTTTCCAGATATGGTCACCACATTTTTGAATATATAAATTAGAAGTGCTTTCATCTTCCTCTAAATATGGTCCTGATATTTGAAAACATGTAAATTAGCAGTGCTTTCAGGTTGCTTTAAACTCACAGAGCAGGACTGGTATGCAAAGAACAGCCTGCGTTCTGGGGGTCATTCAGCTCCCTACATGTACCTTAACAGCACTCAGACAGTAAACATAATCTCAGGGTCTTGCCTGTAATAGCTGTTGTTTCTCATGCTTCTGAATAGATTTCCTTTCAATTTATATTTTAAATCTTGCTACAGATACTCTCTCTTGACAACTGAATTAGGGAAATTACTATAGGCAGGAATCCAAGTTTGACAAAATGTAGACAAACTCTAAATTCCTCCCTATTCACTTCTTTTTGAGATAAGAATCCCATTGCTGACATAAAAGCATGTTGCCTAAATATTGTGTTTCACAATTCAGTCCTGAATTGTTCTAATATTTGCAAGTTTTAAATTAGTGATTTATACAACTGTATCTAAAGAGTCAGAGACAAAAGCAAAATTGAAGTTTCTTAGGTGGTAGAAAATGCTGAGTTTCATGAAAGATCTTTCAGTATGACACCTGCATATCAGGCAATTTGATGCTTCTAAAAAGTAGCTAAAAGGAGCTAAAATGATGAATTTAAGCAATTAGAAAAGCAATCTCAGCATAAAAGATGATTAATGCACCAGTGGAAAGAAATTCTTGTTTACAGAGGAAAAACTAATATACTGGATTTAAGTGAGAGGGTTTTGCAGCTTTCAGAAATCCTAGGAGATTGACATAAAAATTATTTCAAAATAGATTTGAAAAGTGCTGTAATCATTCTTCTCATCCAGGTATAGGGACATTAGATAACTAACTTGACAATTGTTTTCATCTACTGTAGTTTTCATAGACATTTTTTAAGTCTGTTTTGCAGTGAACTGATGTGTATCTCTGCAATCATACACAGTTCAGCAAATGCATAAAGCTAGCATGTTAAACAACACAGGTTGTTTTAACCTGTCTCAAAAATAAAACAGTACTTTTTTCCCCTTCTGTTGAAAGGGCAAACATATGTAATTCTTAGGATTTTATAAAGTGGAGGCTTCAATTACAAAATGAGCATGCACGCGTACAAAATTAGTTTGCAGATTTCTAAGACATTGCCTCAATGTCTTAACATTAATGCACAGAAGAACTCACTTTTCTCTCTAAATAACCCTGTTCTCTCATTCCCCTCTCCTTGCCCAGCACTGTCAAATGTATCTGTAGTTTGATGGCATACTTCCAGAGAATGATGAACAGGTCAGATCAGCAACCAACTTTTATCCATTGACATACAGACTGACTGATGGAAACTTCTAACAACCTTAAGACTTTAAGCCTCAGTACAAGAGTTTACATCAGACCCTTCACAGAAGGGGAAAGCTGTTTAATCCCAGAAACTGTTAAAACTTCCCACAAGACAAAATAAACTACCATGGTATAGTGTTTGTGTATTCTATTTATTATTTCTAAACAATTCAATATGAAAGATAATAAACTTAGATCTCTGTGTGTTTTTTCTGTTTAGCCTGGTATTGGTACTTGAGTGATCTGCTTCAGATGGCAAGACCTTTATTCTCTGCCACTGATAGCTTTTGCTCTGAGTGCCTCCACTTGTCAGGTAGTGCTGGGAATCTTGTGCCTTCATTTCACCACAAAAGGGAGATTTTTAAAACTTGAGTTTGCTACAAGTTCAAATTCCAGCTGTAACTTAATTCTAAGATAATTTCAGAGCATATCTCATGTGTTATTACTTTACTACAAATTGCAGTATGATATTTCAAATTGCAGTGCATTCCGTGGCATAATTCTGCAGTACAGCCTGGGAAATCTAAGAAACCTAAATGCAAACATACTTGAGCAGCACCTATTACACATCTCTACCGACAGATGCAAGCATTATCTTGCATTCTGCTTGCTGGTGAGCAGCTGTAGCCACACTGCTGCCAGCCTGTGGATGGCCCCTGCTTATAATGGACATGATTTTCTTCTGAATTCAAGGAAGGTTTTCAGTACTGTGTCTATAGTGTGCAGGACTAAGGATTAGATGATAGCGTGCAGTTTCCTGAAAGGTACACCCATTAACATAGGAGCATACCTTTTGATAAAAATATCATCAGAATATGATGACATACTGTTGGAGAGTTCATCAATTACTTTTAAAGTCAACAAATATGTCTGATCCACGGAAACTTTTTAAATTCTTTATCAAAACCCGTAATTTTGTATGATTAGTCATAGTCCACACATCCAAAAATTGCAAAGCACCAAACCCTATACACTTTATTTGCATTAATTTGCTGTTTAATATGTACTCATACGTCATAATTTGAAATCTGAGCAGGCATACATCGTTGTTTGAAGACTGATTTAATAGAACTGTCCTAATTCAGAACTGTCTTAATTCTCACTCTAAAGAAATAAAAGTATGCCTTAGATAAAGAATTTGCTGTCCATTTTTAAAGCTTTTTGTTTGTTCATTTTCACTCAGCCTAGGCCTCATTTACCACAGGATTTGTGCGGGATCCTTCTGGAGTGCCTCAGAGTTGTTAAGTGACAATCTAAAAGCCGATTTAGGATTAGCTAGCTTAACCAGGTGAACTGAGGGTTTCACTTTGATTGGGTAGAAAAGCTGTAGCTGTGCTTGGAAGTCCATATTGTGATACTGAAGGGCTTTATCAACATCCTGAGAGGAGTGCATTCAGAATAGGTGATGATGCGAATCTCACTAATCAGGGAAGGATTATCTGAGGCTCAAAGCTATACTGCTTCTAATTCCTTCTTCATGACGCTGTTCATGCACTGCAAAATGATCTAGTGCAACACCAGAAGTATAAATATTAGATGAGACTCTTCAGTATCTTAATTAGTGCTTTCTAAGGGAGCAGTTCTTGAATAGTCAGAGGTAATCAGGTGTTTTTTAAAAAACACAAAATCAAAAGAGTAGCAGAAATCTGTGGTGATTTCTGATGCACAGTAATTGATACTGCATCATACACAACATATATCATTTTGGGAACAGCGTCAGCATAAATTCTGATACCAAATTATTGACAGGATTTAGCATTTCTAGTCACACCATTACTGTGTTGAAGACAATGATTCTGTATAATTCTTCCTCTTAAGAAAATAGGTCAAATTCTCCATTGACAAATTTCTCCTGTATGGATTAGGAGCATGCCAATACCCTGCACAGTCATTTAAAATAGATTTCTCTATACCCTATGCATGTTTCTTCAACAGAAAAAGAAAAAAAAGAAAGGGAGGGAGAACATTAATGAAACGCTGAATACAAGGGGGGTTTTGTCTGGACTGGTTTTTTTTTTTTTCTTCTCCTAATACATTTAATAGAATATAACAGTCAATGAAACCTGGAACTAGTAAGAAAATTGAGCAACCTGCTCTAGTGGAAGGTGTCCTTATTCATGGCAGGAGGCTTGGAATTAAAAATTCTTTAAGGTCCCTTCCAACTCCAACCTTGCTATGATTCTAAGAACCTATGAAAATTTGAATTTCCTACCACAACTCTGTTGGAAATTTATGCTTGCACTTACAGTAAATGACAGGTTTTCTAAATTGGAAAAGTTACGTATGACTTTAAAGGTGTATATATATTGATAAAACAAGTGCTCTCCTAGTTTGCTTCACTATGCATATTGTCAAAATGACAGAACAAGATATCTTTAATTCTTGACATCCAATTGGGTCAAATATTTACAAGACCACCAACAGAGTGAGGAATTGCTTTCCAGCATTTCTTGTAGTGTTTTATAGTCTTCAGTTTCTGTTACTTCCTACCATCCTCATTTTATTATTCTGGTCTCCAAGAAAAGTATTTACAAATCATTGACATCTCTTAAAATATGTTTTTGTTAGACCCTTTCTCCTCACCTAAGCTTAAGTAAGATACAGAAGGAAGGTGGGCTGTGAATAAGAATAATGTGAGGAATACAAAAACAGGTTCTGATTTTGCAGTGTAGGATCATTCATGGAATAATTCCAAGAGGTAAAAATCTTCAGATGAATAGCTCAGGATTTTCATATTACAAATTTTTTGTTGAATTCACTCTTTCTGTAAATGAAGCTTAAGAAAAAATCAGTTTCTTAATTTTAGCAGTACATACATTCAAATTGACTTGCAATATTTCTATGAAAAGAAATAAAATAAAATAAACTTCTCAGAAACCAGACATTATAAAGACAAGTAATGTATTTCATTTTAATACTGTTTTCAAAACCAGATAGCAATATTTATCTTCTGCTTTCTGTGATACCAAGAAAACATACATTCCAGGTAGATTTCAGATATTGTGTCAGAGGACTTCCATTTCTATCACTCCTTAATGATGAATGAGGTGGTTCTTCTCAACAAATAAGCACTTCAGAGAGTTACCCTCGACAGGGTTGTTAATCCTGGGAGTCTGCCTTATCACTGTAGAATTCAAGGGCTGAAGCAGTACAGGTATCCCTGTACTGCCTGTCTCTTACGCTGCTGCTCTGGCTGAGAGCTGGGACTGAACTATTTCACGTCTTGCATGTAAAGCCATGCTTAGGGCTTCTGTTCTGGTGTGCTTGAAGATGGAGGGGCTTATCATCTTAGTAGCCACTGGCCCTCTTAATATCTGGCTGAATCTCTCCTTCAAATGGATGTGTTATCAGCCTGCTTTCACTGGGGTATTGTTTCCTTTGCAGTCTTTCTTCACTAAATGCAGTGAGTTTCTGACTGTAATACAAAGCTTACCTTGAGTGCTACAGAACATTAAGGCAAGTTGGATCACACTATCAACACTCTTGTGTCACGAATGAATTAAAGATATGGCCCTTTAGCACAGCAGGACTTCACAAAATGGCAATTTTGAAGAAATGCAGAAAATTTTGTCTTATGTTTTTGCATACCTGACAGCAGCTATTGTTCTTAATATCACCATTAAAACTACAAAGCCTCTAAAACGCAACAGGTAATGGTGTTATTCTAGAGATTAAGGGGATAATCTGGATGCATTTTCACAGGACTGAAAACTGTTCTCAAGCATTCTTCCAAATGTGTTTCATCCTTTCTCTCTCCCACCTCCCAAATCCCTTCCACACCACCTGCCACAGAAATTTGGAACACTACCAGGATCATCTGAGAATTACAAGTGACTATTCTTTTATCTCCATCAGTTTCCTTATCCCTTAAAAGGTTTAGAACAGGCATATGACTTCAGCTGCTGTTTGAAAATCAAAGCATAATGTGTTTCCAGTTTATAAATTATAAAATATTCAAAAGCACAGACTAATGTTAAGGAATTGGTTACACTGCTTGATATCTAGAGCTGTTGATTCCTTTCATCTGTTGCTTTCCCATCCTATTCCCTCTTTCCTTTCCTTCTTAAGGATAGAACACAAAGAAAATGCAAATTTTGATGCCTTGGGCCTTGGAAATATAGGAAGGAAAAAAGATAATGCCGAAGAATAAATGAGGGAGGTAGGGTGAATAGAGGGTCTCTTTTGATCTGACATCAGTAGTTCCATTCACTAGTTTCATTCCCTGTTCATCAAGAAGATCCCTAATGTGAAGTTTTAGCTTTGTACATGCTTTTCTGAACAGTGGAAAGAAAACCAGGCATGTATTCTCTACTAACTTTCACTCTAGTCTCTCAAGGCTCAGCATGAATATTATTTGTAATTGATGTCATGTGAGAGAGAGATTTTAACACCACTTTACAGATAGGATACTGTGAGCTGCAAATATTAAGAAGCACAAGGAAGCTGGAGGGCATTCCAGGAATACTGAAGAGAAAACGAATGTTTGGGTCTGATCCTCAGAAGGCTGTTTTCTTTAGGGACAGGGAAAGCCCTGCACTCATAGCTGATAGAAAATGTGCATACCATTACCCTCAGCTGCCTGCACTGAAAAAGACAAATTCTGTTAGATGCAAAAGGTGAAACCCTCACTGGAGTGATGAGTAACTCCCCGACTTAAGCAGAGCTGAACTTTTCTTTACATGCTTATTGCTGCTTAGTATATAGTTTGTCAAAGTGAAAAATAGACTTTTATTGTAGTTGATTTTTATGGATTTGATAGCAGCAAGACCCCAGTGGAAAGTTCTCTGTTGTCCTTTAATTTCCTAATCCCACATCGCCGTTTGTGCCCTCCTCAGCTATGCTGAGGTAACTGTCTGGAGAGCCAGGCTTACAAAACTACCCACTGAAAATATTTTTGATAGTGTTTTAAATCCTCAGGATCTTTTATGTGAGATGCAGGGAAAGTAAATTTGGTTAGGAGTGTTTGGTGTTTTCTAAACCTAGGTAATTTTACTGGCCTGGATTATAGCAGATTCATTAGACAGTTGCAGTGAGTGTCAGAGGTAGCAGCAAACTGAACTGGAATGGTATTCCTGCCGGGGGAAATATGTTTTAAAATGTCCTAAGACTCAAAAGCATTTGGCTGTTCCTGTACTGTCAGTTCACAGTGAGCCTATGTATTTTTAGAGGTCCTAGAGCGGTGAAAGTTTGATGCTGATTCAAATCTGGAAACTTCCCCTATAACACTTTATTAATACAAATACTTTTTAAAGGAGGCATTAATTATATTTTTTTTTAATGGAGTAACGACACAAAGGTCCTATTTTTTAGAATTTGCTCTATCTGATGTCAGTGACAAAAAATCACATGGAGAACCATTCTTTTAAGAGAACCTTTCTCCATAAATCCTTGTACAATGGGGGACATGTTACTTCTTTCTGTTCTTGAAGGAAGGTGACCTATAGTTTTGAACATACTATCCTAAACCTTGTTTTCTGTGTCATATCTCAGCTGGCTTTATAGCCCTCTATCTTTTAGCTAAGCAAATGCTTGAATATTTGACATATCCTTGACATGATGTTTCTAAAAGATATAAATCAAAACAAAAATGGCAAATTAGACTCGAAGTAGTTTTTGCTGATGAGAATTCTATATGCTTTCAACAGATGTGTACCAATAGAGTGGCAAATCCACCTTTCTTAATTACCCTTATTTTGTTGTTATGTATCTATTGATTAGGACATTTATCTAAAGAATAAACAACAGCATCTTGGACAGTGTTATCAAATGTGATGTAATCATGGCATACAGAGATTTAGTCCTGTTTTCCTAACTTTGTTATCTAGCAAACACATCATTC
Source organism: Grallaria varia (assembly GCA_013396735.1). NCBI lineage: Eukaryota > Metazoa > Chordata > Aves > Passeriformes > Formicariidae > Grallaria > Grallaria varia. The sequence continues at coordinate 59,114 of VWZG01010291.1, forward strand.
TCTGTTTAATTCTAGTCTTAACTCTGCAATAATTAACATTCTTTATTTTATAATAGGTTAGAAGTAACTTATTTTGATCTATTTAGCTATTATATGTATTTGATTTGGGTAAATGATGCTACTTAACTGCCATTTAGTGATTTGAAACCTGTGGGAGAGTATTATATTGACTGAATTTTATTATAGGATGAGTATATAAAATTGATTTTGTGTGATATGAGGTTTATGCTCTCCATTTAGCCCTTTTTATTATAAATGCCTGTTAGTGCTGGCTTAAATTTTTTTCTATCACCTAGGCAGAAAATGCATCCTTTTTCTCCTTTGTATTCTACAAAACCAAAGGTTTGACCCGTAGTTAGAGTAAGCAGAACACTAAAGCACTGCATGTCTGGTCTTTGAAAGCCTCGGGGTCTGCTACAGCTCCTGTTGAAGTCATTGGGAGTTTTGCCATAGATTTCAATAGGACTGGGAGGAGAGTCTGTGTTTATTGTTAACAGAGATATACTGGAGTTCTGTTCACAGTGAAATAGAATGATGGGTCTGAATTGTTTCAGAGGTTTATTACGTGCAGGCTGCAATTCCAGAGAAGCTCTGTTTACAGGAGCAAAAAAATTCTGCATTCCTTGTACAGTCAGAATTTCCACTGAAGTCAATGAAATCTTTGGCTGAGTAAGGATAAACACTTGCAACCAAAGCAGAAGATTTAGTGAAAAGCAAGTATGTTACTGAAGTGCCTGTTGGCTGTGTTCCTGTATTTTCTGTAATTTAGCTTTGAACAGTTACCCAATACTAGTAGGCTTTGGTTCCTTTTGTCTACTTATTGTTGATCACTTAACAGTGACTACACACGACTGCCTTTCTTACAAGGTGTGTTTGTGTGAAAATAAAGAGCTGAAGCTCCTTAACTGCATTTTCAAAGAAATTCTGGTTGATTCAGAACATGCTGACATATCAGTTCATTTCTTGTTGATTTCTGCTGAGAACCTGATGGTTGTATGAAATCCACAATGTACTTGTAAATTTGTGCATGCCAGGGATCCAAGCTTCTGAACAGTGAGGTGGTTTTTTTCCCTTGAAACACCTAGGCTATGTCATCCATAGTCTGGTCCCAAGCACTTTTCGTGTATAAGCATGCTGAAACCTTGATGTCTCAACAGTTACATCATCACAATTAGCTTCTCAATGCTCTTCCAGGATTACTACTTTGTGACATGTGTGCCAAATACTGCAAAACTGGGCTGTCACAAATTGCCAATAAAAATGAAGCGGAGTAGGATTAGAGATTAATCTGTCTTCCTAATAATTCTAAACCTTCTGGTAGCATACTTCCTCAATTTTCCCCCTATATGTATGCAAAAGAGTTTTGAGAACCTTCTTGGTTCTTAGTAGCACTGATCCCTCTATGCCTTCACCATGCTTTGGGAACCAGTCAAATTCTTCAGCAATAGTAGTACAGCAGGGGCCTCAACAGGAGGTGAGGATTGGGGTGGAATTACTGCTCTGAGTTTCAGTGTTTCTCAAGCTTACAAGTGTGATGTAAAAGAGAAATTATCTTCATAAGAAACATGTTAACCCTGGATTTGAAGGCAAAAGAAAGTAATTAGAATTTGCAGAGAAGATATGTTTAAAAAAAATAACAAAACCAAAATTTTAAGTTCAATTTGGAGATGATATACTGCATACTGAGAATAAGAGATGCAAATAAAACAGAAGACTTAATTTGAAATACATTAATTCTTTCACAGTCTACATTATTCTCTGTCAAATATGCTGGGAAAACAAATCTGCATCTGCATTGATTGGATGAATTTCAAAGACCTTTTACCTGCTCTCTGTTTGTGTTGCCTCATATCTTTATGACATGGAATGAACTGCTTGGCGCCACGTTGCTGTTATCCATTAACCATTCCTGTTTTCCTAATCATCTTAGACTCCATCTTTCTCTGTCCTATCTGTTATTGTCTTCTGCAAAGAGATGTGATGTTCCTGTAGCCTGTTCTGGTTTGCATGACATGATTTGTGTTTCTGCCTACAAGGGTTTCTCTACTGAACCCTGTACATTATCTTTCCCCAGCACCCCCCTACCCCCCCTCTGCTGTAACCAGGAGAAGAGGGTCATACATCTGTAAAATGACAGCACTTATGAAAAATGGGAGTTTGGTACACATGGCTCTCATCAGACACAGACTCATCTTCCATGCCACAGACACTACTTGTTTCCTTGCAATGCAGACTGTAGCTGGAAACACAGGAAACACCTAATAAATTGCCTGACCTATCAAATTAACAAGTCATCACAAAACTATTTTGGTAATCAATGAGCAAAGCAGAATTGTTTGCTTTCAGGCAGGGCAAGAAGAATGCATGGAGATGAAGCGATTTATTTTCTTCATCTCTCTTCTATAAACAGCATTTAGCTGGATTGTACATTTGCTGCAATAGAGGGAAAAATGTAAAGAACCTATTTTTAGAATTAGGAGAATTCTTAGACCTGGAGGCACACATTGGCCTAAGTTTTTGGTTGATTACAGGACTCAAAGAAACTCAGATACACTTGGATATGTGACAACATAATTATGTCATCACTATTTCTGATGGGTTTAGTTCTGATTGTAATAAATACATAACAGAAATCAAATTTTGTGGTTTTAGGCATGGTACAAATTGAAGTAAGCCTTAGTGTAGTCCCTATGCATGTAGCCTTAGAGAAAAACTACAAAGTGTAACATTTTCAACCTTTCTCTGAAGCACCTAATAAAGTTAAACTGAGTAATTGACAATGAATGAAGAAGCAGATATTTTCTTTTCTACCTGATGTGCCCTTAGACACAGAAACAGGCTGGCTCTTCGGGTAAGAAAAGGTAGATGCTTTTACTGCCCAGTTGGGATAGTGCAGCAGCGATCTGTTCCTGTGCAATAAGAACAGCATATAAAAACGTAAGACAGACTGGAAACTTGTGATTAAGGTCTACCTGTAACTGCCGAGGGTGTTCTGCCCAGTGAAGCTTGTATTGTAGACAGCAAGATGCCAAGGCAGGTGTCATTTATGTTGTGAGCTTAATAGTAGACATCTGCTTGAGTACTCTGCCAAACTGTGGCCTCAAAAGCGATTGAATTATTTGGAAATTTATAGAACACCAGTAATGGTGCTGCCACTGGGACATACTCTTGACTTTTTTGGGCATTTTTGTGCTGCTTAAATTCCTGTTTTAATGACAGACCTTTAGCAAATCTCCATCAGATTTGTAGAGGCCCCTGGAAAATATTCCAGCTGATCAATTACTTCAAGCATTTTTTTTTCTTTCTTAAAATGGTAGTCACGAATTTAAAATCCTCATAGGATGGAATAGAGCTCTGTAGATTATCTGATTATTATGTATGGCTACTGTTTTCCATTAGCCTTCTGACCATGAGGAGATAGAACAATTGCAATAGAGAAGTAAATGGGATAATGCAGGAATCTTTCTGGCAAAAACTATAAATATATTTTGTTGTGAAAATCTGTGATATGCCTGTTGCAAATTCTTCTTATTTATAAAAAAGGGTTGCTTTGAAGTTATGCATACTTTTTTTCTGTCTAAACTCAGTTCCATGTCTGTAGTCCCAGTTCAGTAAGATGTTTAAACATATGGACTTTGGTAATCATTTTTATGTTATAAATCTGTTTTAAATAATTGTGGAGAAGTTTTGTTGTTATATTGTGGTGAAGGGACAAGGGGTGGAGTCCGTGTAAATTTCCCATCTCTGCCAGTGTTATTTTGACTTTGGTGAGCAGAATTCCTTTTGTTGAAGTAAGTGAACTTTGTAAGACTGATTAATGTATATTTTAATGATAATTCTTATACATCCACATAAGTACTTTCTTAATGCCAAAAATGTATGACAGGGTTCCTCCCCTCATCCACATTTTTTTGTAAACTGTGGTCAAACAGAAGAAATTATATCTCATGTCGTTACTATAGTAATTAAAATTGGCCAAAATTAGGATTGTGAAATTTGCACTGAATTCCTGATGGGATAAGAACATGGGTTACACCAATGGTTGTTGACAACTGTCTGAATCCAGAAGTACATTAGAGTCAATGATTCACGGCCCCATCTCATGTGTGCTGAGCAATGTCTCCAAGTTGTAAAAAACTTAAAATTGTACTGTTGCAGGACATGCAAAGAGACAAATTAAAATTTCTGGATATTAAGCAATAAGTTATTTACTTTTTAAGAGAAAGAAGCAGTGAATAAAGTGTAACTAATTGACTATGTCATTTAACTAACTTTTAAACTAAAAACAGTTTTTCTGTGTAAGCACTGAGTTGTGCTAATTAATATTCTCTTTTCCAAAACATCCCAAACAGAAATTGTATCTGATATTTATCAAGATGCAATAAAGGTCACTAATTACTGGAATATTTGTTGAAGGCAGTATACCTTCATGTTAGATTTATTAATAAATTTTAAAAATACTTGTATCACAGAAATGCTAAAAGATTCTTCCTTCTATCCTCAAACACCAAAAATAGTATCAGAACACATGCTGTTGCATAACCAAGATTTGTTTTTCATCTTTTAATTGTTACTGTCTAATAGAATAAAATCACCTTTTTCACTTTTTGAATCCACAGAAAGTTTGAGATAGAATTATTGTTAGCCTTTAAAAAGGGTAGAACCCTAAATACTTCTGCTATTTGCTCCATATCATTCCTTAGTTTAAAATTTTTCCTAGGAAGTTCTTTCTTTAATAGTGGCAGTAGTTTGTTTATTCATCATTTTAGATTTCAGAAAGACAAATGGCTGTAGATAAGCATCTTCTTCCAGTTTCTTAAGGAAAAACTTCTGTCATATATCAAGACATTCACTTTGCAACTTTGAAAGCCCAGGTTAACCACACAAACCGTTGATAGAACAGCAGTGAAAACTGAGCTTGGTTTTATTTAATAGAAACTGTAATGGTTGTTTTGCTGTTTTGCATTATGTTATCACTTTGCTAAGTTTAATGCTCCTTGGTATAGGACTATTCAGTTCATGGGAGTTAAGCATTTCTCAAGTCAACTTCTGGTTTAACAGATGTTTGATTTAAAAGAGTTCCTTAGCAGTATAAATTATGGTAGACTAAATTGCTCATTTAAGGGCATGACAAAGCAACTCTCAGAGCATGCTCTGGTATGTGAAGCAAGCCGAGTGAGTGTAAAAAGCGGCATATGGGTCTCCATGAAAAAAAGTCCTCTTTCCAGTGTTTTAGAAAGGGACTCTGTCATACAAAAGTTATGCCTTCTGCTAAAGTAGTTGAACCAGCTGCATCCCATGTGCTGAAAACACTCCTGTCTCTTATTTCTCTTGTTCAATTATTGTGTCTATAAATTGCAGTGGGCCACCTGTGCAATGCACTCATCCAGAATAGCCCCAGAGGAAGCATTAACATATCAAGGCTCATAAAGCACAAATCCTTAAATGCAAAAACTGACACTTTCATCCTACTCCAGCCTACATCTATATAGGCATTAAAACAGAAAGGAATAAAGAATATTTTACTATGCAATTTGAAGGCCCTGCTCTCCTCTTGCAGAGGTCAGCAGCAAAACTCCTCTTGATTTTTACTTGGAAACAGGATCAAGGTATAAAAAGCATGAATTCTAGTTACATATTTTAGAAACTTATTCTGACTTCTGCCATCTATCAAGTTTGATGCACTATTGAAAAAAAAAAAAAAAGGAAGGCAGGCTTATGTTCTTGACATTAACCATATTTTTATTATTCTCAGTCTGAAAGAATTATATCAGATCTCTCTGGAAAGGGGGCCTCTGGATTTGGACTGACCAGAGGAAGATCTTCAAATTAGCAAAGTTGCTTCTTCTACCTCTAATACTCCCTCTTTAGAAAAGGTCTAAGAATTATTATTCTCTTCTTGACATGTCAAGGGTAAATCAACAAAGGCTGAGACTGTTTTTTCAACCTCTGGGCATAGCCACTGGCCAGAACGAATGTAAAGATGGCAATTTTCCAGTTACTGCAATCTGCAGCACAGGTAACATTCAACAGGGACAGATCAAGATGAGACTAGACATTTCAATCAACGTGAGCAGTTCTTGAGCAGCATTCTTAAGAAAAGAAGCTCTCTGGAGAAACACCCATCTTTTGCCATTTATCTCTCGTGCATGCACAGTATCACTGACCAGTAGACAACAGTAATAATTGTAGAATGAGACATCATTTCTCTGTTCTTGACATAGATTGGTAAGGTGCCCTCTGCTTCACTACATTCCAATTCTAAATTTATGTATGCTTTCAGTTTAGATTTTTCTTCAGGACAATGAATGCATATTCTTCAAGGACTTCATATGAGAAGTATGCTACCATGTGTAGCAGTGTTGTGCTTTGAAGGAAATGGGTTTGCATACTGCAGAACATGATGGCATGTATAGAAGGAAGAAAATCAAGGCAAGCATCTCATACAACTGGGTAATGCAGTTTTTTCAAAGTAAAAGAAAGCTCATGGCAGATTCCTCATGCTAATAGCAATAGGGGGGTTTGAAGCTGATTGCATACCTAAGAATGCAGACCCACCTCAGTCTCAGTTTGGGATTCTGTCTAAAGTGTATGTTCACATTTCATATGTCGGACATCTGACATTTATTGAAGTGGCTGCCTGTTTGACTCAGCCCTTCATAAACAACACTGTCCTTCATTATCTTGTTGTTTAACTGTTTGGTTCTCTTTATTTTTTTACTAATTCCCTAGCTCCAACTCTTAAGACAGTTGCTAACACATCCCCACACTGCAAACCTTTTCCTCTCTGCAGCACAATTAGACCCCTGACCTTCTATTCCCCAAAGCTAAAGAAATGCCAAATTGCCACCACCACTTCATTATGTTTATATATTGGTCCTATGAGACTTCAATTTTCTCTGGCTGTCCACATCCTTCTTTTAATTTCCTCTTTACTGGCATCATACAACTTTCTGTGGTATCCAGCGCTCTTGAAATAGGCTACATTTTTTATCTGGTAAGGTTATTTGCACTTAGTGATTTTCTCTTTTTTCAAAATTGCATCTTTAATATTAACCACTGTGAATTAGTAATTATTACAAAACCCAAAGATGGAGAAAAAAGTGAAAATTCAATAGTCTTAAGCATTGTACAAGAAGAGTTTGTGGGTTTGGATTAAGATCCATCATGAGTGTTCACAGTACTATTACTCACATGAGTAGCCTTTGTCTTCAGTGCATTACTGAACACTTACTTTTCAAGTGCACTCTTTCAAAAGCTTCCACATTAAGCCTTCCTAATTGCAGATAGAAAACTATCCACAAATGAGTACATTTTCCCTGAAGAAGACAAGTCGGTGAAAGTCATTCAGTAAAGGATTCAAAGCATGTTTTATCAGCTTTAATATATCTTCTGCTAAATCAGTCCTACATGAGCAATTGTTGTGGCTGTGAGTCATGTGAGATTACCCATGTACTGTGATCAAAATTTTTATCCTTAACTCTGCCCTGAGAACATAAACAAACAAACAAAAAAATCTTTTCTTATCCTCCTGATATATTCATCATTATTTTTGCTTCATGGTGTTAGAAAGGTCACCTCAGCTATCTATGTCAGCAGGAATTCCATCATTTGTTCAGGGACTCAGACACTATTTTAAGATAGTATTACTCTAACCCTTGGGAGGAATTGCTACTGTATGTTAGCTTCTAAAATCCCAATCAGGTCTATTTTCTGTTGTCATTCTAGCCTCTGCTTTTAGTATTTACCCTTCCATATATTCTCAACGCAGGCTCTGGTAGGTTTTTTACACTGAATCAGTTCCTGTTTCAATTTTTTCCCTAATTAAGAACAGCGTGTACAATTAAGCAAAATTTTCCATCTTTATGCAAAATTTGATGCAGTTTAAATGCCAGTTTTTGGGCACAGAACTCTGTAGTATCCTATGACCCTTACTGGAATGAAAGGTCAAGATAAAATGATGATAATGGCTATTTCTGGGTTTAAAATCTATTAATCTCTTTTCATTATTTCTAACTACATGAGACCAAAGATACATGAGAAGAGGTGGCATTAGAACGACTTTCTTTTAGCTCATACCTATAGGCCTCTTGAAACAGTGCGTAGTTTAGTCTTGACTTGACTCAGAGGTAAGAGTGGTCAACATGCAGAGAGTGTTCTTGATGCAGAGTGGTTTTCCCACGGGTACACAGTGATTATTTACTATTTTCTTTTTCAAATCATCCTATTTTTCGTGGCTTATGAGCCCTAAAGGTGGGGGTGGAAATTATAGGTTCAGAGTGATCAGTGAAAATGTGCACCTCTCTCTCTGGGGTTTTCCTCTGTGTTGAGTCAGTAGTTGTTAATTTGTTACATCATAAAAGCCCAGTTCTTCTCCACTAATGCCCCCTTGTCGCGGGGGAGAAGCTTGCGTGCCCTTATGAGGCTGTGAGCTATACTGGTGATGGTTGTGCCTCCGGTAGGGTCTCCCATGCTAGTCAGGTCTCAACTGAAGGGTCAGACAAAGTGTGTCCATGGGCAGGATGGGCTCACCAGCCTCCCGGCAACCATCCTAGGAGAAGGACAACTCTAACTCCAAACCCGGGCAGATGGAGCTCGCTTAGCCCTGTAAGGCCATCCATCTAAGAGAAGGACACTCTAACTAAACCTACATCCTGAGGACTTCGCTGCCACCGTTCAAGCTTGCCCTGGCAGATGTACCTTAGGACTAAAGGGTGGGGCCAGTTCCACGCATGCTGCGTCTCACCTAAAAAATCAAAGGATTCACCCACATTTACAAAGCCCTGTAGTGACAGGTGAGGGACAGAACGGCAGGTGATAAAGTGCACTGGAAGCTGGAGACCAAACCCACTCGGCTTTTTGCAACCGGACTTGCCTATCTCGCATCGGCCTCTTTAGCCATCAGCGCGCTTGCAGCAAACGTGGGTAGAGCCCTGCCCAAATCTTCATTTGCAAAAAGCCCGATTTGAGACTCTGATGTTGTCCAAAATTAGGTTGGAAGAGAACTCCTGACTTTCTTTGGCTACAAAAGTTTAGGTTTTTGTCTGTGAATATATTGACTGTGTTTGAAAAATCTGTTGCTTAGCTGAGCAGAGTTGCCTTTCTCCTTGAGCAGATACCACACAATTTGCAAAACATTTGTACTTATCATGATCATACTTGGAAATGTCTAATTATTCTAAACCTAGCATCAGTTTTTTAAGGAGATTTAGAAATCAAAACAGGCTGAAAATTATCCACATATATTGCATTAAATTGATGTGGAACTACTAACAGAAAGTTTTCAGTCCAGTTCAAGGAGATCCTCCTTAGGCAGCTGCAGAGGGAAAGGAAAGGTTTGACACATGGCAGAAAGATGTGTGGTATGAATAGATCCATTTTTAGAGGGAAAGGTGTAAAAAGTATTTGTCTCTGTTTTATAACAAAAGTATCCCAGAGAAACAGTGAGCCATATTGTCATTTCTGGAATTTTTTCTGTTAATGAAATCTGCTTCTTTTGTCTTTCCTGGGAATAAATAATACCAGAGGATGGGTGGAGAATATCAAAGTGACCTTCTTGATGATTGCATCTTAACTGCACTCCTTTTAAGCAAGAAAAATGTTTCTCTTAATTTCTTCTCTTCCTGTAGTTTGGCAGTGATATAATGGGAAAGATCAAACTTTCTGTACAGAGTTTTTCAAATGTGGATTTGCATTTTTTTGTTGGTAACTACTAAAGCAGTATTTGTGCGAATGTAAGCACTCCCCTTCTCTTTCCCTAGCCTACAGAAATAGGGAAAACAAATAATGCGATGTCAAAAATGGGGACAGTTCAGTAGCACAACCTACCAGACTATTTTACAGCTGAGGGTCTCAAAGTTGGTCCCTTTTCTCCCAATATCATCAGTCTTAACAGGACTCCACGTTTTGTCAGCTGCATGTTTCTCCCATCCGGGAAAGGGGAGCGCTACGGACAGTCATACTTCAGCAGTTATCCACTGACAGCAGTGAAACCACATGGCAACCCTAATCCATTTGGGCAGCTGTCTCCTGACCTCTGGTCTGGAGTGGTACTGTACAGTCCCAGTGCAAGCAAAGGTACCCATCCCATGTGTAAGGTAATAACAAATGGAGGACAGAGTTTCAGGAAGGAAATGATGATCAATTACAGAAGGCAAAGCCAAACAGAAGTAATGCTGTGAGTGTACAGCACAGCAAATTGCCCTCATTGAGTGGCCTGTGAGTATCGATGTAAGCCACATGCAAGCTGCTCACAGCCTTTGCACTGCAGCAGCAGGTGTTTGCAAGGCCAGTGAGGAGAAAAATGAAAAAGAAACACTACCGATACAAGTGGCCTTGTCCTTCCAAAAACCAAACACTATGCCGGTATCAGAAACATATACAAGTTGCCTGTATCTTGTATGTTAAATCACAAAGAGTAATGTAATAAATCTAGAGGTGTTGTTCTGGATTTACTCACAGGAAAAACTTCACTGAATATAGTAAAATAGAACTGCTATAAGATAGTATAAGGTTGGACCTCAGGGTTTTACTTGGAGTGTGTCTCTGGGTTTACAGTTTTGTGTGGGACGCTAGCTGGTGTAATGACAGGACTGTATGCCTTGATTATAGTATCTTGGAATTGCTGGATCCTCAGCAAGATAGCTGATGCCAGGGAATTTGTGTGCAGATGTCATTATCTTTTTCTCTCAGAATGTTCTTATATTGTTCTTCCCAAAATTAAGGTAATACTGCTGGAGATTGCAGTCTGGTCCCAGTGAATTGTTATGCTACAAAAGTGACCTTAATAATTTATTGAAATTATATTCACAAGTCTTTGGACAATTCCCAGGAAGATTCAATTAGAAATAAGGCCAGTTGCACTCACTCAACCTGTCCAGTGCACTCTCTTCCTCTGTTTCAAATGTTGGGCATTTGAAATCCAGGCATAGTTCTAAAATCTGTATGTAAGACTTCAGTCTCACTGACTTTGAGTCAAGAATTTTGAGAGTTAGGGTGGGGTTTTGACATAGAAGGAAAATGGAGCAATCTCAATCTAATTCTTTTCAAATACAGTCTTTCTACTTCAGTGAAATTACAAACAATGTGAAGTCAGGCTAGGATGGAGGCAAGAGATTTTTCACTTGGCACAAGTGGAAATTTGGCTGCAAAAGACTCATAGCCAAGTCAAACATTTCAGAACAAGTAGAAGGACTGAACTGTGAGTAGTTTGTGAGATACATACCTAGATAATTACCTACATAGAGATACCTTCTATTAATATCACCACTTAAGTCCAGGTTCAGACTTATAGCACTCACAAGCCTTTAGGGTCATCTAGATCTTGGGCTATGCCTTGGCCCCACTTAATATATTTCAGAGTTTTTTCATTGTTTCCAGTGAATTTTTCTGTGTAGTATTTTAGTAGGTTTATAAACCAAATCTTCCTTCAGATGGAGAAATATTTTTTTCTTTGGTAAATAGTACACAATGAATGTTTATTTGGCCAATAAATATTGCCACTTTACTTTTTATTGTACTTCCACTGGCACTGAATTGGTTAGTCTCTGCACCCTGGGATACAACCATGGGATAGCAAGGAGATTGTCCTTGGGAAGATTGAACAAAATAACAACATTTCTTCATAAGTCACTCTAACACTGAGCTGTCCCTCTGTGAACTCTAACTTCTCTTAGTCACACATGTGTATGCTGATGAATTTTGAGACAGAAATCCTCTTCTGTAGCAACATGCACCTGCCAGTTTCATCACAGACAGCAGCAACTCTGCAGCAAGCAATAAATCTGTCAGTGGGATCAAGTAGGGAATGGCACCAGTGGTTTCACATCCAGCTATTTTGAGTCAGGCAGCTGAGTGATTTTTTTCCCTCTGAGTTGACATAATATTATGCTAAGAAAATAAATTTTTTTAGTATTTCTCTTGTTTTGTCCAGACCTCAGTCGGCTTCCCGTTCTAATTCTGCTCATTCTGGATTCCCAAATTTTACAAGATCCGATTTTTGAAAACAGCTTTCCCCTTTCTCAGCACAATGTTCAAGAATGCTCATTCAGCTTCTCTTTTCTGAGACCATTTGGTTACTGAAGACTAGTATAGAAACGAGTGAGTTTAAACTTAGCAGGTATTTAAAATATCTGTATTTCAGAGAATCCAAAGAACTCCAAGCCAGAGACCAGACAGGTGCGGATCCAGTAAGGGATCTCACAAACATAAGCCTAATGTGACTTCCATCAAACTCCGGTGGCCTCTTTAACTCATCTAAAACCTGCCTATCTGTGGCACCAGTCCTAAAACTTGCAACATCTGGTCTTAAGAAACCAAAGCAAAACGCAGAAAAACCTGAGGAAAGCATGTCTAAATTATAATAAATGATAATCACATCAAGGTACAAAACTAGCCACAAGAGAGAAATTGTAAATTTAAGCTGCATAAGGACACAAACATGCTTTCATGCAGACAGCATGGTAAAAAGGCAGGACTTAATAGACTCACTTTACAGATGCTTTTCAAAACATTTTAATTATTTTGGGAAAAAGAAAAAAATGCCAGTTTAACTTCATGACTTTTCTACTGTGGTTCTCTGCTTCTGTTTCTTCAAGAGATATCACATCGTGGCTCCCTTATGCAACTACAGATATTATTTGCTTTTTTAAAAAAATGTTAAAAGGCAAACCTGATAAATACAGAGATAAATACAACTTCTGTAATAGCATTAAAAATAACCGAATTCGTATTTACACAAAGATTCATAGGCCTTTCTCATTTACACAGGAATTTAAAAATGTTTACTGCTCTAAGCAAATATAGATCCCTTCCAATGAAAGAATAACAGAAAGAGTAAAGGACTGGTTTAAGAATAAACAGTGGTTTTTAACTTGTATTTCATACTTGCTGCTTGTGATATCTCTTTACGTTACATTCAGAGAGCTTGGATGAAGACTCCTTACTTAAGGTCACATTGAGGTGGTTTAAACGCTTTTCAAACCTGTTCTGACTTTTGTCTGGAGAAAGCAATATGACTAGAAATAAATGAAATTAAATTTGTTAGGAGAAGAAATTATTTTGTTGATAACCTCTAATATGATAGCAATCCAAAATAGCTTTCTTTTAAATACTAATTGTTGCATTCTTCAGTCTTAAACAACATTACACAGTCTCTGTTTCATGGGGTTGCATTGACGACTACACAGGAATAGAGTAGATTTGGATTTGGGCTGCATAAATTGGTACTCTTCCTTTTTAGACAAGAGTAAAAAGTATGTTAAGGTTGTTGGAAACAGTGATCACTGTAAATACAAGAAACTTTTCCAGTCCTTTCTTTCATTATGTCAGAGAAAAGGAGCTTCTTTAGAAACAGAAGACAGTAAATTTATAGCCAGTAAGGCTTTTTTTTTAAATTTTTATTTTTTAATTCAAGACTATAATTAACCTATGAAACTCCTTTCCACAAGACAGAAGAGTTGAGAAAAAAGTGAATAGTTATTTGCATTTGAAAATACTTCTGTCTGCAATAGTTAAATACTTTTAAAACACAAATGAAAAAGAGAAAAAACGGTATTTTAGGCATTGCAGCCTAAAATGTGGCGAAATGAATGCTGTGTCCAGGCTTTGAATTTCTAAAATTCTTTCTGTGATCTGTTTGGAAATATCTCTGTTTAGCTGGGTATAAATGGTAAAAAGTCCCTGTCAAGCTTCAAAGACAGGCTATTTGTGACCCACTCAGAAAGTCATGTTGAATCTGCGTGGTTTATATAGACAGTAAATCTTACTCCTGGTCCTCAGCAGGACTGCAAAAGAAAAATTTGAGGACTATTAGCAGGGCTGTCTCTAAAGACACTGAATATAAAATTGGGAGTTTTAAAACCCCTGAATGTCAGAACTACTGGTAACAGTGTGAGGACATAAGACAAGAGGTAAAGTCCCATATTTGAGTCCATGTTGAATCTTCATAGCATCATGGAATGGTTTGTGTTGGAAGGGACCTTTAGAGCTCATCTAGTCCAGCTCCCCTGTAAGCAGTGACATCTTCAGCTAGATAAGGTTGCTCAGAGCCCCATCCAACCTGGCCTGGAATGTTTCCAGGAATAGAGCATCCATCATTTCTCTGGGTAACCAGTCCCAGTGTTTCACGACCCTTACAAGATTTTGATCCTAAGAGCTCAGAAGAAAGAAAGCCATTAGTAAGAGAAGCAAAGGAGGTACTGTGTAAGTAACTTCTCTACACAGCTCAAATCTGGGGATAGATCTCCCATGTGATGCTGGATTTTATTCAAAACTGAAAGGATACAACTCATTTTGGACACCCCGTCCATATATGCAAATTTTTAAAAAGAGTGGAAGTTCATACATAGGGTAGAAGGCTGAACCCATTGCTAATAAGAACCAATAACAAAGAGATAATAAACTTTTCTTATGAAACCTACTATCATCATGCTAATAATTGTATGCACATTCCGCAAGGAAGAGGAATCTTAATCAAATAATAATGTGTATCCTCTTTGAAATGCCTCTTCATTTTGCTTTGAAGTGCCAGACCCCAACCGGAAGAGTACTTCTGCATTTCTTACTTGACATGCTCCCATCTGCTACCATCAAAACAGACTTTCTCTCCCTCACTTTTTTCTCCTCTTCCCTTCCTTCTTACTCTCCCCAAATATATTTTTAAGATGAAGACCAAACGTTTCTGCACCTGACAGGGCAAAGACCTGTCAACTGCAGCAAGTTTTGTGTAAGCAGTGATAAGAAATTTGAAAAGTAGCAACAAAAATCTCCCATTTTATTGGCTTCATTCATATTGAAATGTATGATCTGAGTCAAAGTCCTAATCTTCACCTCACTTCCACAGCTGCTCAGCTAACTTAGTGTGCATCCCAGCCCTCAGTGAGAAAGCGAGGTCCCTGTGATTGGATTAAAGGCTGAAGAAAGGCAATGTCGTGTTACTCCTTTAGGCAGCCCAGGCTCTCAGAAGGAAGCTCAAATAACAAAAGGTGAGAAATCTGACCCAGCATAAGCATGGCAGGCTCCATCAGACTTCAGCTGGCTGCACTAGCTACAATGAGGTCACTTTTGACCCTCTGTATGTGGTGACTTCTCAGTTTGTGCTGAATCCTCTCTTTTCCCAACAGAAGGCAGAAGAGATCTCTCTGTGCCTTCCTGCTGAGACAAGCCAATCACCAGCCCAGAAAGAAGCCACAACATTGAAATTTCCTTTGTAAGACCTCCTGTTAACAATTATCAGCTCCTAAAATGCTAAAGAAAAATAGTGACTGTGGTTCACAATATGTATTTAACAAAAAAATTGTACAAGGGAACCTTTTTTTTCTCTAAAGCCTGAGACATGAGCCAAACTTTGGTGGCTTCCCCATCACATTTGTTTAGCTCCCTACATCAGAAGTTACTAATAACTAGCTTGTTTGTATTTAAAAGTATGCCCATTCCCAGTCAAAAAATTAAAAGCTGGAAATTTGCCTTTGTTCTTGATGAAGACATGAAAAGGGAAAAAGACTCTATGGTAACAAGATCCCATCAAAACTTATTTCTTTTAAATAATTACTATACTTCCCCAAGCATAAACTGCCCTGTTTTAGCAATAAAGCTCTGGAGAAGGAGTCTGCAGATAACCCACACTGTCTCAGAGGCCTCCCTGCCTTCTGTCAGAGAGGCGAGTTATGGAGAACCAGATCTAAGGAGATACTAGAGAAGAAAGGGCTGTGGTAACCCCACACACTTGAATACCCAGTTTCAGTATTGATTTATACGTTTTTTGCAAGGAATATTTTAGTGAAACTTGTGAAACCTTAATATGAACAACTGTAAACAAAACAAAAAACACCTAAAAAATTGAACACTGGGCTGAGCTGCAGGTGCTTGTAGCAGAAGAACACCTCTTTTGAAAACATCATTTTCTAAATTAAAAGATAATTGAGAAAAAATAAGGATGTATGAAACATCTGTAACCATGTAAATAACAGTAATTTCAGAGAGAAATCTCACCTCCGTACGACACAACTCTGCACTGAGATTAAGGTGAAGCTTGGACCTTCCCTGGCACTCAGCTTCCCTGCAATATGGCACACAGAATTTCAGTAATTAACAAATGATAAATCTAGTCCCCAGAATTAATCCTTGACTCAAGCACCTACAAACACCTGACACTGCAGGCCTGTCATTGCAAACACAGATTTGGCAGATAGAAATGCTGCTTTGAATTAATTGTGTAATCCTCAAGGAACAAAGAGTCACTTCTATTCCATGCCACCTTGATTTCTGTTGTATATCAAGTCTAGGTAGTACCATGGTCATGGTATCCTGTGAATCCCTATGTTCAGCACCCAAAGTAGGTTCAGGGTCATGTTACTGTAGATTAGAGCTATCCTTCAGTTGCCTTATTTTTTTTTGGCAGTATTGCTGTGATACTCCAGGGTTTGCAAAAGTGGTTTAAAAACACCTTTTCCATCCACTCCCTGACCTCGAGTCAAACGTTGGTCAGCTGGACTGAGGGATTAAGTATCAAGTTCTGCTTTTTACATTCATCAAACTTGATTTTATGAGAAACCTTTTTTCAGTGCTACTGCAAAGAAGTGCAATCTCTCCTCCAGACCTGTGCGTCAGGACTGTAAATACACCAAATCCGTAAATTCAGCAGCATGGTTTCCAGGAGACTGCTGCTGTGGCAGCAGAAATGGAGATGTAGTTAATGACATGTCAATCAGCTCCCTACTGCTCTTTTGACAAAAGAGGCAAAGAGGCAGTGTTTATTTTCAAATAACATTTTTGCTGAGGTTCTAGAAAGATCGATGAACTGAAACTGACTTTAATTTGGAGCTAATGGCCCAAATCAATCACTATAAGTGGCCACTGCCTTACCTCAGGTGGAGGCATGAGCTGGTGGTGTTTGGGCAACATACAAGATGACAGCCTTATATTTGCTGATGTGTTTACCTCAGCCATAAACAAACCCTTAAGAGACTGGCCTACTGATAGCTGGATTTGCAGTTTACATTTATTATGATACTGTATGTGTGAATAACCATGGAAAATATTTCAAGCCTAAAGTTATGATAGAAGGTAAAGAAATAGGGATCGTATATTCTGTACAGTGCTAGAAAAAACAGCTTGTAACTGAGCACATAGAAATTTGTACCCTTTGCCTTGTGCTAAGCTATAGTACTGGCTTTCATGCAGAAATGAATAACAGCTTTATTCACCCTCTCTAGATTGCCCTAACATGCTGCAACTTGATAAAGGGCATGAATTCAGGGTATGAATCTTCCTGATATAGTGAGATTATTGAAATTATCCCAGAAGAGCATGTTTGCTGCTCTGCATGCAAAGATCTTTCATTGTCTCCTTAAGAATACACAAGACAGGTCAAGAGAAGCTTAATTAATATGGAATTAGCACAAGTCAATTTTGGGTTTTTATATTGTCTTGCCCTTTGTGGCCTTAGGGCAGCTGGCAGTTCGAGGAGATCATGCTCTTATACGTGTATTGATCAAACGTTATTAGTTAAAGCTTATTTGTGTGCTATCTTTAGGGTAGCAGAACATGAATTCTATATAGCACATATAGCTAGGCAGAAAAGACCAACAGGTTTCTGCATTTTGGCAAGTCTGATTTAGGGGTAATAAGTAGCTGAGCTTTTCAGCAGAGAAGAGGCAAGAAAACAAAATTTTGGATTAACTCTGTGGATACATGAGGCATTTCTTGTCTTGTTTAACACTGCATTGAAATCAAACATCTTCTCCTTCCAAATTACCACAACTGTGGAGGATCATTTAATATCACTCGGTCATCTGCCAGGATCCAGTACCTAGTTTGCAGAAATAATTTGGTTCCTTTCATGTCATTTGTTCTTAAATTTATTGGACAAGGACAAGCAAAAACAGGCTATTCATCTAATTGACTGAGCACTACACTCTTTGAATATCATATTACCATTATGTCTAAGCTCTCAGGAGCCAAACTTAGCATTTGCCAAGAACTTATTTCTCATTATTTATCCATATTGGATGACAGCACAGGGATTCAGAAAAGATCATTCTGTCATCTTCACTATTCATTTCTCCTGATAGTTGTACCAAGTTCAGAGTGAGACTACTGCATTAATCCTTGGATGTTTAATGATGCTGTGCCATGCAAAATTCTCATTGACTTAGTGGATCCCCTGTGGAAGGTACTGCACAGCAGAAGGAATCTTTTCTGGAATATGCTTTCTCAGCAGTCCTTCTCCATAGCAGTAAAAACACAGCACTGTTAAGCACCTTGGAGAGACAATGAATCCATGCTAATCAAGTCCCTGAACAACTGTTGCAGTTCCTTTGTGCATGTGGAATATTTCCACAAAAGTTGTGATAGATGTAAAGAGCATATTCTTATATGGCCCTGCATACAACTTGATGTTCCTTGGAACTTGTACAGTTCCTCGGAACTTGTACAGTTCCTCACTACCCTAGTTCCCATGTTTGGAAATATGCTAATTGTACTTCTTTTGTTTAGTTTTATGGGAAGTATCTTCTCTAGGTCATCTGCTCTTTGCAATGGGCTTATTCCTATCATCAGAATCAAAATGATTCATAGTTTAAAAACAGAGTTACTTTTTTTTTTGTTGTGTTTTTTGGTTTCTTTTTGTTTTGTGCAGTTCTTAAGTCAGAAGGGAATAGCCACCCACAAAACCTCCAAAGTATTTTAGGCTTCCTGCCGTGTGCCTGTTCAGTTGCGCATGTGTCAATCCAGGTCTTGTGTCTCGCCCAGATTTGGATTTTGGAGTTTTTAGAGAATTTGTGGGAAGAAGAAGAGAGGAGAATGTGTCAGTTGGGCCATATATAATCTTTGGGGGAGGGGATAGTATAAGTGTGACAGCTATCACATGTCTTTCACCATCTGAGAAAACAAACCTGGACAGATTAAAATGTCCCCTCAATGCACATGAACAGATACAAATACACACATGCAAGCACATGCACATGCTTCATCTTTTTGTTGCTTGTCTCAATTCTGCTCTTTACATCTGCATAATTAATGTTATGAGCAATAACTGAGTTAATTTGACAGTAATCCCAAGCTTAACAATGAACTTCTCATCTAAATCAGTTCTGTGTCTCTGTTAGTATGTGAAATGCACATGCCATAGCAGAGAACTGCCATGAGCAAAACCCCACCATCTTAAAATTAAAATCCCTCTACACTCTCATAGACTCATAGACGTTATCTGTTTACATTCTTTTTGGCAGCTCTTGTTTTGTAAACTGGAAGTTTGATCACTGTACATTAAAAGAGTTACTTCTGTTATGCAAAGACAGTAAGGAGCAGTATTTAGAACAAAACAAGTAGTAATTAAACCTCAGTGAAGTGGGGCTAGATGAAAATAGTGTCCAAAAATAATCTCTCTTTGATGTCAATTATATAAATTATGTCAGCTTCAACTTCTAGACATTTGAGACTGTGTTCTGTGAAGTTCTGTGGTGCTTTACCAGCACCTACTTTGAAAAACATTTGTTAAAAACCTCTTACACTCCCTGCAAACTAATGCCAATCATTTTCAAATGACAGCAAATATTCACATACTTTTTTATTTTTATAAAGCCTTTTGTTGTTGTTTCTGGTGCTGTGGAAGATGGTTTGATTATTTTCATATCACAGCTGCTCAGAAACATTTCTGTAGATTTTTTTTCCTCCTTTTTAAACAACTGACTTCATAATCAGGGCAAAATTTCTTATTCCAAAAAAAAAAAATCTTTTAACAAGCGACTTGCAATACCTGGAGTGAAATAGAGTAGAGTAACTCTGAGCTTGAACATACTAAACTAATTGCTTTAGGTCATCACTGGGATACTGTTTTATATCATAAAGTGTTCTGATTCATTTTCAGGAAACATGGCTTATTTTTATGTTAATGTTTTTCTTTTCTCCAAAGAGGTTCTATGAATTATCCCAAATAGATTAATGTGCTGACCTTTGATCCCTAGAAACCAGAGGCTGGATTACAGCTGTGCACGCCTTGAGAAGCTTAACTTTTACCATTCAGTTAAGATGTGAGCTGCAAAGTTGAGAGATGCCTGAACTTGACATTCTAAGGAAACAGCAAAATTAGCGCAAGATTTTTCCAAGGCTATTTTTATATCTTTTGAAATACAGAATATGGCTGATCATTGCCTTTGAAGAGTATCTGCAGAAAAGGCATATCCACTGCTGCAAGAATAAATAAAATCCTGCAGTCATTATTTAAGCTTAGTGAAAGTAAAACTCTTACAGATTTTCTTATGTATACTCAGCTCAGCAGTATTTTTGAAGATGCTATTGGCAACTGCAAGTCATCTTTGCTCATAATACCCACAATGAGGTGCTGCTTTTTCAACAAAACAGATTATGCTGTCTCTGTGAGACACCTTATCCTCATCAATACTCAGCCATACATCCATTGGTTAGTAAGGAGTTTATCTGGTCAGTGTTTGGAAAAGAAGTTAAAAACATAGAAGCAGCATACCTTATTGTAACTCAGCTGACATAGACATGACAATTCTTCTTACATTCATACAAGTTCTTCGGATTCTGGGCAGAAATGCAAAGGGAAAAGTCCTTCCTTTTTCTCTGGAGCAGAATATAGCAGATGAGTGAGCAGACTATGGAAATTAAGGAAGAAATAAGATAAAAACTAGCCATTTTAGTTTGAGAGTGACAAACTACAATACTTCTTGGGTAATAGGATGAGGAGAGTGGGAAGGAAGAAGTGACGGGTATGATAGTTACCAAAAAATCACAGACTATGCTGAGTTGGAAGGGACCCGCAAGGATCATTGAGTTCAACTCAGCCCTGCTCAGGACCATGTCTCCCAGGATTACAGTCCAGCCCAGAAGGTTTTAGACAAGAATTATGATAAAACTCAACTGTTTATCAGCAAAAAATATGGTAAATTTTTGCTACAAAGCTAGATATGATTGGCAACTTCTCTTGTAAACTCTTTTTTTGAAGGTTCCATAATACAGTTTAGAATTGTGAGCTTCATTGACTCCAAAAACTTCTAAACTGCACAGGACTTTAATTCCACAAGCCAAATGAAATCTTAGCAGTCAAAGCCTGTTTGCATTCATTGTAACCCTGCACAACATGAGATGAATATAGTTAACTCTAGTGCATTGGTAAATGAGTACTTTTCAGTAAAATAAAAGTTAGAACATGCTGGTTCTGAGGCTCTTCTCATGGCATTTTCAACTTGTCTGAAATCAGGAAGTGTCAGAAGTGTTACAAGAAAACCTGTTCATAACATATTTGATTTACAGTCTCCAAGATGTTGGGCTGTGTTGAGATAATAATTTCACTTTCTGGAAGGTGATCAAAACAAAACTTTCAAACGTTCTGAGGTTCACCCAGTGCTGGAGGGTTGAGTGGTTGCCATTTCTGCCATATACACTATATCAGAGTTATTCATCAGCTGTCTTTTTGATATATAGTGTTCATATGATACAGGGGGTTTTAGTCCACATTCATTCGTTTCATTTTACAGTACTAAATGCTCTTCAAGCATTAGAGCTAATTGCAATAGAAGTATCACTTAAAAGAAGTTCTACTTATCAATTTCACCAAAAAATCCAAACTCCGTTATCAGAGTCTGATAGCCATTGTATAATCGTACAACAATGGCAAATACTAGATTATTAAATAAAGCATTTCTACCAAATAAAATTTCAGCAGTTTTTTGTTTTGTTTTTTCCTCGCCAGTAGTGTAGGGTTGTGCATTATTTGTCACAGTGTATGCTAACACTGGAGAGTGAGAGGGATCCTACCTGCAGAAAAGGCATCATAAAGCTGCCTTTTTATGAGGTGTTTATTCATGGATTACTCTATGTGATTTCAGTTAGAATTAAGCTATTTTTCTTCCAAACCACAAAATATAATACATAGAAAGAAGCCGGAAAGAGAGCTCGTGTTCTGGGTGTTTTCATAAGCTAGGAATCCATTTTTATGTCAGTCTCATGGCTAAGGTGCAAACTCACTGGCTCAATCTTAGCTTTTTTTTTTTTTTTTTTTTTGGTTGGCTAGGGGTTTTTTTGGGTTTTGGTCATTTTGGGGTTTTTTTGGAGGAATTTTCTCTCAATAAATATTTTACTTCATTTTTATTTGAAAAATTTCAAATTAATATCAGACTTGTTTGAGTGTCTCACACCCAGGTTCATGTGACTAACATATGCTTTATAACCAAGGATTTCACTTTTTCCATAGTTTACCTGAAATTGTGATGAACTCTTCATGTGAAATCTTTCTTTCAGGCTTCTGTGTGTTATAAAACAGACCTAATGGTCTGCTCTATGAGAAATCAGAAAAATTATGCCATGTAGGTAACCAGGGGTCAATGTTTTGCCTCTTGGTCAGAAGCTGCATGAAGCTGTGTTGTTACACTACCGTACTGTATGCTGACCAGAGATCCCAGTCTAAGGAAACAACTCACTGCATTGCAGAGCTTACCGTGATGTCAGGTAGATGAGATGACAGTATCAAGGAAAGCTATAGGTCTAAAAGACTAACTGGAAGTAGGATGGAGTTGGAGTAGGATTTTTTTCTCAGTAAGCTGTGTGGTGCGTTGGCTGTGAGTACAGCAGCCTTCACAGAATAAACGAAGGCCCAGGAGCCCAGGACTTTAGCTTTGCTATCTTTTCAATGCAGCAGATTCACAGTATGACTAGTAAGTGATCATAGTGATGCTTTAACAAATCGAAGTTAAGACAAAAATTGAGCTCTAGGCATCCCTGGACATGATTTTGAACAGTAGCATAGCTTTGGGGTTTGTTTAGAATGTAATTTATTTGCTTGCCTGTTTACTTTTAGAGAAGTGAGTCTTATAAGGATTTGTTGGCTTTGTACTGTTCTGGCACCTCAAAGATACAAAACTTGAAACACTGTCTGTTTGCTTCCTGTTGGGAAAATCTTCTAGTTGTCACAAATCACTGGAGCCTGTTCACACAGCCACCAACTCTTACCCTGCTTGGAACTGCAAAGGGAACAGAAAAGCACTGTGTTTGCCAGCCTCTGTCTTCTCCAACCTCTATCAAGGGTGTGCAAAGCAGTGCAGGGGAGCAGGGAGCAAGAGAAGTAGGAAGGGAGACCTTCAGTTCTTCCAGTCTGAAGACATGATGCTGCCTTTCTATATCTGTATGTGTTAGAATTCAAATCCAAGTATTTCATATTTGTACAGTCCTTCATTTGTGGGTGGTTTTTTTTTTTTTTTTGATAAGTAAAATATTTAAAATCTACAAATCCTTCCTTAAGCTTTTTTATTTTACGAATCAATTGTAAATAACCTTTGAAATATATTCGAGTGATGGAAATCATTTGTTTGATTGGAAAAGGTAGTTTTCCCAAGCTCAGAGAGGAATAGGCAGTCCTTTTTAGCAAATTCTTTAAAACACTGTGAGAAATTATGGTCTAGATAGCTGGAGTGACCTCTCGTGGTCTTCATGGGAACTAAGGCAATTCACCTCCCCACTTCCTTACCCTCTTTTTACCAGATACAGATCAAAGATGCTGGTTCTAACTGAAGGTAAGGCCTAAAGGGATAGCTCCACCAGGAGAGCGTAGGACAGGCAAATGATAAAATGTAGCTCGCACTATGCTCCGAACTTAATTGATAGCCTGAAAATACTATTTTATCCGTTGAGTGTCACTCATCTGTTCTCATCTGCTCCAAGAAAGAAATGCTTTCCAGATATGGCAAGTTGGCTCCCTCTTAGCATGTCTCATCTATATTTTTTTAATGTTGGCTAACAAAAGTACAGCTCTTTAAAAAAGAGGTTAACATCTTCCTAAGCCACTGGAAATGGGAGCAATCAACCATTCACGAAGAATCAATCAGTAGTGGTGTAAGTAGCTGAAATATCTCTAACAGATGCCTGGATTACCTTTCACTGCCATCTTGCTTTTATTTTACCA
This sequence comes from Grallaria varia, assembly GCA_013396735.1. NCBI lineage: Eukaryota > Metazoa > Chordata > Aves > Passeriformes > Formicariidae > Grallaria > Grallaria varia. The sequence goes on from VWZG01010291.1 coordinate 83,034, forward strand.
TTCCTGTGAGTCAGCTGGTTCTAGATAATAGTGAGAAATTTCTGTTGTGAGTTTACAGTCTGGAAAGACCAGTGAATATTTTCATTGCAGTAACTTCATCTCAGCATCCAAGGGGTTCTTTTGTTTTGTTTGAGGGGGGTTTTTTTGTGGGGGGCAGTGGGGAGGAAGAGGAGGAGGCAGGTTATGACTGTTGCTTAACATGACCTAAATATAGATCTATAAGTAATAATTTTTTTTCAACGTAAATTAATTCCACTTGTTAAAACCCAAATATTTCAGACCAGATGTCCCCCATCATTTCAGGCAGTCATGCAATGACCAGTGCACTAGATGCCCGGGAAAGTACTCATTATTTCTGTGATCCATTTCTTGAGATGGACAGCTGTTGCACTAGGATTCCTCTGTCTCTTCTTTATGTTGCGCCTGAACTGTTTTATATTGCTAGCTGTTGTACTTCCATATATATCTATTTTTAATAGAGAAGTCTGAACCAAACTGCAAGCGTACACCACCTATTTTCTTCCCAAACACTGTATTCAGAGTCCAAACTCAGATTTAAGTTTCACACTTTGTCCGTGTATTTTGAATATTCACAAATTCCATACACCATTGAATAGAAAAATCCCCTTCCTAACTACAGTTTAAGATTTGAACACTTGAAAACCAAATCATGATCTCAGACAGTTTAGGCCTGTTTCTAGTATTGATAGCTTTGCTTAGGTGATAGAAAAGATGATTACCCCTCTTCCTACCCTCTCGGTGGTAGGAGATAAGGGAAAACTTGTCTATAGGTCTTTAAAGGCACAAATAAGTGTCTACTGAATAGCTGTGGCATTGATTCTCCCTGCCATCTGTTCTTGTAATCTTCCATATTAGTATCATATACTGAAACAGCATCAATGGAATTGTCAGTTCTTTTAAATTTCTATTTTCCTTCTTGTATTATTTCAGTGCTGCCTGACTGAGTTTTCACATACTTCTTCAAGTTTATTTTTCATATGATTCTTCCTGTGTTTTTTGTAAAGTCTTAGCTTTCTCTTAGAGATGAAGTTCAGCATCAGGGTAGTGAAAATGAATGGATATGTTGTTTAATAATAAAAAAGATCAGATAATTTAATTTCATTGTTTATAGATAAAAGACCTATCCAGCTATTTTCCAGACTTCAGTCACATATAGTATATACCAGAAAAGTTCCATTATTTTCTCTCATTTCCATCTCCTACAAAAGTATCCTACGTTCTTCTGACACTAATACAGCAGCGTTTGAGATATGAGTCCAGACATGTCAGATGTCTTAGTGCAGAGAACAGGATGTGCTCTTCATACAACACAGACTGTCTGAACTTACTGCCAGAGCCCATCTGACTTTTTGTATAAGAACTTAAGTTAGCAGAATATGTTATTTTAAGTGAGCAAGTTCTCTTAAAAATTCTCATCTCTTCAGCCAAATCCAGCTCTCAGGGTAAAAAAAAAATCTGCCTGCAACTCTAAAAGCAATAGTTCCTTGACTGACATCTTTTGGGGCTTCATTGCTGTTCTATAGGGTGTACAACAGGGCAAACCCTCTTCATTGAGGTCTGTGAAGTTTCAGCTAATATAACTGAGTTATATGATGTAATTATCATATAACTATATGATAGCTGTTTTCTAGAGCTCTATATAGGAGCAAAAGGTAAGATGGTGAATTCCTCTTAGAAGGCATCAGAGGAACATTTGTTAACAATATCATTAATCCAGTATTTTCAGTACTGTCAATAAAGCCTATTTCTAGGAAAGCAGCAATTTTAGCCTGTAGTGCTCTCCTACAATATGATATGAACAGCAGGTGATTCAGGTGTCCTCTACTATTTGAGATCTGGAATAAGGGTAGTAGTATCAATTAAGATTCAATACATTCTTGCTTTTAACATCCCCTGTAGATCACAGGTGAAAAAGCATGTATGCATGGATGCATGAAATGTCTCTGTAGTTGGTTTCTGTGGGGTTTTGTCATTATTATGCTTACAAGCATAAATATTTACAATATTTATCTACCTGCTGAAATAGTCTCATTTCCATGTTTATTTAAATGGACTAGCTTGGCTGCATTTGTGGTGCTTATTTTTACAGTTCAATAGAGGCCTCCAAGATTTTGTTAACTCAAAGTGCAATCCAAATGTTTAGCATATAGATGAGAGAAGGTATTTTAGGGTCATTGCTTTGCTATTGCAAGTCTTCCATTTCATGTCATTGCTCTATTTTCACTTTCCTCCTGTTTCTTCCATTTTCTTCACTACTGGGTGGGATTTCATGACAGAAAATGCGCCAGGTTGAACATCATCACAGATTCCTATCACAGGTATTGGGAATAATGAAAAGTAGAGAGAGAGGGGAATGAAGCCCAAGAAAGACAAGTGATGCACCATACAGTTGCTCACCACCCACTGACCAGTGCCCAGCCCATCCCCAAAGCAGCAGTTGGCACATCCTGGCCAACACATCCAGCTGATGTGCTGAGCATGGCACTCTGTGGTACGGAGGATCCCTTTGGCAGGTTTAGGTCAGCTGTCTCTCCCCAGTTTCTTGTGTACCTCTTCACTGGCAGAGCATGGGAAACTGAAAAGACCTTGGCTTAGGGAAACCACTGCTCAGTAACATTTAAGACATCAGTGTGTTTTATTATTCTCACACTAAATACAAAACCCAGCACTGCACTAGCTACTGAGAAGAAAATTAACTCTCTCCCAACTGAAAACAGGTCAATTCTGATTAAAGTAAAATAGTTTCAAATTCAATATCTTTCCTTCAGGCAATGTTTTACTGTCATTGCTGTCTAAGCCAAGCACAATTCGTAAGTTTTGCAGGGATCAGACCATGTACATACATGCAGGTAGTTATCAATGCAAATGAAATGTGTTTAAAATAACAGTATAACAGCTTAATTATGTTTAATTATTTCAAGACATACCTTTGTGCGTAGAGAAAAAATGAGCAGTAGTAGCATATGAATTTCCATTCTAAATGTTCTTTTCCACTTATTGCATTGTTGAACTTCCAAGGCCTGGTTCCTCACCCCTGCAGAAACTGCACTTTGAATTCTGAGCTTGTGTCTTGTGTATTACCTCAGTATGATCAATATTAGAATGGAGTATGGTATATACAATAGTAGCAATGTCTAATGGTCAGAGATGGAAAGGATCTAATAAACCTGAATTCTATTCCCGCTTTTGGGCTTACTGAATGAGTTTGCAGTCACCTTTCCTGTTTCCCCAGCTATGAAATATTGCTGTCCTATGCTAAACAATTTAAGATCTCCCAATTTTAAAAGCAGGCGAATAGAAAACTTCCAATTCACCACTGCTTTAGTTTAACAAAAGAGTAAGCACATGCTTTTTGGGGCTACAAAAAATGTTTGCAACTCTTTTGGGGGGGTTTGGTTTTGTTTGGTTTGCTTTCTTTTTTTTAAATAGGTGTGGTATCTCAAAGTGTGAAAACTGAACGTAATGCAGAAATTAGATTCTATTATCTCCCTCAGTTGGTGTTCTGGTGAAATCCATTGAAGATTAGGCAATCTTAATGAAGAAGTATCAGCCACAAGTTTCAAATTTGAAATTTAGTTTCCACTATTTTGTGTTATGAAGTATGAGTGCTAAAAGTTGAGTGCTTGCAGAAGAAGCTCTAGGCATCTTTGGAGACATTGTATTTGATGGACTTTTAATCAACCTTTCTATGAGAACAGAAGCTGTGCTAGTGCTCCATCTTCGAAGCTAGCCAGCAGAATTTTTAGTGGCTGTTTCTATTCCTATCATACTGATCTATGTCATCTTTTCAAGTTTTACTTACCTTTTTACTGCAAAAACCTAGAAAATTAATGACTCTTCAGAAGAATGTAAGGTGAAAATTTAAGAAATGCTGGAGCTAAGATAGTCCACAAAACCTTACTTCCATTCTCTAGTACATTTTTTCACTCTCTGTTCTATTTATTTTCTGGATTTCATTAGGGCTCTGTCTCTTCAAGTCCAATGCTGTGAAGTGAAAGGAGTGGGATGTCTAGCAAACTGCATGAGCAACTGGAGTTCAGCCCCTGGCTGACCAGAGTTTCTGGATACACATCTATATTATCTGTGGACTTATGCATGAATTCAAACTTGTATAGGCCACAGTAACTGATAGCTTATTCAAGATCAGGACTAGGTAGAGTCACGTTCTGAAAGCCAAGAGACAAGATTGCTATACAGTGGTGTAGCTGCTCCTCTGTCACATTAGGACGCTATACCAATAGGGGCCCATCACCTTCTCAAAGTGCATCTCTAACCCCTCTCTTCATCCCCACAGTAACTGCAAATGTGGCGTGTCAGATTCCATTAAGCAGCCTTTGAACTTGAGGGCAAAACTTTCTTTCACTTTGGTTCTTCAAAGCCAGGAACATTTTTCATTTAAAATAAAGTCAACCATACAAAATAAGCAATTCCGGAAACAGCCTGGCTCCCACTGGAATTAATGGCAATAATCCATCTACTAAAAAGTCTGTCTAGAAAAATTCACAGCTGCAAGAAAAACTGAGTAAGATCAGACTTTGTTGTCCCTTTTTTTCTCAATGATTTTAATTTCCTTTCTTTTCCAAAGAAACAAAAAGCAGTGAGCAGCTGGATGGACAGATAGACACATGCTTGAAGTCAAACTTACTTAACTAGATTAAGTGGTAATCTTTTAAGTGTATTGCCAAACATACAACAATAAGATTTGAAATGGCTCTGGAGTGCAAAAAGCTGATGAGATGTGGTAACAGCACACCTCAAAATGTTTCTAGGTGAGCCTAAGATTTAAAAATGTTCCTTTCATCTTACTGAAGAGTGTGTGAAATCTCAAAAGGTTTTTCTTACTAAATGTTTCCTCTTTTCTTTCAACTAAAGGCTTTTAATACTAAATTTTTTTTTATCTTAATGAAGAAATTACTGCTTTTTCAAAGCAAATAAGAAAAAAAGAGAAAACAAGAAAACATCTCTAATCTACATGAACGTAAATAAGGCACTTCTGACTGAATCTTTCATGAATTTTCAAAACAAAATATTTGCACTTCAGATGTTATATTTCTCTTAGCTTTGGCTGTTGATAGCTTCTCGTAGGCGTGGAGCTCAGCAAAAGGAGACGAGAAGTCTTCCTAGAAATGCTAAGATCATTTTTAAAACATAAATTCTCTCTTTTTGTGGACATTTCTATTTTCTGCCTGCCTTTACTGACATCTCAACAGGGATTGAAGTGTACAGAGGTTCAAAATACCTGCCAATATGAATTGGAAAAATGACATAAACATCAGTGACATTTAGAGGTCAAGGTTGCTTCTGATACTTCAGTAGAATAATTTGAATTATCATTTCAGTCAATCAGCCTCACTGAAATACAAGAGTCAAATTCGGGGTTGAGCCTACTCTGATCTTTGTTGCCATGCCATAGTGTTTATAGCCTTATTTTTCACTCAGCTTCCTAAGTCAGTCTTTACTCTGTTCCTTGAGGACACCTACTTTCTGTTTTGCCCAGAAGGCTCTAGGTGGCTGTAGTATATAAGCTGACAGACTGAAGGAAAAAAATGAGCTATATTAACCTAGTATTACCTAGAATCACCCCGATTTTATCCCCAAGGGCATACCTTAAGAAATATACATTTTAGAAAAGGTTGAAGGAGAAAGTTTTTTTGAAATTACCTTTATTGCCTTGTGGAGAGCAGAAAGAAATGTTTTACCTACCTTTTACTTGCCTTTACAGCAAAAATATAATCCACTTTACCCATATTTTAATACATGATAACTACTTACAGACAGCACCAGTGATTTCTTATGTTATTTGTTGGTTAACTGGTGTTTTGATAAATGAGGTGTAAACTCTTGCAAGCATTACAGTCATGGTTTCTTTTCCTGCCCTATTTCTCACCTCTCTGTGACAACTTCCAAACCAGGCAAGCCAACTGAGCCGCAGCACCTCAAATTCCAGCCCTCCAGCCAAATGCCATTTTCCTTGACAGTCTGAGCTGAAAGATCACAGTGAGCTGAGTGCTCTCCCTTCTGCTGCCTGAAATATGGAATTCTAGTACACTGCTGAAGGTGTTCACTTCTTAAACTCGTAAAAACTCAGCACTTTGTTCATTAATGTCTGAAGTCTGGCAGTTACTTATTTGCACTGAACATGCCACTTCCTTTTTCTTTCCATTCTTCACTTCTGTCTTCTTTTCTTTACCACAGTGAATGACCTCAAAGTCTTAGCAGTCTAATGACAGCGATGTCCAGAATGAGAAAGGATAAAATCATCTCTTTTATTACCCAAGTCATTATCTGAATAATTCTGCTAATATTCTAGGAATGCTGTGCTTATTGCTGCTGTAAATCAGAAAAAATGGGAGATACCCTGAGGTACTTTTACCCCGTGCTACTCTCAAAAAAAAAAAAAAAATCATTGTGAAATAGTGTCCACGAATTCCATGCACAGAACACATTCTCACTCCCTCTCTTTGGTGGAATTTATTTGTCTTCAAAATATAAGTCAGTTCATTATTGGTAGGTATGGACTATTACAGGGACAACCTTGAGTATTTGAAATTCTGCCAGCAACCTGTACAGGATTTAATTTTATGTAGTATATTAGAAACAAAAAAACCTAACATAACTTCCTACTGAAGTCAGAAAAAAATATGAGAAATACAGTATAACCATTCATGTAGACGTAGGTTTGACTTCACTACAATTTATGTTGAGGGAACCTATCCCTGGTTAGCTGTAAATTTCATCTTTATAGCATTCCACTTATTACATGAGCTCTATCAAGACTCCTCACTGTTCAATAAAAGCAAGCAGACAAAATTTCCCATTTTGTGCTATAGATGTGCTCAAATTCTCTACATTTTTTCATACCAGCTCAAGTGGGACACTACCAAGTCTTTGAAGGAAAAATCAGAATGAATACTATATTAAGTAGCTCAGCTTGCTGAAGTCTTTAGAATAATTCCATCAGGATTTCTGGGGTGTGTAATAGCAGGCATTGAGGCCTAGTGCCTAGAGGACAGACCAAGCATGAGGGCTTTTAGAGATCAAATCATTTATTTACTAGCAAATGTGGGCTTTAGTTCTTGCCTCATCACTCTCTGATTGTGAAACCTTAGGGCAAGACTTATGCAGAGTCTTGCGTGTTTGGGCGCAAAAGCTGAATCAAGAGCCCTGGACTGTGCCACAAAACACAAATGGTGCCCCAAGTGGGGCCCAGATACAAAGATACACTGAGCAGGGAGCAGTGCTCCCTCGGGAGATGGGAAGGTTGAGTCTTTCAACAATAGAACTGAATCTTCTCAGTCAGTGGTGGTAATCAATCCTAGATTGTCTGAACTCTGGGCAAGGAGTGAGCTTATTGAACTTATTTTTGTTAAGAACTAGATGATGATGCACTTTGTTGGAGCACCTTCTACAAAAGGGCCTGCTGTCTTCATCCCTTTCAGAAACTGCAAGTTAAAAATGAATAAGCTGTGCCAATTAACCAGCAGCTCACAAAGATTTTGATCCTATTTATTTGACTTTCATTTAACACCTCCTTTCGGTGTCAAAATGCTGTTCTGCATTCGGCCTTTAACTTCCTGTATTGGGTCTGGCTGAGATGGAGTTCACTTCCCTATATACTCCCATCTGTTAAATGTGAAAAAGTGCCCTAGGTGAAAGTTCAGAGGGCATATACATATTTGAAAATCACTGCAAGACCTTCTGCCTGAGTATGAATGCCCCAGGATTTGGGGATGGTCTCACGCTGCAAGGGAAAGTCACATTCAGTCTCAGGGAAATGAGTGATAAAATTCACATAGATTTTAATTGTGTTGTTAGTTGTCCAGAAACATAAAGTATGCTATTAATTTATATTTGCTGTTGATAAAGCCTCAGCCATTTTCATAAGTTTCCAAAGCAGTCTTTCAGAATACAGACTGAAGCGTATCTTGCAGTGTCTGTTGTCTGAATCAGTAAAATCTTAACTTGGGAAATGAGTTATGTCTGCCTGCATACCATTTGGAAGCCTTCGTTTGGAAAGAACTGCCACGTTATACTGGCCTGAAAGCATTGTCAGGATAGAATAGCTGAAATATACCACTCCTTTAACCAGGCCAAACCTGTACCCCTCCTTATCTAGGAATGTGTTATGGTTATGTCTAATAAACCAATTCAATAAGCCCAGGATAAATTTAATTTGTCAGTTTTATAGAGTTATGGTTCTTCTCATGTTTAAATAACAGTAGATATATGCAGATATAATTGAGAGGAAACCCAAATTTCAGACAGGATGTGCAAAAATTGGATTTTTGTGTAAGTATGAACATACAGTAAAATGCATCAGTGAGCACTAAGGAACGATGCCTGTTTACATACATGTCAGTGCAATATGACTGAAGAAAAGAAAATCTTAAGGTAGTTTGAACTGGCATGGGAGGCATTAGTTTGAACAGATGTGTTCCTTAAACTGGAAAGCATGATATGAACAGTTGGGGTTTTTTTCAGATGGAGAGAAAGAGAATGGATTCTGCTTTAATTCACTCCTTTGTGTTTGTTTTAACAGAGTCCTATCAAAATGTAACCTGCATAATATGCATCATTAGAAAAAGGGCAATATTTTAGTTTCCTGGATTATTTAATTTGGACGAGATTTAAATATTCTGTGAACTGCACTTATCCTTTAAGTTGGTGACTTAGGCACTACTAAGCACAGATGAACCACAATTGAGTTGACTGAGCTTTGGTTTTTATATGATATTCAGAGACCATACTCATTTGACCCCGAACTCCTGCAGTGTTTATTTATACAATGGCAAAACAGGGCTTTGAGATCAAATAACAGATTTCTTGCTGCCCTAGAAAATGCACAATCTGGACTGAGTGTGACATCACTTTCTTGAGTCTCACTGCTAATTCCATAACAAAGTTTTGGTGAAGAATGCTCTCATTCTGAAACGGCTCCACTCTTGTGTTCACGTATATGTGCTTGTCTAGAATAGGAGTACAGGGAATATTTTAATACTGGGATTTAACTGTCATTGCTTAAGAATTTTGGAGAGAAAATGTTACTTTAATTCCTCAACAAGTTAGTCAATCTCACAGAGCAGATGTAAGGGCCAAGGCCAGTACCGTCCAAAAAGGGAGAAAGCAGTAGAGGAATGAATTCTCTCATGCTGGCTGAGGTGCTCTGCTCCTCTCTCTGGGCAATTAAACAATTTTCACCATTTCTGTGTCAGAGTTATGGCTATCAAACTGGGGGATGTGGAGTGTGACGTGGTGTGTGGTGTGGTGTGGGAAAAATTGCATTGTTGAAATGAGAGCAGTCATAACTGGTCAAGCACAGGCCTGTTTAGTACTGGTAGCTGTCCATTTGTTACAACTTGAGGCCTCTGTACAGTGTTAGTAATCATCATCAAATAAGGAAGCTTTAGAAACTGGCAGTCTATTTACAGATATTTTGAGAGAGCAAATAAACAATCTGTCATATTAAAAATTTGCAGAGCTTTTAACAAAAGCTGTGTCATGTTTCCTGTACTTTGTACTTGGATTGTGTGTATCCAGGTAGCACTGGGAGTTCCATAATGAGAGACCAAGGTAATTTAGGCACCTTTCAGGTTTGCATTTTCAAATTTTTTTCCTGAAGCCAAAAGGTAGTAAGTTGCATTTAGAAGTAAGAGCTAAGGTTCTCTCATGTTGAGATAGTGCTCTCAAAAATGATTGATGTTGCAAGAGAAACTTAAGGAAGCTGGCAATACCATCTCTACCTGATAAAGTTTCTTACAAGTACCTATTTCTTACTTGTCTAGTCATAAGGGATCCATGCAGTAGAGTCTAAGAGAAGTCCTGCTAATGCTCAGTTACTGCCATGAGAAAGCATTCTGAAGACTGCACCAAAGCCTGGTCACAGAACCTAATTCACACTGTGTTTCTACTGGCGGTTACAAGAGAAACACAAAATTGAGCCCTGTTAAATGGAGATTTAATGGTCTGTCTGCTAATCTAGACAAGTAGAAACATTTGCAGTCATATTTTGTAGATGGATCACATAAAAAAAAAATTATTTGTGCTAAAAGGAATCAAAATTTTTCATCTACCATGTCTGAGTTTTTTCTGGTGAGCAAAATGTTTGCAGGAGCAGAGGAATTCCTCCGTGAATTGGAGAAAATATTTTTAAGCCCACTCTTCCCAAATATTAAAACAATAGATTCAGTCTTTGCCGTATAAAATTGCTGGTGTTGCAGTAGCTGTTTTCCACCCTTCCTATTAATTAGTCTAATGAGTAGTTAGCAGTTCATGTTGGACTTCAATCACTTCGAAAAGTCTCTTTAGACAGATGTCAGTTACACTCAAATCTCACAGCCTGGTGTGTGGCTTGGCTGCTGGAGACAGGGGCTGAAACATAATGCTGTTGGATTTGCCACCGTGCTGGAACAGCCACTGTCAGTAAACAGAGCTCACATTTGCCACCCACTAATTCTAGGCTCTTCTGTCAGAAGCCAACACACAATTTGTTGGCCATTGATACATCCAAACATCCTATTATCTCTTCATTCTCTTCATTTTGCCAGCCAGGTGGTCGAGGGTGTCCTTCCCCTCAGGGTAAATGTACCTGTTAAGGCAATATTTCTTTTGGCTCTGGTACTAAACCATAGGCAGAGGGATTAGAGATTCAGCTTTTAATTGTGCTTGTCTTTTTTTTTTTTTTTTTAATGGCAATAATTCCATATCACCTCTTGTGATATGAAACTGAAAGTTGGATTAAAGAATTTTTTTTTATTCCTGATCAAGCTTTCTGGTCAGAAAGGCACCTTGTTTAAGCCAGTGGGTGTATTTATCAGGCAGTGCAGGCTTTAGCAGCTGTGTAGTGTAGGCAAATATTGAGTAATTTCAAAGCATTCCAGGCTTCACCTTCTAGAGAAGAACAGTAAGACCTGTTTTGTGTTTTTGTAGACAACAAAAGAATTATTTAGCATTGTTCATTTATTTATCAGCTTCAAATCTTTAAAGTTTTGACAGATTAATGACTTCCTTCAGGAGTTTTAAATAAACATGATGTATTAACAAACAGACCAAGAGCCTACTTAAATTGTACAAACATATAAAGCAGGCTGCTTTGTCTAATGAAAAGCTGATAAGAAAAATATCTTAAAAAAAAGAAAAGGTTGTGTCTCAATTTCCGAGAAAATAATTTATCTTTATATATCCACTGGAATAACAGATGAATAGAGTCAATCGCAGTTTAAATAAACCCCAATTATGCTCTGCCTGATAATTCAATTTTATCGACACTGTATATATTTACTTATAGCTTCAATTATTTAATATTATAAATATGGAGTGTTTTGACAAAGTAGGGCTTGGTTTGTCCTTTTTTAATTTCAGCATAACTTCTGTAGATTAATATAATAAAGAGAGAATATTCCATGCAGAGGGGTTTGCAATTATAGCTTCAACAAACCTTATTAGTAGTGCAGCTTTGCTAGAGTCTCGGCATCAGAGGTTGTATATTTATGTAAGTTTAATTGGTGTTTAAGAACAAGCTGGATTCATCCAGCCCTAGTCACTTCTCACAATTCATGTGCAAAGCTGGCGTAGGTTTTGGGCCAGATGACCCAATTCTCCACAGCAAAGGTTGTTGTTTAGACCACTTTACTGTGATGGTGGAGCTGAGGATTTTCAACACTAATTTTCCAGGGGCAAAAATGTGGTTGAAAGATCCATTTGAATGCATTCCACGCTGACAGTGTAGCAGGGTGAGCAAAACGTCACCATTAAACTACATTTGTATATCTTCCCAACTTGTGCTCTGCACACGCAGCCTACAGCTAACAAGCAGCTTAGCATTTCTAAAGGAAAATGAGCAGTGAACTCTCTTTCATGCCTTCAGTTTAAAAACTGAAGAGACGAAGCTGTGGCTACTGTGGCAGCCTGGGGTGCCAGAACACTGGCCCAACAGAGCTCCTTGATGAGGTTTGCAGGTGACTCCAGAGTCCCAGCTCCCTCTCTCTCCCACTAGAGCTGTGCAGGAAGCCCAGTTCCAGCCAGGCACCTTCAGTGCTCTCTGGGTTCAGTTGTTCACTGAATATAGCTTGAGTTTTATTGGCAGTGTTCTGTTTGTACTGATCGTGTAATATAAAACAGTGGCATGGATTTATGAACATCCTGTAAGGAAAATTACTAGATTTGGAAATGTCTTAACAGGTTTCAGAGGTGTGTTTCACAGGAGAAACAGAGAAACAAAAAGTGCAAACCAAAGAAGCATATGATGGCCAACAAAGCCAATGCTAAGCCAAGTGCCAGTAAATATATGGACCAAGTACCAAGGTACAAATGATTCAAGGGCGTCTCAAGGATCAGACAGCGGAATGAAATGCCTTTTGATTTTATTTCTCGGAACTGTTTGTCACTTTAATGAAATAAATTTTTATGTATTTCATGAGTAGTAAGACTACAAGAAAAGTTACAGGTAGTACTTAGTGGCAGTCCTTGCAATTTGGGCCCACCAAGCCAGAATACTATATACAAAGATATACATCTCTAACACTGAACCGCTTTTGAAAATTAGATGATAAATTTTTTTCTGTGATTTTTTTTTTTGTGTAAAAGTTTCTTCTCTTTCATAGCTACTAAGTCATAAATCACTGAAAAATTTTGTTCAGAGGAGACATTTTTTATTTTGAAGGTGTTGTCATAGAAGCATTGAAATGTTGTATCTTAGAAATATGTTTTTCAGGCAAAGAGTAAAACACAATGCAATTCACTGTCCTGTTGTTTAAACACTCGCACTATGTTTACACCAACATGATAGAAGGAACAAGAAAGAAGTGAACATTTTATTCTTTAAAATTATTACATTAAAATTCCAGAAGATGCAGAAATAGTACTTGTGGGATTTGGGGTAAATGCCTAATAGAGCGTAACTGGTCACCAGCATTAATTTGACTAATATTTGGTTTAAGTCTAATAGTTGTGGTTTGGTCTAGAGTCAAAACAGCCTGCTTCCATTTTCATTCAGTCTGTTTCATAGGGATGCTCTGTTTCTTTTAGAAAAGGGAATTGCAAATGATAGGCACTGAAGAATTTTTAGTTACTTAAATCCTCCTTACAACGGAAAGCCTTCAACAATGATTTCTTCCTTTCTTGGAAAAATGTACCTGTTATTATTCAACACATTACTAAAACCATAGTATTTTTTTTGTTTATATAATTTATTTTGGAGTTGACTGCATCATTTTCTGGGAGAATTAGCTGAGACGTGGGAATATCAGGTTGTTCGATGGATTGGACTGAAAGTTCTGCAGGGAGCAATGGGCAAAAACACAGACATACCCACCCTACACAAAAATTAACACATCAACAAGGAGCTTAGAGGAATGAGAAATTTCAGAGACATGGCAAAACTTGCCTACACCAAGGGGTTTTTTAGCTTTGTGCTTCCTTTTCAGAGCCTCTGTGGCTTACTTTGTCTGTTGCTGTTTCTATTAGATTTGTCACTTAAAGTTCTTTCCAAATGGAATTTCATGAAATCCCAGAAGGCAAGGAGGTTGGTAAACCTGCTCTAACTGCTCTAACAATATCATGAAACAGGGTTTGAATTACCAATACACCCGGGAATTCTAATGCAATTATGAGTGTTTACTTACACCATGTGTTTCTCACTGAGCCTCGGCTGTATCAGGATAAACCAAAGGGAGCTAATGTTTTATAGATGGTAAGACTCTGTTTGTTTTCAGTAGGGCTAAGTCTCCCAAAGCACTCAGACACACTAATTAAAGTAAACTGCAGAGGCCCATAATAAAATATATGTGTTTGGAGACTGTGAGATGAACTCCACTGGCTTATTAAAAGTCAAAAGAAAAATATACATTATTTATGACTTCAAAGGGACACATTGTGAGCTCCGGTTTATTTAAAGGATTAACTAAGCATTGGTTATTGGTGACCATCTGAACAGCTTTCCTTTCACAGTTCATTAGTTATGTCATATATGTGGGAAGTCATAATTTGGGTTTAGATCAAATATTATTAATCAACTAAATTATGGAGGGTACACCAACAATATTAAATGTAATCTTTAGGAAAATAACACCTCACAAATCCACTTTTCTCCAGTTGCCCAATTACATTTCAATACATAAACAAAAATCCAACAGATGTGTGGCAAGTTTTATAGAGCTGCCTATCTCCAGAGGGATGTTTTGGTCAATAAATACAGCACACTTAAAACACCAAATGGAATTGAAAAGGAAGCCCTTTGTAGACCATCAAGGGCTTTGGGACATACCAGAAGTACAAATTCACCTACTGTGAGTACTGTTGTAATTTACCTAAAATGTTTAGTTTTTAAAAAATTGCCTGATACATGGGAATGAGAGGGAAAATGGGGTTTCCATTCCTACCCTGGGAGACGGTATTTTCTTTCCCATCTTTGTCAGCAGTGCATCCTGTGCATCTTTTATCTCATTTTTTAATAGTTTTACTTACCCAATTTCTACTTAAGAGTGAAAAGCTGTATAGAATATATTTGGCCAGGCAAAGGCAAGCAGAAGTGTCCCAACACACTCATGAGCCTGAGAAGTCATATATTTTCATTATGTTCTTCTGTCTCTCAATTTTTCATGATATATTTAATACAACTCAGGTTTTAAGGGAGGACAAAGGAAAATACTCAGGGTGTGAGCAATGGAGTTTAAATCAAAGATTTCAATAAATTTTGCATGGGCAGTTAGGCATGTAGAATTTGCTGATATTTTAACTAAATTATCTCTAAAAAAGTGTTGATATTTTGGTTTTTTATGCAGGTGTTTAAATAATAAACTCAAATCAAGGTTAGGAAAACACTTATTCATATGCTAAGTATTAAATTTACAGGAGGTTTTTAGAGTTTCTTTGTATTTTCACAGAAATTACTTAGGGAGCAAATGGAAATTGCAGTCCCTTTTGCTTCAAATATTATAGGCTGAGGTAGTTTTTTAATATTGCATGTCATCTTTGGATCAGCTAAACAAATATGCCAGTGTTGTTACGGGCTCAATCTTTTAGCTTTGTTTCTGTAATATAAACATTGGAGGTTAGAAGAATAGTTGCAACAAACTCTAGTGCCCCAGTCAGCATCATTCTGCCATCCCACCAGTGAACACTGTGAAATCCTAACACTGATGGAGACTTAGATACCATATAATTCATATTTTTCACTCAGTGGATCAGTAAGCAGTCTGTGTTTCTGCAAATAACATCGCCTAGAAAGTAAGAATAAAAGATTGAGCAGTGAAGGTCTGTTTAGTGTTGCTTTCCATTCAGTCCTTTTGTCCAAGCTACCTACAGGCACTGGAAGTCACTTAATTTAGAAGTAAATTCTGAAATAATAAAGCTTTGCCAAAATTTATTCAAAAGTTATATCCTGCTGAACAAGAATTCACAAATGTGAAACATATATTAAAATCTATAATGCATAATATATATTTGAATATTTAAGTTACATATGTACAGATATATTTACAAAAATATAAAAACTGTTCCACAGGCCACATAACCCCATCATGTAGCTGATCCATTCCAGAAATAAAGGTGAAAAGAACACCTTACACTGCTAGTTCTCATCTTTTCACTTTCTTTGGTGTTTTCCCCATACCACTTTTCCCACTCAGCTGACATAACTGAGGTTTCCCCAAGCACTTACCAATCTGGGAAGTGAAGGAGATCATGAGTTCAGATCTCACATTAGGCATTCATGAGCAAGTAACCATTTCATAAGACACAATTCACATGAACTGAGTGGAGGTGTGTCTGACACTTCAGTGCTCCTTCACAGGTGATCCTTCCCAAGCTTGTAAGGAGATCTGGGTTTCTTGCCAAATGTCTTCCCTTTCTGCATCATACATAAACACATGTACTCTCAGTTTTCTTCAGGATTATATTTTTATGAAATCTCTAGGTTTATACGCCCTGTAACAGTAGGGAGAAAAAAAGCAGGAGAAAATCCTTTGAAAAGTTCAAAGCTGAAATAGAGTAAAAACTTAAAAAAAAAAGAAAAAAGTTTTTGTAGATGAGTGTTGCTCTGTTTTCTCAAACTTTTTGGGAAAAAAATATGGTTTAACCTACACTGATGATTTATCTCAGCCAGTAAACCTAAAGTTTCATCTTTCACATTATTCTATCATTCTTATTTTCTTCAGCATGAAACAGAATTTTGGAGATTGGACAAAGACACCTTTCAAAACATTGTCAGTTCTTTATATTCTTCCATGGATTAGTATACAATCAGAATTATTGTGTTCTTCGCCTGCTTCATAGTATTCCAAATAATGGTACAAATGAGAAGAAAACAGCCCTAGTAAATTTATAAAGTAGTTCATTTATGGACAGCATCTCACAGGAGGCTCAACTTTGTGGGCCTGACTGTGAAAAATATTTCATTCAAATTAACTTCTAAACTTCAGGAGTTAAAAGTAACCCAGTATATATTTTGAATTAAAGCAATGGACTTGCGAGGATGCATAGAATAAAGGAGAACTGATTCTGGTATGCAATATTTTAACACCTAATAGTGCATAATTTATAAAGACGCATTGTAAAATAATGAACAATTAATCTTAGAATGATCATTGAACTTAGAAACAACAGTACATTTCAGAAGGTGGCCTTCAATAGATTAATGAGTGCTCTTGCCCTTTTCTATCTCTGTAGCCTAATTTGTCTGAGGACGGGTTTGTCTTTGAAGTCAGGTTTAATTTACAGCCTATGAGTCCTCTAATGGATGTCTCCACAGTAGATATGCTTACATAGAAAACCTTACATGGAACAAGTTCATACCTTACAGATAGAAAGAATGCATTATATACACCCTTATCATAAAATTGATAACTACTCTGTTATGAGGTTTGTATTCTGACATCCTTAATAGTATGAGGAGACAAAAGATCAAGGTCAATAGCTAATACAAGTTTCTTAAACTGTTGTTAATTGATGATTAAATTGCAATAAAAGTAATCCAAATAGGCAGATGTCCTCATATATTTGACTTTATGCTTCCCTTTTTGCACCAAGTAGTATAAGCATAGCAAATTCCAGTGGCAGCAAACTGTTTGTTTGGGATTTTTTCTAACGTTAAATTGTATGTTTTCTTGCTAGTTTTTACTTTATTTTTATTATGGAGTATAGTAGATATGTTAAAAAAAGTCTGTTTAGAGACAGCTATTGAAAGGGAAAATTATGTAGACTAATAAATTTAAGTTACTCATTTAAGAATGTAATGTGCCTTTCCTTAGAATAAATAATATAAAATTACTCTTAGAATTGCTGAGTGGCTAAATGAATGCAGCAGTAACTTTTTATATTTAAGCAACTGTAGAATGCTCAAATATAGAGAGAAAAAATGGTGCTCTTGGGTCCAGCACCTAAGATACTGTGAATAGATGCTGTTCAGTGTGTATGCTAAGGATTCAATTTCGTGAAATCCTTTTCCATCCATTGAAGACAAAGGAAAAAACTTGTTCTGATTAGCATATTTTTTACCTATTATTACCTCAAATAAGAAATTAAGCTTCTACTTATGATTAAGGTATTATAGGTAATAATTAGTAATTATGATTGCTGTTCATGTATGCTCTACATATCCTGGTGGAACAACATCTGAGCTAATGTCAGGAAATTTGCCCTGATCACAGGAGCTGAAAAGAAAAAGCAGTCTTAAGATACAGCACTAAAATGAAGATTAAGGACTCTTTCCAAGCTATTATTCACTCCAGATTATTTTATCTGGAAGCTCAATTACAGAACCCAGCAGGAGACTGATTGTAAAGCAGAAAACCTGACTCCACAAAGACACATGGGTAAGCAGACAGCAGAAAAGAGTAAAGCTTATTTGCTTTCCAAAGCCAGGAGTGGTTGGGAGTATGTAACTATACTCTCACAACAGAGCAAGCCCTCTGCTGAATCAGTAGCTGAAGCCACTTATCCAAACAGAATCTGGCAGATCAGCCCAGCCATGAGAACTGAAGATTAGCAGAGGTGAGCAACTTTGCCCCTTTCTTCTCTGAGAGCTGGCTTGACATGAGAGTACAATTTAGTGAAAGTGAGATTTGGGCAAGATGTGTCAGAGTGGAGCCTGGAGGACTGACTGCTGTATATTTTCTGGGTTGCCATTTCCTCTTTGCACAAATATGTTTACACACAAAGTTCTCACATGTTTATTTGGGGAATGTTTCTTTCCCCTCTTTCTTTTGTGGAACACCTTTCCCAAATCACTTTGGAGTGCTTGGAAATGAGAATAGAGACAAATTGACTGGGAAGTTACTATTTTATTTTTGAGGACCAGAATTAAAATCATTTCTTTACTTCAGAGCCCAGCTAGCAGAGGGAGGCAATGACATTTTACCATTAAGCCTGGTTTGCTTCATACGTGTGCTTGTAGGCCTATTCAAGTGAGAAACTTTGCTCAGGTAAGACTGCAGTGATACTCCTTTCAAAAAAGACATCAAATTTTCAATATACATTTAGTATTAAAGCCTTTAAAATAAGAAACACAGATGTTAGAATACAAAAGAGTTCAGTCTAGGTGGGAGAGGCTGTCATATCTGAAAAGCATCGTCTTGTATACCTCATGTAGTTTCTACCACAATTACATGAAAGAACAGTGTTGAGGGACTCCTGGTAGCTGGCACTGGATATTTCTGAGACAACCCAGCACTGCTTAGGGCATGAATAATGCTCTGCCAGAGTGTGTGTGTCCTGTGCTTCCACTTTGCAGACCTTGTACACTGTTAAGTCCCTCCTGATTCCCCATTATGCATCCCGCTCAGTGAAGAGTCTGTTTAGACAGCCAAAGGTTGCCATGGCAGATGTTTTATTTTTATTTCTATAGGAGATAATCTTTCTCCCAGATAATTTCTGATATTAAATAGTTGTTGAACTCTGATGACTTTCACCTTGCAGATTCATTACATATTTTTCTAGTTATTCTCTCTGACTTTCCTATTATTAAGAATGTAAATGGATTTACTTGTCTACAGTGGATTGATATTTCTACAAAATGCCTGGGAGAAGAATTGCTAACATTGTTGGACTTGTTTCTTTGTAGTCAATGATAAACCCCATCTTTTTTTAAATATTAATATTGTTTGTCTGATGATTGTTACTTATAGGAAGTGTTACCAGCAAAAACCGAAATATTTTGCTGTACTGCTAAAGCTTTGTTATTTCTGTGCTGTGTCCATATACAGCTGCTCTAACAGTAAGGTCAATGGCAATGCCAAACAGGAGGAGTGAGAGATTGCATCCTGATTAATGCCTAATTTTGCATTCTGGGATCACTGTGTTCCAATAGAAGAGGGTGAATAATTCATTGTGAATGATTGACCACTATTTGCCTGTTTTTCTAAATGGTCCATGAGCTGATCGTGTTTTAACAAAACCATTTCTTTAATCACAATAGCTCCACATCCCTTCTTAATTTTTCCTGCTCTCCAATTCAGTTTCCCAGCATTACTGTTGCTATCCTCCTTCAGAAATAGTGTTATTTACTCTATTTCCTTTCCAGATGCCTGTGCCATGTACTCTTCCCCATTCTGATTCACAGACAACAATAACTAGTTAAAAATGACTCTTGAAAGAGTGAGACTAAATGGGCTATCACAGTCTGCCAAATGCATTGGCAGATCTAACAAGACCATGCCTTTTGGCAACACTGACATTCCCATCCCTAGAAGATTAAAAAAGATCCAGGAACAGCAACCTGTCATGGTTATGTTCATTATCTTGCCTTTCTGTGAGATGATTTTTTCACTTAATTTTGAATCATATGCATATTTTCCCCCTGTACCATCACAATGAACACGGGATACAATGATGTACCTTATTTTAGAAATCAAAAGGACATTTTTCCACAGAAGTATTGGCATCTGTTGTTCCTCACAGTTGGCTACAGACATCTCTTACCTATTGAAAAAGCTTCAGGTAGTCTAAAAGTTCATTTAGTGTGTTTGACACTTGGCACACAGAAAATATAGGATTTTGTAATTTTGTTTGCAGGTTAAATGATCAAAAATTTTAGCATTCTCTGTAAAAAAACTAGTTTTGGGGTAATCCTGTCACTACCAGGAGTACATTTTTTTCTAAACCAATTCTAGAAATTATTTGTAGAATATATAAGCTGCAATAGAAATGTTACTCCTTTAATTAATATTTATTCCTGTCAATGTAAAACCATTCCAAAATTGTGTTATAGTGAAGAA
Source organism: Grallaria varia (assembly GCA_013396735.1). Lineage (NCBI taxonomy): Eukaryota > Metazoa > Chordata > Aves > Passeriformes > Formicariidae > Grallaria > Grallaria varia. The sequence goes on from VWZG01010291.1 coordinate 103,262, forward strand.
ATTTCTATGGATCTTTATCCTAGCTCTCTTTCTAACAGGAATGGAAATTATACTAGCAGAAAAACAATCAGAGAGGAAAAGAACTTAGAACTAAAGATCCCGGGGATGAGCAAAGATACCTTCTCCACCCGAGAGAACTTTTCCCACTCAGTTCTGAGGATATACTTCTTCCCCATCCTAAGCAAAATTCAGTCTTAGGTTGCTCTTTCTTGATGTACGAGACCTAAACTTCATTCGCTCTTGAAGTTATTAGAGCTGTTTCTAGTGTTTGAGTGGTTTACAACTGAAACACACGACCTGTTTTCTTTGAATGTTTATCCCTATAAATTCATACCCTGACAGCTACTGAGGGATTTAAATTAGGAATAAGCAGTCTTTCCTTATGTGACTATGGAGTATAATCCTTAATATGTAGAAAAACTAAACACACACATGTCTCTCTACATCCATGAAATATTTTGAGTGAGGATATGTTGTTTGAGGACGCTGGGAAAAAAGATGTAAACAATGAGCTGACAAAGAGCTGGGTTTGAACATCGACAATAGGAGTTCACAGCCATCATGGCAAGTTTACCACTACTTTGCCAACAAATGTGGAGAGGTGATAGTTCAGTTTATGAGGAAGGAGATAAGGTTAAGTTTTGGCTTTATTCTGCAGTTCTTTGTAGCAGCCTTTCATTGCATGTGTGTGGCATTAGAAGGACCGTGGATTCACACGCGTTTGTCTTGCCTATGTACTTCACGTGACTGAACATTTCTCATATTTGCTTGTTTGCAAACTTTTGCTTTGAACCTGTAGAACAAGTAAGAAAACATTTCTGAAAGTTAGACCCAAAATCAAATGACTTCTGTGTAAATTTCTCCTATCTCACTCAAAACTGGTGAACTTCACATACACTGCCTCACTCCACCTGAAGTCCAGCTCCAGTTTTGCATCAACTGTGAAGTCAAGCAAAACCCCATCCCAGAGCAACCCCTGCATCACAAGCACGAAAGCCTTGTAACTTGTCCACTCTAAATAAATCTTCCAGCAAAGCCATTTTGCTTTCTCTTTAGAGTTTATAACAAGTGCTTCACACTCTTCTAGTACAAACAAGCTTAGTCTAGGAATGAAGTATGCTAGATTTTTGGTTTTGGAGGTGCAGTAAGTCTATTCCACTGTCAACAACAGTTGTTTCAGAATGACAAATGCCCAAAGTACTAAAAATCATGTAGCATCCCTGTGGCTTTCTTGGGGTGCGTAGTCCTTTGATGCGTGCCATAAAGAGGAGGAACTCATACTGCCTCCTTAAAGGTGAAGAAGCAGAAGATGGTTAAGTGATTTTATCAACTTGTCTGCAGAGCCAGAGATAGGGAGTGCCTTGACAAACTTGCCATTCTGTGCCAGTACCTGTGACCGTGCTGCCTAGGTTCAAATGCAGCAAGCTGGTTCATGTTTCCTGATACAGATAGTCAGAAGCAGCATTCAGGTATACAGCAGTGATTTCTATTCAGAGACAAGCTTCCTCTTCCTCTTGCAATTTTCCACAAAATAGTCTGATATTTAAAACATCATCCAGTGTGTCTGGAAATGTGGAAAATGAGCAAATGGGCTTATTTTCTCTTCTCCCACTGCTAAATACATAGTTTCCCCAACCATATATTAGGCCATTTCTGAGGTAATACATATAATTCAGTGACAAATCCACTTCAGCCTTCATAATGCCCTCCGTTTTTACTTCAAAACATTCTCTGACTCTCGTGGATTTGTACTATTTAACACCCAGATAAAGGTAAGCTGTCTTTTTTAATAATGATGGATTACATTTTCTTGTTACATGCTCTGATTCAATTGGATTTTTCACTGTGAGCACATCTATTCCAGAGAAAACAGTAATGTCAGTGTGCGAATAATTATAGTTATTAGAAAGGTAAACAAGACGCAACAAAAACTAACATAAACGGAAATTAAATTACTGCTTTAAAGGCCTGCTTTTTCCTTTCTTTTGCAGAGGTACCTCTACTTTTTTTTTCTTTGGAGTATATTAGAAATAATAGAGACAGACTATTTGGTGAGACCTTTTCTACTAGGCTTGGGCATTGCCAAAACTCTTCTGCAGAGGTGACTACCAATGCAGAGAAGAGCTTCCATGCACTTCAGAATAGGGCTGTTCCTCGCTAGTACCCCAAGGGGGATGAAGTTGTGGTGAGATAATATCCCAGACTCCTCTCTGAAGATGGCAAGCCAACTCTCTTTGAGGGAATACTGCAATGAATGTATTTCTATACGTAGGAAAACTGCAAAAACTTAAGTGACTTTCTGGCCCTCACAGAAGTTCTGTGCATGAAGTGAAATATGACAAGGGGTCTGCTGTCCACTGAGCTGCATCTAACTTTGAACAGCAGCAGTGCTGGAGACTAATGCATGAAAGCATTAAATACACACTATTAAGCGTATGAGTACATCTCTCTCCACTTAGAAAAGCATTTGGCCATATAGCTAAGTCCTACTGAAGTAAACAGCAGTTAAGTGTGCACCAAATTGGTGAGTTGCTGAAATGCTTTCCTGAACTAGGGCCTTAGACAGTCATTGTTCCTTCATGTGTACTTTAAATGGCTTCTCCACTGAAACTCATCCAAGAAGATTTACACACTCTAATATATTTCGAGATGTTCCTTTGGGCAGAATATCATGCAGCCTGCACACCTGTCCTGCTGGACAGATGATCTCCAGGGGAGAAGAGCTAGTAAAGGTCTGGGTATTTGTTTAGCCACCCCGTCTCAGACATATGGAATTATATAACCTTGTTTTTGTAGGATTACTTTGCTAAAATAATATGAATATCACGTTTTTTCCTCTAAAACATATTACAATATAATATTGCCCTGAGAGAGAAAAGGGGAAGATGTGCAGCTCCTCCTGTTTCATTTCCTGCTTTCACGGATTGTTGTGTTACTAAAATATTTTTATTACAGAAGAACTTGAAGCAATATACATTGTTTGTCAGAGGATTATTTATAGTCCCTTTAAGCTGAATTTCTGTAATGAAATCCATTTACAGGCATTCCACAGTGCCCTATGGTTACTTGCTTATGCAAATGAAATGTGACCCTTGAAATAAGCCTCTTGCCCTTGCTGTCACCCTCCTTGGCTTCAAAGGTCTACAGACAATCGCTTCTTAAGTGAATGGGGTTTTTTTATTTGGTTTTGAGTGCAGGAAAAGAAAAAATGAAAAAAATGAAAAACCTTTCCATAGCATGGTATTCTTGCAGAGATTCATAGTAACTGACTGATTGTACATTAATGTGAGATAATGCTCATTTATTTTAGATGTTAGTAGGAATCCTTCACTTATAAACATAATTCTTAGATTAGACACTTTTAAAAATGAAATTTTTACATACTAATTTTGGAAATATTCAAGTAATTTAAGTGCCTGGATTTAGATTCATTTCTTCTTCAGTTATATTTTGAATTCCAAATTCAGATATCTATTTTCCAAGGTCTTACTCCTGGGCTCAAAGGTATGCAGCTTCAGCCTGAAAAAAAAAAAAAAAACAAAAACAAACAAACAAACAAAAAAAAACTGTGTAAAATTCTGCCCCATAAAAATGGTCTTATTGCATGCCTATACTTGCAGTAATCTATACTGATATAAATGAATGAGTGAACAAATATATAAGATACTAAGATATGAAGTTCCAACTGTTTCAGAGAGGTGGAGAGGACAACTTTTAACAAAAATTAGTCATTCTACATCTTTAATTATTATAGTATTCTCTCAGAAAAATCAGGAGAAGGTATCATACCACAATAATAGGGGCTACATTTACAGTTGATTGCAGGTCCCAAGTCTCCACATTAGCTGTATTTCAGATGTTTCTGCAATCATTGGCATCAAGTCAAAATCTGGCACAAAACATCGTGGCACTGACAATAGTGGGTTTTCTTTTTAATAGTTCATGACCTCTTAAGCAAAATGGTGATAAAAATAATGAAACATTCTGACGGCAGAGAGTTACATACAGATAGAAAGATTAAGGAAAATGTACCTTGAAGTAGTTAGTTATGTTTTTTCAAAGAAGAAAATTTCAACAAAAGCCAGTGGTCAAAACACTTCTTTCTCATTTTGATGTAAATAAAAGAAACTGACTTTGAACGAACCAGGCTGTCCATAATGATGGTATCACAACGATAGGGTTTGTCAGGAGCATAGTAGACTTCCTTATCATCTATCTAAGTTTCTTTTTCAGTTTCATTGTAAGAGAAAGTTGACTACCTGGAGTTATAGTCCACTTATGGCAATTGTAGATATCTCATTTACATCAATATTGGCAGAATACCAATGCATGAGAGTAAGGACAGCTCTTGCTGGATCTTATTATTTATAGCTGCTTCCAGCTGGGTTTTATTACAAAATATTTTTTATCTTAAGGCCATGTTGAAGATAAGCAGACAGCCATGACCCCACATTATCCTGGGGCCTTCTGCAGTAAGTGGTGTTCTGAAAAGGTATGAGGCAACTGCTGAGTTTACCTGAATAGAGGACTGCAGCCTTGCATTTATTTTATGATCTGTGCAAGAATATGTGGGAGAGGTTCTATAACCCCATTGACTCTGTGCTTCTCATCTCTTCCTGGGCTCCCTCCAGTCTGCACAGGGAATTCAACCCCATTCCCCTGGGAAAGCAAACATCATGGGACAGAGAAAATGGTTGGTGACTAGCTAAACAGTATGGGTTTTCTCTCAGGACAGGTCCAAAGGTGGCCTTTTGAACTGAGACAAAAGGTGCAGAGAACAGGCCGAAAAGAGTAGGTAATTACATTCTGGGAGTGGGTAATTACATTGTGGGAGTAGGAACCAACCGCAGACCTGGAACTGGCTGAGAAAGGACAGAAAGAGTGAATTTGGGAGCAAGTAAATGGGAGTTTGAAAGAGTGAGCCACTGAGTTACTGGAGAGACTATGAACATAAATGACTGAGTATGAGAATCAGAGAACAAGGCTGTTAATGTGATTTTGTCCGAGACCATTTAGCTGGAAATTGCATGCTAGCTACGATTTTTCCAGGTTAGTGCATGGAGATTGGTTTTTGAGAGATTAGCTGGAGAAGATACAACTGAGAGAGGATCTTATCAATGGATACAAATACCTTCAGGGCAAGTGTCAAGATGGGGCCAGACTCCACAGCGGTGCCCAGTGACAGGACAAGGGGCAATGGGCACAAACTGAAATACAGGGAGTTCCAACTGAATATGAAGAAAAACTTATTTGCTTTGAGGTTCACAGAGCATTGGAACAGGTTGGCCAGTGAGGTTGTGGCATCTTCTTCCCTGGAGATATTCCAAGTCTGCCTGGATGCAATCCTGTGCTGATGCTTTAGCAGGGGGCTTGGACTAGGTGATATCCAGCAGTCTCTTCCAACCCCAGCCTTTCAGTGATTCTGTGATTAAGAGAATGGTATGAAACAGAAAATTTCTCTTGGCATTGTAGGGAGCATGGAGCCTGGAGAAGTTCATGTAAAATTCAGTCATGCTTCAAATGCAGACCAAATTCAACTATTTAAGTAGACCTTTTTGAGGAAGCAAGTCAAAAGTGAAGATAAAGCTGGAGCAAGGAGTGAAGATTCAGGAAAATCAGAATGAGAGAGGCTAAAGCAGAAAGGACACAAAAGATTAAATATAGTAAAATTATATACACAGATGATGGTTTGAACCCAACAAAGAACATTGTCCATGGACCAGAATGGAGACCCAAATTCCAGTATTTCACCATTCTTCTGTGTTCTGCAATTGTCAGCAAAATGGGCCTCCCAACCCACTCTACTGTTTATTACCCTTGTCTAGAATTGGGTCTGGACAGGAGAAAATTCCATCTTTGTGGCAAGCCATGGAAATGTTGACAGAAAAGGAAGCTAGACAACTAGAAAGTAGGGAAACAGCCACTTAGTTTTGTTGGTCCTTTGAAAATATGAAATTACCTCAGAGAAGGAAAAAATTAGGTAGGAGAATATAAGTGGCTTAGAATGAACCTTTGAATCTTTTGGTTTAGGAATTAAAAATTATTAAGGGGGGTTATTATTATTATGATAATTATTGTTATAATATTATAGGAAAATACTTCCTTGACCAAATTAACTTCATTGTCACATCTTCCACAGCATTCTCCTGAGTAAATATAATAGGAAAGCCATTTTAAAGCAGGTTTTTCTACTTTTTCATTCACTTTTTTGAAATCCAACAGAGGAACTTGAGGTCTAATTCATAAAAGTAGTGAGCATGCACAAGTACATCTGAATTCCAAGCCAAACATGACTCTAAAAGAAGGAAAACTGTAGTACTCTGAGAAATCAAAAGTAAGTGTCTCAAATTCTGGACAAGCCCATGAATGAGTACTGCTACCCCACATTCACCTCCTTTGCAATGACAGGTCAATATTTGTGATACAGCTGGATACTGTATGAGGACTTGAATCGTTCAGAATACGTATCAGATTGAGAATAACATTCAGTAAATAATGCCTAAAGCTGTTCACTCAACAGTGACACTAAGACTAACATGACTTTGCCGTAAAGTGGGTATCATCTATCCTACAGCCTCTGGAACACACAGGGTAGGTAAACGCCACACACTGTATTTTATGGCTAGAGGAAAGCTGAAGTAAAGTTGTACACATTTTCAACAGCTATGGAAACTTTTGTGTCAAGACAGGGCCTCAACTTTCTTGGCATAAAAAATTTGTATAAAAACTTCCTGGTGAGTAGCTTGGCACAGTAGGCTTTTAAGGTCCTGCAGAGTGAGAATGCATGAAAACATAGATCCTGATGAGCTCAATTATCTTCTCCTTGTGACTTCTACACGGGTTAGAGTCGTGTCAATAAAAGCATGATCTCCTGCTGTTTATGGAAAGATTTCACAGGAATTACTTGTGATTTTAGTATGATTCCAGTGTTAGGCATTGGTTTTGTACATTAAAATTAAATACCTCATTGATTAAGAAATACTTAGTTGCTTGCTGAAATATGTCTCTTCACCTGACTCTGTTTTGTCTAGGATTGCTTGCTTGCAATGAAGTGTATCAGTTTGATCCCCCAGAGTACAAGTGCTTACTTCCTTTTTAGGAATGGTACAGATGATGTGTGTTGATTCTCCTGGATGCTCATCAGTCAGGTGAAGTGGAGAACTGAGATGCAGGCCCTTAATTCACATAAATATCCTGGAGTTCCCACTTGAGTTAGCTAGCTGGCTAAGATGCAATAAAAATTAAGGGTACAAATGCTGCACATACGTCAGCTGGCAGCCACCTGCTTTACTGCAGAAAAAAGATTAATCCTTTTGTCTGATGAAAGTCCTTCACCACTTTCCCACAGTTCCTTTTGTGCCCCACAGAAGCCAACAAGTTCTCCTGCAATCCTCTGGGGAAAAAAAAACAATAGAGAGCCTCACTATTACCGCAGAAAAAAACCTGGAGTCGTCCCCACCAAGACTATAGCTCCCCACCAGGGAGCTCTGGGTCCTAGAGGAAGGGTGTACATACGCACAGCTTTATGCAGATTTATGCAGCCATTGCCACACTGAGGAATCTACTGCCCAGTATTTAGACCTAATCAAACCTAACCTTGCAAAAAAGACTAAATCAGGAATTTTTCCTATCCATCTTCTTCAGGGATTGCTACTTCTAATTAAAGAATGCCTAGAAAGTATTAAAAAATGGCTTAAACCAGCCTTTTGGCATCTGGGTTTTGCCCTCACCAAATGCTATAAAACCTGTCACTGAATGACATGCCAGACAGATACGAAATTCCTTTTTTAATATGTAGGCTGGGAAGAGGAGAAAGCAAGAATGAATAGAGTTCACAGTGACAGAGCTCTAAGATACTCTGAGAATTACTTTTTCTTTGTATTTTCAGCACTCATTTGTTTTAAACATTAACCAGAGATACAGAGTGTAAAACCAGCTGTGCTTATTTCTGCCCTGCACGGTTTGGTTAGATTTGAACTCTTTGTACCGAGACCTACTCATCTTTCAAACATATGTTGTTTCTTTTTTTTCAAAGTCTATGGTCTCACCCCAGCAAAAAACCACTTGCGTGGGTCAGTGAGGTTTGTCGCCAGGGTAAGGACTACCGTGTCTCTGTTACAGACAGCCCAGCTGAGCTATTTATGCAAGCAAGGACTATTTGCAAGTAATTTTCAGGATGCAGCTGCACTGTGAAAAGTATTGTATAGTCTATAAAAATAGTGTGTATGCCTTGTAATTTTGAGGTTCTGGTATGTACACATGGAAACTCCGCTAATGTTCTTACATTGTTTCTTATGACCTCACATAGGAGCAATGTATTTTCAGGAAGTCTATTCCCAGAGCTTGCCAGAGTCTGACATTTTAATCATGAAAAGCAATTCATCTCATTTTCAATATTAACTTAAGGATGACTTAATCAAATGGCAAAAATGAACCTAATGGTGCTTAATTACATGAATTGAACAAATGAAAAAAGATTTGATAAAATGCAACTAAACTGTGAAAATTATTGTAACATAAGAATTATTCCATTATATTTGAATCAATTTGGAGGTTTAAGATTAGCCTCTTGGAAAGGCAATATTTTTCAGTGAAATACAGGTTGGATGTTTAGTATCTCACCTTTTTAAATGTTTTATTCCCATTCCGAGTTCTATTTTACTTTAGAGAATGCTATATGAATTAACTACAATTATATAAAACTATAAAGTTATATTTCTCCTTTAAAGTTCCAGGTCAAATCAACTAACTTTTAAAGATCTTGCCCCCTTACTTTGCTGAAGTTTTGTAGTCACATTCTTTAAGAATCACATATTTCCAGAGCTCCTTGTGTGATACTGTTCTCCTGAGTGGAAATTGTGACTAGGACATTAAACAACAATACACGCATAATCTATAGAACAGTATTCTAACGTATTCCAAAAGTACCTTTTATTAAAAAAAAAAAAATCCCTTGGCTTCCACATGTAGTCTTACTAAAAGCTAATAAAATTGTATATGCAATGGGGTTTGCCTAATGATCTGTGCAGTGTGCTGACTACACTGCTATGGTATTAGAACAATGAACTCCACTAGAGTAAAACTAAGAACTAGTAAAAAAAAAAAAAAATTAAAAACCTTTGACTATTTATTTGTGTACTTACAAGATTAAACGTAAAAAATAAGGCAATTTTACCTATGTATCAGGAAAGAAGGTATCACCTACTGTGTTGGCTCCTAGCACAGAGTGGTATGTTTTGCTATATGCACAGCCAAGAATATTACCAGATTTGGGACAGGGCTCTTCCTGGCTGCAGAATATCAAGGCTGCCTTGTTTATAAAGAGAAATACATCAGTTTATGTTGGGTCAGCATGCAGATTTCTCATGTGCATGCAGATCTCACAGACTTCATTTCAGCAGTTACACCTCACAAGAAATTCTGTCTTGGTCTAAGAAATACCATAGCTATAAGAGAGGCTTTTGAGCAGATAATATTCTCAGTTTATCATTTGAGATTATTGATTATGCACTATAGTTATTAAAAAGGATATTGTTTGACTGCTGGACAACCTAAGACTTAGTAGACATTTCCTGGGTGACTCTACTATTGTAATTCCCTGTTGGTTTTGCTGTATTTGAGGATGTTTATGATACAAAATTATTTTTCTGGATTATAATAATTTTTCACTACTAGTATGTAGTATTAGTGAGAGAGAGGGCAAAGGAGAGATGAAAGAAAGTAATACCAGGACAAAATGGACTATGTATTAAGCCCTGAGAAGCTAAAAACATCTCTAAATTGAAGACAGAGGATTCTTCAAGTGCTGAGCTACTTCTGTAATGCTCAAATTCGTCTTGTTCAACTTCACATGTCTGCAATACAAAAAGCTGCACAAAAGAGGCAGTGCTGAGAACCCTTCCTATTTGTTGAGCTAGGTGAGAGCACATACTGATTTCCTCCTAGACAACCCTACTGCCTTGCCTCAGTTTCTCTTGGGGCTCCCTTCCCAATGACAGTGTCACGGTCACACCCTAGAATCTACTTTATCACCGACAAGGGCACGTGAACAGCCCTTCACTGTATTCTCAGAGTCTCAGATAACCACAGCCCTGCCCTGGATTTGTGCTCTCCCCTCTAGTGAGGAAAGCACATCCTCCTCCTGCTCTGTACCACCTAGCTGCTCAAACCCTTGGCCCATTCTGGCATTACAAAATCTGCATCTCAGGTACACAAAATGCAACAAATTGTGAGGCATTGCAAAACGTGCATCTCTAGCACAGGTCATATTAAAAGGGAATAGTATTAGTAACAAAACACAGAGTAGAAAAGGGAGTTTCCAGGATTCAGGTATCTCTGTACTGAGTCAATATGTTAGGAAGAAATTCTTTGCTGTGAAGGTTGTGAGTCACCTGAACAGGTTGTCCAGAGAAGTTGTGCATTCCCCTTCCTTCTGAGTGTTCAAGGCCAGGTTAGATGGGGCTTTTATCAACGTGGTCTAATGAAAGGTGTTCCTGCCCATGACAGAGGGTTTAGAATTAGATGATCTTTAAGGTCCCTTTCAGCTAAAACCATTCTATTATTCTAAATTTTTGTGCCTTAGATGTCTTTATATGTCTTCATATTTCCCAGTTGTTATTACCAGTAGTAATCAGTGACTTACAGAGGGTTCCTGGGGTAAGATTCTATAATAACAAACTTATTTAAATGTCTTTTAAAAATTACTGTATAGATATATGCAAAAATATTTTTGTTAAGCCTTCATTTTGTAGAGATTCTTTCCAAAGGTTTATTGACCGTTCCTTTTCAGTCCCTTGTCACCAGCTTGATATTAGACAGAGTTTTATCCCAACAGAGTGTGAATAAGAAGCTAGCCAGCACCGTGTAGCGAGTAATCAAGGAGAGTTTATGCATCATAATTGTCCTGGCTGAAATTCGGTTGTCTTTGTGCATTTTGGTTAATATAATACTTCTACAGCTTCTGGCTTTATATATGTTTTGCAAAGAGCTGGAGACCTTAATCCAATGCTTCTAAATAGAAAATAGAGTAAAAAAATTGTGCAGATTGTTGTTCCACAAGACAGATATTGGGATTGTTCAGAACAGCAGAGGGAATAATGGTGTGAAATTCTAATAATTCTAATTACTATAATTCCTTATTAAAAATAGAGAGACTCTATAATTAACTGCATATTTCATAGTACATCACAAGCAAATAACACTGCAGGTAAAAATTGTACCAAAACAGGGCAAATATGTGTACTTCAGCAACTTTCAAGGGTTAAAATATCATGGCACATTATGTATACATTTATACCAAAGGCCAGAGGGGTAGTAGTCCCATTTCATAATCACTGTGGCATTTTATGGAACTTCTGCCTCTTTATGGTTCTGTGACTTCCCTCATTCGGGAAGGCCAGAACGAAAAAAGGTCAAAATAGATGTCAGCCCAAGCAATTATGAAAGAGAGAACTTGGACATGACCCTGAGATTAGAAATGGTGACCTGTCACAGTAACAGGGGAAAACCTGCCATACTGCCTTTTTGTCAAATACAAACTACCATGGCAGTCTTAAAATGTACTCTCATTTATTTGCATTTTAATCTCTTCATCTCTAATATTGGGCTTTCCTTCTCATCTTCTCTCTTCTGCCATAAGCAGATGGCTCAGATGGCAGAAGATAGGCATAGACTTTAGAATATCCACATCTCTTGCAAAGAAAGGTCTTGGGATAATGGATCAAAAACAGATTTGTCTGGACAGTGGGAGCAGAAATAACACAGTAAACAAATCATGGCCTGATTCTGAACACCGTAAGAAATAGTCTAGGGTTCCTTGAAGGTCAGAGAAGTCTTGATTTCAGGTACAAAACATTCTCATAAGCTATGTAAAAAGGAATAGAAGAAGAACCTAAACAGAATAGGTTTTGGAAGTGAAATTTTCCCTAATTTTTCTTTCTTTTTTTTTTTACGTATTGTAGGTTTAATCATAGTAATGTAACAAAATTCCTTGGTACTTTTGTTTATTCACAAAGACTTTTTTTTTAAGTTTGGTTTGGGTTTTAAACATGATTTGAACTATGTCAGTCTTTGGGATTAATTCTTTACATAGAGAAGCATTCTCTGCACTAAATCTTGTATTTCACTGTTGATCATCTGTGGAAAGAATACTGTGGAAGAGATTAGTTCATTTTCACTGATAAAACATGAGGGCCATGCTGGCAGAACACAGGGATGGAGCGTTTATCTGGGCCATGAACCAAGGACCTAGCAAGCGGCATGGCCAATTCTCTTTAGGGAATGGGATTTCTGCTTATCACTCTTTAGCCAAAGAAAGGGACATTTTCTCAAAGGTCATCAGCCAGACCACCAAAATTCTGATATGCAAAGTAGCAATGCTGTCATATTATAGAGTTGTCCTTTTTTTTGCCAGGACAAGAGCTTTAATTCCTTTATTATTCAGCCTATTAAAATGTTTAGTTATAGGGTTTATGGAGGTTGCACGTCAAAAGTTTCTTCTTTGCCCCCAGACTATTCCTATGGCAGTCTGTCTTTCCCATCTCAACAGCAGAAAAGTCCTATCTACATCTGTACATGCTTTCTGTAAACAATTAATATTCACTATTCAGAATGGCAGATATTTCTTTATAACTTTTTTACATTCTGAAAACTAGTACAATAATGTTTGTATAGTGTTGCTAAGTCTGATTTCCAAACAATTACCTTATCTGCAAAGCTGTAAACAAGTACGACTATATCTGCCCCCACCCACCTTGCTGTGACAAGTTTGTGATTACTCCAAAAGGTGCGGCTTGATTACAGAGGTCCTGTTTGCTGAAAAACAAATGTCTGGAGACAAGACATTTAGGAGTAGTATTCTTGATAAATTTAAACTTTGTCCTCCCCACTCTGAACCACAGACGTATGTGAATGGCCTGTTAACAGCTGGGGGGTTTTTTCCCTCCTTCAGAATAGTTGCTCTTCCAGCAATAGGAAGCAGAGGAAAACCTACCCACTGTAACAGAAATGAAACTTGAAAATACAAGCTAGGTTTAATGAAGTGTTAGAGAAAACCTTAAGAGAAAAGTCATACAGGCTGCATAAATTTATTGTTGGTATTTTGCCATTTTCCCATGTTCTCTAATTTCTGCTGTGGTAAAGCTTAAAATTACTATTGAAGGTCAAGGGCCTTTCTGCTGTGTAACACTCTGGTCAGGTAGTCAGTCATCTTTTTCTCTCTACTGCTTGTGAGGCTTCATGTATGAAAACACATTGCTACATGAACATATATTAAATGGATGATAGGACAAATTGTGCTTCTGTTACTAGAGGAAATGAAGGCTGTTANTTCTGTTATTGGGTTTTTTTCTATTGCTACCTTTTCCCAGAGCCAGAAATTTTGACCAATGTGTGTATCTAGAAAGAATATTAAAAATTATGTCAATACAGCTCCCTGTATCTGTATCAAAATAGCTGCTCAGTTGCACATACCCTTCACAAATACAAAATTATTTCCTATTTGTACCTGCTGTACTTTAGACTGCATATGCCTTTCTTCAGCATGTCACTGAAATGTTGCTGTTGCCTAGGAAATGTCTATCTGATCCCAGTTTGGGACAAACTCTTCTTACTTTTGCTGTCATGTAAAAACACAGAAATAAGTATTTACATTATTAACATTTGAACCTCCATTTGACAGTGTGGATACTGCACATGGACTGTAGCTGAGATTCAGGGCTAATGTGTTGTACTCTTCTTCTAGAATTTAAAATTAAGAAAATAGAAGATCAGAGGATATGTAGAGACCTTCTAAAACTGTTGCCCTTACAAAGGACTTGTAAGCTTTGACAGGAGCATCTAGTATGCCTATATAAATAGGCATCTGTCCAGTTGTGAGACTGAATATGCACTGAGAACATTCACTGGGAATTTTTGTCTGATGATCAGTGTATCACAAAATAGCAAAACCAGAAATACACTGTGTCCTTCCAAACTTGCTGTGAACAAAGTGCAACTGTTGAAAATGTGTACGTGACCATGCAGGTAAGGACTGAAGCATAATTTGTATAAAAGTGAATAAGTGTCATAATCAGTCATTACGACAATTTTATTTTGCAACTATTATTCTTTCAAAAGGTGTATTTTGAGAGACATGGTACCTAAAAGCTCTTGTAAGGTTCCACCAGTTTAACTTCTATCCCTTATTGTTAATACTTGGAACAACATTGAAAAAAACATATATGCATACAGTTAAAGACTCTCTGATATTGAATAATTACAAGGCAGGTAAAAGAACAGTGTACAGGCAGTTGGTGGTTTTAAATTCACAAAATTGATCTTGCAGTTTCATGGGTGTATCTGTACAAAAGAAAGGGGGTATAAATAAAGCAACTTCTTCTTTTACCCTTAGAGAGTTTGTGATTGCTTTTAAGAAATCAGACAAGTGGGTGTAAAAAGTGAAAAATACTGCTTTTACATTTGACTGTGGTACATGGAAACTGCATACAGTAGTCCAGAACTCAGCAATTCTTTGCCACTGATGAAGATTTATTTGAATTTAACTCATTGTCTCTGTCATAGCCTTCCTCTCTCTTATCTTCTGTAATGATATATGGATATACATTGTAATATATTGCAAGCTCAAACAACTCTAGGACAAGTTTTGGAAACCTGACACATGGAAAATAATGGCAGCAGTTGCTGAAAGCTTTTGTGGTGTACAGGGGATTGGGTTTTGCCCTGGAATGGCTGCCCTCAGAAGTTTTCCCCCAGGCAAGTTCCCGAGTTTTTCAGGAGTAGAAGGGTAGCTTATTGCTCAGGCATTGGCTCATGACTCAGGGTTACTGAAGTCAGTTCTCAGATCCACCTCAGAGACCACCACAGAAAGGAACTGACAAAATGTGTGCAGGAACTTCTTAAGCTTAAGAAAGGCTTTCGGTTGAGAGAAATCTAGAGTCTCCTCTCCAGAAAACGCTTGGGTTTCCAGCCTTTCTTTACCAGTAAAGAAGATTTAATTTGACAGGGGAAGTCTGCCTACTACTAGCTTTGGCAAAACACTTTTCTTTTTTTCTTGAACGCAGTATGTTGCTGTGGAAGGCACAGTTTGCTCTGCTGTTAACATTGCTTGCTGCCTTTTTTTTTTTTTTTAATATTCTTCTACATTATAAAGACTCTTCAAAAATACTATTTCTTGAAATTACTTTGTTAACATCAAAGCACTTGATGAAATCAATTATCCATGCATTTGTTTAAAACAACTAATAATAACCAAATAATAAGAACTATTACAATATATAACTCTAATTTTTCTTCTAGATACACATTTTTGAAGTTTCCAGTAGTAATTAAATGCATAATGCCCATCAAAGTTTGTTTCTCCTATGTATTTAAAATTTGAAAAGGCGGGACTCTTTTCTTTAGTGAGTGCTGAAAAATGTAAAGCATAATAAGGTTTCATCATTGGATATGGAAGAGGTGTTGTTTATTAGATGAAGTAAATTGCTCAGAACAGTTGTCTAACAGTCTAATGGGATTCTGATCAAACAACTTTCATTAAACTAAGTATTTTCTGGGGAAAAAAATAGCAACAAACTGGAATCAACATCTTGCTGGCTGACTTTCATCTAGAGCCTCAATATGTGTTTCTTGAAAGTAAAAGTTTTAAATTGAAAACTAGTTATTGTAGCATAAAACCTTTTCCTTTTCTGTTACTATAAAATAAATGACAAATAGCCTATTTTCCAGTGAGAAAAAAGGTGCCTAGAGGTGTAACAACAGATAGGGTTCTATACACAGTGCAAGTAAGGAGGCTTTTTTTTTCTTCAGATGAAACCCAGCAATAGCATTGACACCTTCCATATACCTGGGGAATCTGTGAGAAAGAGATTAGAATATAGCAAACTGATTAGGTAATACAATCTTCATCTTGTCCTGGATCTTTCCTACTAATGGAATTGAATCACGTCAGATATGGGGTCTTGGGTTTGAACCATGGATCCAAATATTTTTCCAAAAATATTTTTGTTAGAGACCTCTATGCGTGAACATAAAGCTCAAAAGGAAGAAGACTGTACATTATGGCATCAATTTAGAAATCTCTAGATGAAATTGTCAGTGGATTGTTTGGTTTTAGTGCATTCTCATTAATATCATGAAGCTACTAAAACCATCTATTGCTTACTTCAAAGGAAAAAAAAAGGAAACAAAGTAAAAAAGTTGCTGGAGGCTATTATATATCACAAGTATGAATACAAGTTTATTAGTGATGCTGGATGACACCACACCATTTTCTTTAGTGGTTCATTCAACTAACAACAACCTTTGCCTATGATAATACCATTGACCTTGACCCTATTGGAAGGCTCACCTTTGGCTCATAGCACACAGTTCAACCTGCAATCAATTACAGACAAGCAAGCTGCCAGTAGCTGAGTGTTGCACAAATTGTTTATCCTAATATTTATCTGATAAATATTCACAAAGGCAGAGATGAGGCATCACATGCAGGCAAGATAAACAGTTGGTCAAAGACACTGAGTACAGTACAATAGCACTTGCTTCCTCTATATAATCAGCAGAAAATCTTACAGTTCTGTGGAACATATGACCAATGAAATCTATAGAGATACTTTAAATTACACAGATTTCAGGTATGCTATGAACAATAATTTCTTCCTTTTATCTTTTTTCTCTCCCCACTTTAATCTCCCAAGTACAATAGTTAGTCAAACCTCAGTGATTGAAGAGGTCTTGCAGAATTTCAAAAAAATGTGGAGCAAATGAGATTTTTCAAGACTGTTTTGAAATAAGAAAAAAAAAAAAAAAAAGGAAAAACAAAACTAAGGAGAAAAAAAAAAAAAAAAAGAACCGACCAAAAAGAAAGAGCCACACGCGATTGCTGATGTAATGAGCAGGAGGAGTATGTTAAGCAAACTGAAGATGAGAAATCAGTAGATTGTTCTTCAATAAATCCAAATAACTCCTTATTCACTCATTAACTGAATGAATCAGAGCAAACTCTCTCAGTGGTGAGAAGACAAGAGCAAAAATCTGCAAGGCATATTAAAACATGCAGAGAAATGATCTCATTGTCTCCACCCAAAGGTAAAGTTAAGGCTTGTAAACTTCCTTGACAGCATTGGGCATGCCAGGGAAGAAGATGAAGTGGAATGTCTCCTTTCAGACACAGATCTTGCTGCTGTGATCTGCATCTTCACTGTGTTTAAGAGCAGATTCCCACAGCGCGCACTGCACGACTCTGCCTTAGGTCTGTGCGCAAAATTGAGACACCATGGAAAGCAGGGAGGCTGCTGGCAGTGCTGCTGGAGTATGTGGTACCAGTTCTCTGACTTGTGTACTGGCTCTCTTCTCCCAGTAGACCTTAAGCAGTTAATTGTGTTTTATTCAGCAGTCAGTCCTGTCTCTATTGTTATATATCTTAGTGGTGATAAATCAAATCAGAATACAGAACTGCTGCCAGTTTTTTTATGAAAGACATTGGCCAGAAATGGCAAGAGCACAGTGTAAAACCTTGAGTAAACTTAGTCTATGTGGTCTTGCATGAATCTGAATTCAGAATTTGTGAATGCTGGCAATCCTTTGATCAAATTAACCTTTTATATTCACTGGGTATTCCAAACATCACCAATGACAGCTGGACATTCTTGGTTCGTGTACAAAATCAAAAGTATTTTTGCAGTCCGAAATTAAAAGTATTTGTAGCTATGTTTGATGCTAGTTACCCTAATGAGTAAGGACCACCTTAGGTGTTGTTTCTTACTTTGTTTTTGTTTTGATACTTGAAGCCTCTGGATTTAAGTCTAGTAGTTGGAGAAGGTGTAGATGTTATTTTGAATTATTTATGCAGTGCTCTTTAAAAAAGTTAGATAAAAAAATTAGCTGACAGCTTGTTATGTGAATATAAGCAGGTAAGATTATTTTTTTGATGACAGCACTGAAGCTTGATTAAAATCTCCTAATTAAACTAGTACAACTGAAAAAAAAAGGCAGCATGTGTATGTGCATATGCTTGTGTGAGAATAGTACAGTTCATTACAAAGCAAAAACTTTGTCTAGCAGCACAATAGTAATTGTACATCAGCTAGGTTGATAATCCAGGTAGATAATCCATTTAAAGTAAATAATGGATTGAGCACCTTCAGGCTGTGCTTACACTGCACGTCCTGTCTGAGTGATGGTGAGAGCCATGTGAGTGGCTGTCCATGAAGCAAACACAGGAGCTGAGTAAACCCTTTTTCAGTTTTTTAGGAAGATATAGGTGATCTTGCAGATACTAGAGACTATGTTGAATATGCATGTAACTTAATCCTACACAACCTTGAACAGCTTTTATAATTACTTAGGCCCTGATTCTTCCAATATTTATGTACTGCTTAACTTGAGCTTGGGAATCATTTTTACCCACTGAAGGATTATGGAAGTCCACCAAAACCAGGGTGTAGGTGTTGCACCAGTGGCCATGATGAAAAAAAAATTAATCCTACACAACCACACTGTTTTCTGGCTACATTGGACCAGCTTTCAAAGTTCCCCTTCATGGGGATAAACTTGGATTTGCAGAAGGCAAGAAAAGATTGTCATCTCTAACTGCACACAACTACTTTTCTGGCATGATTAATGGAAACAGATTAGCTATGAATATGACATCATAACAAAATCTAATCAGTATGCCCACACATACTCTTAAAAAATGGGAAAATAAAGAATTCAGATTGAAGACTGAGCACTATTAGAAAATATACATAAATATTATATTGGTAAAAAATCAAGCCTCTTGTCAATTAACGTTCATTTAATGTTTCATTGATTCCTTCTCTTCTGGAACCAAACATATTATAAGTACTTGTGGAAAACATGCACATATTGTAAACCCCTACTTTATAAATTTATTATAGTGTTTAGGAAAAGGGCAGATATATTTATACATAGCAGAAGTAACTACAGTGTCTGTTTCAGCAATGTTTGTGTTGCAAATACGTGTGTTGCTTTTGTCCTCCAGAAGTCTGTAAACAGCTCCATCTTCAGGCATCATTCCCTGTGCTAAAAAAGAAAAAGGCAACAACTGTATCATAGCACAAGCTTTCAAAGACAGGTTAGAATTTTACAATTTACACTAACTTTTAGCACTTAAACCAGTGTAATGGTCTCATATAACCACTTCCCACATATATATCACTGGAAGAAAATCATTGGGATTGAACTGATCATCTAACAAAAGAATCCTGGTAGGTCAATGGCAGAGTAGCTGTATGACAGGAGAACATTTACCTATATCTAAATTAGACTGAAACTGCATTGCAACCACTAGAATATCTTTATGTCAGCAGACAGACCTCAAAGTCCTCAAATCAAGTCAAATAACATTTTAAAATGTGCATGTGGCTAAACAAAAATGAAAGGAGTGGGAGAGCCAGCACTGAGAAAATGTTAGCATGTAGGAGATGAAATATTTAAAAGTCTTGGAGACAGTACATTTCCCAAAATCAGACCTGAAGAATGGCCTTTTGACTATCATTCAGTGTGAGAATGAAAGATGTCATTTCATATGCTGGCAGGAGTGTAGATTAGGTGTTCTTCAGATACGGAGGACAGTGTAATTCCATTGTCTGATGAGTGGCAGTGCCTGAATAAACCAGTAAAATGGATGGATTTTTAAATCTGAAAACATTTTGGAATATAGTTTGCCTCCAGAATATCCAAAAGGGGTCTCTGTTTACTTAACTGGATATTTGGTAGTGGATGATATAATAATTTCCAGAATTATAAACCAAACTGAATATATTAGTCTGTCAGATGTCAGTATGTTTGCCGTTTCAATATACAGCCTATTGTCTTCACAATTATTTTCTATTAACCAGTTATTCTGAAGTACTACCTGTGTGTTTGCAAATTAAATAGGTATACATGATCTGCTTCTCTGTGTGTAGGTATACATGAAGCATCCTTCTTTTCTCCACCAATCAAACATAAGATGGATCAAAAACTCAGTAACTGAGACCACAAAGTATAACACAAAAGATACATTTATTGCTACTCTAAAACCAGCAATGCACAAAGAACATTTTGCTTCAGTTCATAAAGGTTCTCATTTCACCATCTCTATCCATACATAGCCAGTCCCATCAAATTAATAGATTTATTTCTAATCTGAAAATAGGAACATGTTTGTATAGCTTCCTAAACAAACGTGCTGTATTTCCCACTCACCTCACACCCCAAAATACTGTATCTACTTCTTGTGCCAAAGGAAATTGAGTGTTAATAGGAAAGTAAGTAATACAGAAGGTACGTGATGTGGATCCAACAATCTATATGCAAATTTATACATGCCTGGAGATGTCATTCCAAAACCTAGTATGGTAAAATCCTGACTTCACTGAAGCCTGTAAATTTCCACTGACTTCAATTGAGCCTGGATTTCCTCCACATAATTTTCTTGCCATATTATATAAATGCTAACCAAAGCAATTGAATTTTAGAGGATGAAAGTCCTTCTGTAACTATACTGATGGGATAACTGAACATTTCATTGAAAGGTTGGGTTTGTAGTTTGGTTGGTGGGGTTTTTTGATGTTTGTTTGTTTATTGGGAGGGGGGGTTGATTTTACTTCTTTCTACTTACAGCCTATGGGACTTTTACCAAAGGTAATGACAGAGTCAAATTGACTTTTACTAGAAAAAAATATTGGATAATTATTGAGGTTTATTGAAATGTAGTTAAGTTAGAATATTAGAGTTTAGTTCTATTTCCTTAATAAGAAAAGATAATTCATTGTTGTCATTAGAAAAAGATAGTGGTAGTATGAGTTTCTGACTATACAAGTAACTTCCACTGAATTGTTCTTTTGGGGAGTATCCCCTGGCCTCTCCTTGACTCATCTGCATTAGTTGGGTGGACAAACAAAAAACATTGTGGTAGGGTTGCTAAAGTGGTTAGTTAACTCTTTGTACAGTGCTTCAAATATAGTGCAGATATGTGTTGTAATATTATTGTCAAGAAAAGGGATTGGTTCCCCAACAACACTTCTGTCACATACTAGAAATACTTCTGCAGTGCCACACAAATCTCACACAAATCAAATGGCCTCATGGTCATTTAAGAAGCTGTGCTCACCAGCAGAAGCAACAAGGCAATTAATTATGGCTGATAAAACGTTTTCACACGTGAAACCATCTCCTCAAGAAATCTTTCTTTTTGTAAAGAAAAAATAAAAGCCAAAACCTTTTTATGAGATTATTATTTAACTCATACGGTTTCTGTAATTTTTATATCAATGTGTCACTGAAATTATGATCCTAATCATATATTTCTAAGTAATGAAAGTTGTGGGGTTTGTGAGTTAAGTCTAAAATCATTCTTTGATATGTTTGATTTTTTAAAAAAAATAGAGAATGGGATATAACTCTTCTCTGAATCCTTTGCAATAGAAACTGGAATAAGTAAAAAATCTCTGAAGTGGCTTTTGTCTATCTCAAACTAGTAGGTGCTTCTCCTAAATCAGACTTCCATAAACAACTACCAAAAGATTTTGACCCAAGTCAGCATAAAGCTTGAACTTCTTTGAAAATCTTTAATTTAAAATATTCTGACTGAAGAAATTGCTTAGATTGAAGGGACTGGCTTGGACACAGTCTAATTCAGATTACTGCTTAGAAGGACTCAGTTACTGAGGACCTGAAGTCTTTGACAGGAGATGTGTTTTATTCTATAATTTTTCAGCAATGCTTTCATAGTCCACTTGTTTTGCTTGCCTGCACCCTCTCTTCTTCTCATTAAAAAAGTCAGAAGTAGAAATTCCCTCAGCCATTCTATCCATGGGCTTGCACAGTTGACATTATTCCTTTATAAATCATCTCCCTGTGCAAGCATTCATTTTGGTTCCTTGTAAGGGGTTTTCCAGCCTGTCTGGTGACGCATACCATGTGTTGCCAAGCAATAATGGAAATGAATCCATCAACTCATGGTTCCCTTCCCAGGATAATCTGCCACCCCATCTGCGCCTTTGCAGCAAACTTCTGCTATTCCAACATCTGCCCAATGGTTATTATACAATCCATTTAATATATTCTCTAGGAGCCATAACCACCACTGTGCCTGGATGGGATACCAGTAAGGCCTCAGCAGACATGCCAGAGCAGCCTCTCCAGGGGATTGAATAAGAGCCAGATTTACCATAGTCAGTTAAGCACACATTCCTTTGGTACATGTGTGGCTAATCTACTTTTAATTGAGCTCCATTGTTTTCATATATTTAGTAAACAAACGTGCATAGGTACAAAAGCTGCTGCTTGTTGACAACACAAACAGTATGCAGCTTGCTGCGGCTTTGGGCAGGCACCCTTGGCAGTAAATATGGTAGAGTGTATTTAATGTGCAGACATATTTCTTTGTGCTTTTTGCCCTTCTTTTTCCTCTTAACATTTCCTGGATCTTTGTGTCCCAGCAGCCTATTCTATGTGATTATCACAGCTGAGTGTAGGTGCAAACACAATGTCCTGCTGCATGCAGAGACATCTGTGTGCCAGCATTGTTACAGGGTATGAACTGGGTTTTGTCTAGGTCTGCTCTCACTTTTTTTGACTAATATGAAGCCCCTTTAGACTGGGATAAAAAGGCAGCATTCTGGCACTGTGATGACTCTTTTATAGCCTTAAAGGGAACAGAGACTTGTCATTCACTTTTCACCTGCCTTTGAAAGAACAAGCATGCTATATTTTACTTTCACTATTGTTATTCAATATTCAGTATATGATATTTAGAGAAATTTTGACATCCTTTGTTTGGTGTATTAAATAAATTATTGATTGCTAAAAGAACAGGGCAGCTCCAAAACAAGGTCCAGGTCATCTATTTTTCTTTTTTTGGAGATGGTTTTATTTTCCTTTGTATTTCCTGCAAGTTGCTCTGGGAAGAAATGTCCACATCGGAGCTAGCACCTAGTTTCTGTTGCCGAGCAGTGAGTGATGTTTGGAGCAGTTGCTGGATCAGCACTTTGCTTGGCTCCATCAAATCTCCTGTGGAAGCCCAGGGGAGCCACCTAAGAGCCATCCCCCTTTCTACCATGCCTGACCCTACTCCCGCTGTGTCGCTGCATTAAGGACAGGATGGATTGTTGGCAAAGACAGTGGTCTCCTCGCTCCTTCCCTAGAGAGCAGGCAAAAAGTTTCTAGTAGTTGTATAATCTTTGCTAGTACACATGTCTAGATGGCAGCTCTTCTCCTGACAGGTGGTTATGTATGTAAGCGGCCCCATTGTGCTTAATATACCCCAGTATTACATCCTGACTAGGGGCTCCTGCTGCAAGACAGCTCTCAGCTCATCCCCTTTGCAGTGGGGGATGTTGAATCCGTTCATCAAGATGCTGTCCTTCATCTTTGCAAAGTCTCAAAGTGACATCTAGTGGAATACCTAGTCTCTATGGGGAAATTTAATTAAACCATAGTCCCTTTATACCAGCACAAATATTGTGAAGGAAAACAACTCAACTCCTTTGACATTTTTACAAATAGGTTCAGTGGAAACTGCTGTGTTTACTTTAACTGACATTTGTTTTTTCAGTCAATTATCCCTCAGCCTTTTTTTCTTCCATAATTTATTACATGCCGCTCAGCCATAATAATAAATACAAAGTTGTTTCCTTTTTCTGTTGTTGTCTTGCAGACTATGCTAGGAACAAATGAAATAAAAATGAGTGCCCCTAATCTCCCTTGCTTTTCCATCTCTGTGGTAGCCTCAAACTATTTATTATGGACCTTAGCAGTCTCATATGGAGAAGATTAGTCTGCAACTCTAGTATTTTTTTCCTCATGCTTGTGTCCTGCTCCAAAATGCATGAAAGACACTAAGAGTTGTTTGGGTTTTTGTCATTTCAGTGGTCTTTTGAGCAAGCCCCTTAACCACGACACTTAAACACATCTTTTAGCCAGATGATATCTCTCTGACCTAGTTGCTCTATCCGAACTAGAAGACAAATACTCCACCTTGATGCAGTTCTTTACTTCTCACATCTAATTTTTTTTCCCAAGAATTTCAAGAAATCTTTAGAACTCTCCAAAGGAAACCTACCCAAAAACCCACTTTGTAAAAGGAAGGCCCTTATAATGGGGGGTGGAATCACAGACTGGACTTTTGTGTGTGTGTTTCCATTGACTTCAGTGCCTGGTTTGTAGTCAAAGCTGCAATGACAAATTATTTTTCTAGCTCTTCAATCAAAAGCTGGCTGAATAGAGAAGAAACATGACTTTTTTTTTTTTTTCTTGCTGTTTAAGAATGAAAATAATATGATTGCAAGGGCAGAGTATGTTCCTCACAATTCTTAGGCATGCAACAGTTGTACTTTAAGTGATTTAAGAAAAGGCAGTGAAACAACAGAATGTGCTATGCACTCGTTTAATCCATCAGGTACTGTCATATTGCTGCTTTCCTTTGTGCACAGAAATACTCTGATCTTTAGTTAAAAACTTCAATTGAAGCAAACCAAATACTTTGCAGTTAACAATCTTCAGTTGGTCATTTTATCTGAAAATATTTCCATTTTCTGAACAGTTATTTTTCATAAAATCCTACCAGTTGAAAGCTATTTTTCTTGCTTTATTCTTCATAAAGAGCAAAAGGAGCACCTCAAGAGCTACATAAAGTTTAATATTCCATCTGGGAAGCTCATCAGCCATCCACAGAAAAGAAGTTATTTAAAGTAACAGTAAATAGAGATGTGAATATTTGGAATCTGGAAAGGTGAACCCACTGGAAAGAAGTTATTTTTCAAAGTCCTTTTCAATACGGCTGTTGCCAATAATACAGTGAATCTGTGACGTATCTGATGATTCTATAAAATCCTTTATATTCAGTCAACCAAGTACTGAGGCAAACAGGAAGACAAAGGAAGTGAGGAGAAAGAAAAATATACAGCAAATCAATCTAGAAATCAGCTGTATTTCATAAGGATATGACAATGTTAGTTTTTTAATTCTTTGTGCTTAAAGCTTACGTGCCTCTAGCTTAGAAATGCTTCCTTACCATAAAATGCTTTGCGCAGAAATATTTAGAAAATCAAGTAAGAAGAGAAATTTCATTTGAACAGTTTGGAACTTAACAGTTCACTTATGTTTTGATTGGGATATGTTGGAAAATGCCCTTCAAATTATAAATATAATTATTCTTGTGGGCAATAGATTTACTCTGATTCCTGCAAGAAGTTCCACAGGTGTCAATGGAAGGAACTTGGTATGGCTTTTAGATGAGCCAAAATAAGGAAAAAACCCCCAGGAAAATCAAAACTAAAAGTGAAAATGTGGTGTGGATTTACTGCACTGTCTTTCCCATGAGTCTGTTTTTCCCGATCTGATACAAAACTTGGGTTTTATCATGTATGGATGAAAAGCTTAAGTCCTCTTACTATTGACTGACTCCGGTGGGGCTTCAAAGAAATCCTCTGACTTGCATTAACATAAAAGCAAAGCAAAATACTAACAGGGACATGTATAATTAAGTACACCACACAGAATACTTGTAGTCATGCCTTTGCTAATGTAAAGCCAGCTTTTTAATTGGAGAGGGAAGCAAATGGTGTGAGTGCAGTGCAACACCCTGGTGCAAGCTGAAGCAGGTAATTCTGCTCAGAGAACGAGTGGAGCAGGCCAAAGGCTAAGGTTGTCACCCAGGGTAGAACACTGAACTACAGCAGTAGAAAAGAGGAGGAAAAGATTTATAGTCTACATTACCATGTTTCAATTGACATTTAAACATCTCAAATCGGCTTCTCTTTCTTTATTTCTTTCCTTATGTCCCTCTTTAATTTGGAAAGAAGTGGGCCAGCTTTGTAAAGGTTAGTTTCATTGGAAATTAAGCATTTGAACAGCTCTAAAAATCTGACACAGAAAGATCACCTCCATTGACATTGCAAGCACACCAAAATAGCTGAGCTATCCCATTGTAACTGTTGTGAAAAGATGAGTTCAAACTTTGAGATTGATTTTCTAATTCTGTATCAAATTATGTAAAATTATATAACCTTTTTTATGAGGTACTATTTGATAAAGATATTTTTATTAGTTTTAAGTTTAAGGTAATTTGATTGAATGTATTCACTGAGATAGGATTTTTAAATTGTCATTCCACATTTCAGGTTACCTGCAGAAATAGAGGAATGAATGATCTTCACTTCAAATAGGGATGTCTATCCTAGGATAAGGACCAGATCCTGCCAGTTCAGCTCAAGCTAGACACTAATGACAACCTCCTGAGTATAATTCTGTCTCTGGTATCAGAAAAAAAAAAAATAAAATTACAACACAAGAGAAAACTACACCTGTGCTTGTCAATAAGAAGTTTCTTTGGAGAAGTTAGACAAGCATGTGACACAGACACTGCTGCATATAATTTCTAATTTCCTGAGAACCAGTTTACTTTTGACCACCAGCAGGGTTTCTTTGTTTTTCATTAGCACATGGCTAAAGCTCTCTGTGTAACCATATCCAGATTGCAAATGAAAAAATATTGTCTGGAGTCACATATGTAATCTGGAGACTGAGGGTATAAAATGAGGGTAGGGAGTAACGCATCAACCTGTGTGTGTACTGAGTGGCTTTGTTACCCATGCCACTGCCACAAATATGCCTATATTATGCTGCTTATTTTGACAGATGTGTGTGAAAATCTGCCTCTAGGTGGAGTTCCCGTAGACTAGCGTGGACTTCAAGCCCTTTCATCTTTCCTTTTTCTTTTTTTTTTTTAACCTAGTGTCCTATTCTGACTACAGACAGCTTCAGTGAATTCTAATTGACTTAATACAAATAACAGCTCCTTTTATGTTCTGGGAGATGTGATGTGTCACAACAAAATTGCCTCCATTTTTCACGTTGTGCTTCAGTTGCAAATGATGCTCATTATGTAGTGTAATACTTTTTGGTGAGAACTGACAGATTTTCTGAGATGGTTCTGTGCAATAAGGGCTGTATGATAAGGCATGCTGGTCTGTGGATAGTAACAAATCTGCCATTACTTTTACAGCCACAAAAGCACAGACTTGTGTATGACTACAGAACCGGTGTGGTGCAAACATAGGACAGATGCCTCTTGAAACCAGAAAAAAAATTATTCTGATGATCTGTGGCCCTCTGAACTCACTCTCCATTTTCCCATGAAAAGCCAATAAGACTGCAGTTGTTGAGAGATACACCACGTGCTTCTAGGATGCTATCCCATCTTGTTTTTTACTCTCTGCTCTCCTGTGCATTTCAGTCGAGGTTTTATCTACAAATGCCTCCTTACAGATCAGACCTCACCTCGTTCTTATGGTGGTGTAAAGTTGATGCTCAGGGCACAGGGGGAGAAAGAGAGGAAGAGGGAAGTAATTATTCTCCCCGTTCTTAGATGCTTCCTCCTTCTCTTCCACCCCTCAGAAGCACAGGAAGTTCATCCTCAAACCATATGGTACCTAGAGATACGCTGTGAGTCTTGGGGGAGCGCCAAGGGCCCAGCAGCACCCTCAGGGGCCACGGGGGCCCTTTGCCTCACCTTCTCTCCCCAGCTCTCTGTGGCGTGGTTTCCTTCACCAGTTCCCTCATCACACTTCTGCCAGTGCATCTCCTTCCTGGCCTGCAACACCTGTGCTGCATTACAGTGCAGAAAACAATACCCACACTGAGACAGGCAAACTGTATTTCATTTGTCAGCCTCGGCTCCAGAAAAGCCACTGGAATTAATCCACTCTGCAGCCTTTGATAGCCTGTTACTGAGAGGCTGGGTGAAGGTACTGGGGGCACTCCAGGAAGGGTCACCTTGGGGCCTTTGGATCAAGGTTTGAGCGCACCAAGTTGTGCCTGAAGTAAGCAGCACTAATTGTTTCATTTCTGTAATGTGGTTGTTTCTCTCTAAGCTCACCATCGGCAGTGACATAATCAAAGTCACTTGGCATGGAATTGGCGGACACACAGTGGTTTGTCTGCTTTGGCATTTGTGATCCATTTTGTTAGCAGGACCTGCTTATAATTTGAAATATATGATTTCCTTCAAAGTGGCATAGTTTTGAAAAATAGTATGTGATGCACTAATAAATTATTCAGCCTTCTGAACTGGCTACATGAAAAGCACATTTTTCCATCTGCATCTGGCTAGGCATTTGCAACTGTTTCTCTTGGATCTGTACCGCAGCCCACTTAGCCACGGTTTTGTGACCTCCAGAAAGGATTAATGCAATATGTTGTGCAGGGGACTGCTAGTGAAGGTCACTTGGAAATGTAGGCTGGTGCGACATGTGGCTGCCCCCACCTGCTCGGTGCTGTTAGCTGCAGGGAGCAGGTCATCATGTCTCCAAATTGGGGAGCTCAGGCACTGCAGACAACAGGCAGAGGGCCCTGCTCCTTTCTAGCCATGCTCCAGTCAAGTGCTACAGTGCTCAGTGCTGCTGGGTTTGCTGGGGCTCTCTCTCAAGGGACCATTAATAGGAGACTATCTACAGTTATTGCAATTCTACTTATGAAAATCAGAACTTGAGACCAGACCCTTAAAACCTCTTTTTGTGGAGGAAAAGGAGAACCTGCTGTAACTGCTGCCAGTAGGGAGGTCCTATGTCATTCCTGTCAAACTTACACAAGGGGTCAGTACTACTTTGATTCACTTTCAAAAAGTCAGATGTTACTTTTTACTGGGAGGAAGATGAGTTCAGCTGCAGCACTCACGACACAGTCTAAACCCAAAGTGTTCTTCAAAAACGGGCATAAGGATGGTGTTAGTCCAAGGGAACTGAAACCTCTTGGCAGCTCAAGACACCTTTTTACTTTCTCTTTTGTCTGTGAAACAGCGTTGTGCAGTCTGACGTGAGATAGGAAGACACGACTCATGGTGGAGATGGCTTTTTAAGGATTTTATTAGTTAACTATTTTCATTGTGTACCTGCTTTCTGCATTCAAATTTATATTTCATCAATCAAACAAGTAGCATTTGTACATGAAATGAGTACTGGAATAGTTTGGAACAAGATATAGAAAGCCAAAATTATCTCTGTACCTTAAGTATAATGACTTTCATAGGCAATGTACTATGTTTTAAGGCACTAGATAAACAATGATGATACAGACTGAAAATAGAGCAGCACAAAACATTTTATTTTTGTGACAAAAGCTATTCAGTGTGCCAGAAACGTGTGATCACACTGAGTTAAAAAATAGCAGTATTTGAATGCCCTAGGCCTTAATTTTGATGAAAGACTTTTGCACACCACCACAAAGAGAAATAATCAGTACTGCCTAGGGTCTGGCATCAGTCAGGCTCATAATTATTTCCTTGCCAAGGTAAATACCTCTTCCATATCTTGGGATAGGCTGGATGGCTGATGTGTTGGTACTAGAAGAAAACAAAATTGGGCATGTTTAGACTAAGATGAGAAGTTTTAGTCCTACATGACAAGGAAAAGGTGAATATTCTTGTTAACTCTGACAAATCTGAGAAGTCAGATTTGAATCCTCATTAAATGTAAGAAAAAATAACAATGAGGAAAAAAGATTTGCCAGATTATGCCTTCCTACTATTTTATAGAAGTAGAGGAAGGACTAATAACGCAGTCCATGAGTGAATATAATATATTGCACTTTGGCTAGACATATCAGGCCCAGATTTAAATGGAGAAAGGTGGGGGAGTGAGTTATCACTCTTTCCCCACCACGTGCATCACCACATTGGTGAAAATGCAGACAGAACAATCAAGGTCAAACAACTGGTCCTCAGCACTTGCTCTCCTACAGCCCTTATGTCTCTCTGTCCCAGCATCACTCCTGCTTCAGCTCCACATCCACAGTACAGAAAGGTTTTGTCCCATAAGGGCACCCAAGTTTCAAAAAAAGGATGCAGAAACGCCTAATTATCCAGCTGCCATAAGCACTGCTGTCTTTCCCTATGGATTTATATGCAGAGAACACCTTGAGCCACTGGATCATATGTTCTCCTGGCCTCTCCTGCCACTCCTCCTGCTCTGCATCCACCCCTGCTCAAAACACTCTGTATCATCAAGAGGTCTTAGTCTGGCTTGCATGGACACAAGAAGCATGTATTTGGGATAGAAGTGACTGAATCTAGTGAGACTCAGGAGTGAAGAAAACCGATGGAATCAAGACTGAGAAAGAGCTCAGAAAACTCAGAAGCAGTTACCGCCCCAGTTATTTGGGGGTTGGGGAACACAATTTTGAGTCATCTTCTGAGCGGTGAAGCCCATATCACATAATTCAACCCTAGACTGTATGTCAGCAGATAGCCAAAGGATGATGTTTCACAGCTCCACAGTAGCTAGGCTGACCTTCTGCAAGGCTCTTAACCTTGAGCTAATAAGTATTGTCCTTCAAGGGGTAAAGCATTTAACTGCAGCTGTTTACTATTCACACAAAGGGACTGACATGTGAGCCTTCCCGTCATGCAGTTTGGCCCATGTGAACTCTGTTCAAAAAGAAAGGAGGAAAAAAGTTCAGATTTTATTACATTTGCAACTTACAGAGGGCAGACTGTCCTCAGCTGTCACCTGTGAGCTCTTTCTTGAGCTTTGCTCATTGTCAGAGACAATATTAATTTTTTCAGTCATTTTCTTTTCCATTTATTGTTCAACACCAAACCATGAAAAATGAGCACTGACGTAATGATTGATCATGGAGCTGGGAGTTGAAAGTGAACACTAGAACTGTTGGGCTGTATATGAAAAGGGTTTGGGGGTTTTTTCCTCTTTTTTTTTTAGATGATAATATATTGTTTGTGAATGGGTTATTTATTAGAGCCATGTGTAGGCTAAAAGGTTTGTAAAGATGATTACTAAAGCATATCCATATGTGGAATGTGTGTGCATATTTGTAAACTTGGCGATTCGTCCAGAATATTTTTTTCAATATTTGTAGAAAAAAGGTCTCTGAAATTGTGTAGGGTTATTTTTTTTCTTAATAGCAGGCAACATATTTTCAAAACTATTGTGCTTTGCATAACTTTTGCTTTAGTTCTGACATCAGATGCATATGTACTCTTGTATACTTCTAAAATGATGAATGATCTAAATATTTGATAGTCTGGCATCAATCTTAGCAGAAAATTGCTTCTTTGCCAGCATATTTTAGTCTCCAAATACTGTATTAGATCAGATACAGACCTCTTAAGGCATCTGTGTTGGAAGGTAACAAAAACTGGGCATGACTAAACTACTGTCAGAGATCTGAGTGCTTTATCACAATGGAAATTGTCGTATTTTTTGTTAAATTTTGGAATCCTGGAGTGACAGATTTTTCTTAAAGAAACATTTGGCCAGATCACACTCCTGTGAGTTCTGGAAATGGAAGTGGAAGCTCAGACAACAAACCAATACTCTTCTTTCCTGCTCTTAACTAGTGGGTCTGAATGCAAAGCTGCTTCACTGCTGTAAGCTGAGAATTTCAGCAATAGCCCTGGTGGGGCTGAGAGCAGGGCTTTTTCTGTCAGATGTTCCAAGAAACCCCAAATGTTAACAGGAATGGGTTCTGTTGGGTCTGTTGGCATTAAACTAGGCTTTTACAAGATCTAAGCATTGAACAAAGAAGTACATCCTGCAGTGTGCCTCAGAGGCAGCCTGCTATCTATTAATCTCATTTTAAAGGAAATGAGGAAAGCGGCAGAGACAGGTGCTCCCTAGCAAGGCACCACAAACATAAAAGGAGATCCATGAGCTAATTCTGCAGAGAGGAAATGGGCTTGTAACTCAACATTGACAATAGACAACCAGTGTAGAGAAACTCAGGTACTTCTGTAGGCAGCTAAATTCAGGTCCAGGGCTTGGTTGGGACTCTGCAGCCTGGGGAGGAGTGCCTTTATCTTCAGCGATCTCCCCTCATCACTGTGTGGAGCTGTGCAGGTGCACCAGCCTTGTCTCTCCTAGGTGCCCACTGTCACTCTGTGGGTTGCCCTGTGAAGTCCATGTCTTAAACTTCTTAGTGAGTCTTTTCCAGTACGTGTGTAAATTTCAAAGTTAGAAAAGAAAGAGATAAAAGCAAGTTGGGGAAAGAGTCTCGGATCCTTCCCATGTAGCTGAGAGTTTATATTTGAGGAAATAGGGATGTGATTAAATTATGCATTTACTTAAGTGCCTTGTTTTATCAAGGCATAAATATTTATTTACAATACTCTTATAAATGAAGGCAAGGATCATTTAAATTCATTTTCAGATTGCCAGAATGCCTCACTGCTTTGGACTGGATTTAAGAAAGATCAAAAAGTCATGTCACAAACCCACCAAATATATAAAATACAGGTTTACTAGAGAAAAAGATCTAGTAAACAGAGCAGTCTGAAACTAAATGAGAAACTTAAAAGGGATTTGGGAAGTCAAACACTGGAAGCTATGATTTGCTTCTCACATTAAAAATAGCATCTCCTTCACATCTCTTTAGGATCAGCCTTATTTCAAACAGTTCTAATTTATGGAGACTATTCTATGGAAAAAAATACTTAATATATTAATTTTCCTTTAGGCAGACATTTCAGCTGCAATAATAAACCATACCTGAATTTCATTAATAAATTAACTTTACATCAAAGCTATGGTTTGTGCCCATAAAAAGTTTTTTGTTATAGCACAATGTGGCATTTAATTCCTAAAATATCCAATAAATGTCCTTGAAAAAGGTATACAGCATGTTGTTGGTGATAGTGTTGTTTATCTTCATGTAAGTATGATTTTGGGGAGCAATTTAGATATTTAAATGATTGTATATTTTTCTAGCTGCAAGTTATGAAAATATATAACTAGGCTCTGATTTTTCAGCTTGGTCATAATTAGTCTCTATTTTGTACCGACACTTTAATGGAGGTGGGTTGCAGGAGGCAGAGGGGACAGTGGTTGTGATAATTGTGGGTCTGATTGATGCCAGTTTAAAAGTCTCTGGAGCTGGCTTGTTTCATTTAGGTCAAAGAGCAGCAATGGTTACACAGGGTTTCAACCATTACTGAGTACTTAAAAAATTTCTTAGCGGATGTCTGTATGATTGTGTTTTCTAGTCTAATGTTTAATTGGCATCTAAGCAGGCTCTAGGATTCTTTGTGTTCAGAGAAATGGAAAGTAAATCCTTACTAAAATTCATCAAACTAAATCCTTGCTACATCCCATTGCTTGGTGTCTTGCAATGTGGAAAATTTGCCATTCTGTTTCTGCCTTAGGTTATTCTCTCATTCACCACCATTTACTTTCATAACTTTTTGCTTTGTGACTTGTCTAGGGCTTCCTTAAGTTCTTTAGATTCTTTAGACTTATTTGTGTTAAATTATTGCAGCCTGTCATTTGTACGCTGTGATGTGGACTTGCACAAGACATATCGGTGGCTACTATACTGTAGTACTTGATCAACTGCTCCTCCCCCCCAGGCTTTTGTACCTTCTGCATAAACTTTTATTACTGCCTCTTATACTATGGCACTCCCATTAGTGCCTAACAAATTTCTTTGTTCACTATATGTCAGTTTTCTCCTAGCTTCTAGTTATGTAGTTCCCAATTTTGCCAGTTATCTCAGATGCAGGTTTGGTTTTACTTTGGTTAGATGGAGGACCAAAAATTCTCTGGCATTATGTCAAGGTATTTGCCAGTCTCTTCTACATTATTTATTGAATCTCCATGTTCCCCCTTGTCTAGCTGGCCTTATATGCTGGGGGACAAGTGTAACAAAGATTACTTTAGATATGTTTTATAAAATCTGTTTTATAATACCTGTCATCCATCCAGATATACCATTGTTTCCGGTATGAACTCTGATCACTATATCCATTTCTTCCTTACATACCACTTTGCCAGCACAACATGTATGATTTATTTTATTTGCTTTCCTGACAGTTAAAGGGTTTTGGCATTTGAGAAAGTAAGTGTTGTCATTCCCAGTCCTGTGATCGTCAAATATAGATAAGCATTCCCCTGCGGATATTCAGCGAGAATTGTGTTTCTTGCTACCTGAGCTGACAGGATTGCAAATATAAATGCAATATAAATACAGGTTTTGAAAGAACAAGTGAGCAATTTCTTCCCATTGCCTTTTCAAAATGTATATGGGAATGTCTGTGCCATTACCAGTAGCTTTTTCACAACAAAAAGTGGTATCAGGTAAGAAAGATCACTGCGTGGTGTCATAACCTAAGAGTGCTTTCTTAAGCATCTTATTCAACATTTCTTAGGAGAATGAGACATTACTGTAAGGTCACCTTTTGTTAGTTACTGTATTACTGGTAGGCTGCCCGTTCTCCTGCTGTATCAGTAGGCAGTCCATTTTTGCAGAACTGCATCTTTAGCAGAGCATCAAACAGCAAAAGTAATGAAATTCAAAACACGTGAGATACAAAGGCTTTCCCAGTGAATTGCTGTATTTTTGGTGTCTACGGTGTTATACTGCACATCTGACCTAGACTCGTGTGGCCACATTCTTGTCCATATACTGGATTGATGAGGAAAGATCACTGTAGAAGCTGAAAAGCTTGCAAATTTTAATTCTTGATTATTCCATTGTGATTATTTGTTCTGGCGGATTGTTTGGTTTTTTGGTTGGTTTGTTTTTTGTTTTTTTTTTTGTCTTAGTAGTCAGTGTAGGTCTTGTTTGGCTGAATATTAATGGCACCATTTTAGAGCTGCTGGAGGTCTAGGGTTAAGAGGGAATGAGACGAAGAAAAGAGGGAATCATCCTAAGCCTGTAAGGGACGTATAGTCATCCACAAGTTGAGGAGAAAGGAATGAACTATTCGATAATGTCTGAAAAGAAACATTTGTATGAAAGAAGAGGAGGATAGTAAGTCTCCCTTCCCCAGAGTGTTTCTGTGAAATCACATCAATGGTTTGATAAACAGTGCACTTTGCATTTTTACTGATTGACTGCTTTGCAGTTGTCATCCAAATAACCTCAAAGTGTGAACTCATACTTGAGCTGCACCACACTCTTTAGACACCAGTATGGGCAACACTCATTTAATTTAATTTAATGCAACAAATCATATGAACATGTCACAAGCCTTCATGAGAAGTAAAATATTATTGACGCTCTTACTTTCTTTCACATAATCTAGTGCTAGTCCAAACATCTCTTCTCCACTTCCCTAGCAATAATTATCAAATTCTAGATAAGGGAAGGAGTGTATCAGGCCCAAGAACAGTTCATATATTTCGTGCAAATGCTGGAGGGAAAACTGGAGAACACCTGAATGACTGTTTTATTACTGAACAGGACTCTTTGTCTAACTTGTCAACTCCCTGGCTTGGAATCTCTCATTTTGACGCAATAACAAGAGAACCAGTTTTACAAATGAATGTTCAGATGCTGAAAAAAGCAAGTCCCAACTCATATGCTCCAAATGTCACCTTTCAGTTTAATATGGTGCAATTTAGATGCCAGTTCAGTGGAAGTTTCACCCCTTGCTTTTTCACTTCCAGTTAAGCATGTCAGCAGGTTGAGATGTACATACCCTGCAGCTGTGGCAGTCTTCCCTGAAATAGCATAGAAGGGATTAACCACAAACACATTTTAAAATAATTCTTTCCTTTGGTTGGTTAATTTTCCATTTAAAGTTCTCATTTTATTCATTTGACTTGCTCACCTGGTTTAACACAGCAGTAAGACATGAAACTGGCTCCTCTGGGAAGTGTGATAGCGTAGCTCTCACCATTGCAACAACAGTGTCCCAAGTTACATTTCCTCAGGCTCCGTCCCCTCATTTTCAGGAAGTCAGACAAAAAAACCTGCTAATTTTTCTTCTAAGCCTGAGGAGCCTTCTGCATGTGTCAGGTGTTTCCAGGCTGCTCCATTCAAGTCTGTAGGATTTGTAGTCTTCTCCAGAAAAATTATCTCACTTGTTCTGTCTGAGGTGCCTTTTATGCCCATGGTTGAAATTGGTGTGCGTGTGCAATCCCTGCAGTTTTAACTGTCAGAGAAGAGAGTTGTGGGATGTAGGCCCAGATTTAGAAAAATTAGCAATTCGGTTATTTATGTTTGCTTACGAAGGTCTGCCAGTTCTGCAGGCAGAGGCCAGACTGTGGCCACTGTACGCAGAGGTGAATGATTCAAAAACCCTCCGCCACTCCTGCCTGAGGCATTGAACAGTGCCTCCATACAATGGCAGTCCCCAAGATCCTTGAAATCAGGCAGCGCTCCTCCCTTAAGGCACCAATCCTTTATCAACAAAACGAGTGGAGTTGCCCAGGGACTAGGAAAAGTGTGGGAAAAGCTAATGGTGCTGAGCACAGGGTCAGTTTCTATGCCACTGAATTGGACACATCAAGAAGGAGGAGACAGCAACAGCAGCTTGAGTCAGTGACTAGAGTCCAGACAGCAAAGAGGCACAAGGAGAATGTGACAGGTAAGGGACACTAGCAGATATTGTGTAAAGAAAGGGCCAAAAGGTCAGCATGGGCAGTGGGGAGACAGAACCGCCATGGAGAAGACAGAGAAGGGCAGTTTAGTGGAGTAGAAGAGGAAACCTCAACCCTTTGAGGATGACAGACTCTTGGTGACAGAAGCATTTTTCCTGGGGGATTAGTTGTTCAATTAGGTAGCTTTACAGCAGCTTTTCTGTAGATGAATGAAGAACTTGCCCAAGGTAAATCAATTGCTGACAGAATCCGTGCCCTTCCTTAGATGCTGGCACACATAGCTGTGCCTCAACAGGGCAGGAGACTTTGTCAGCATTTGGATGAAGCCAGTGGCTACCTGTTCCTCTATCTGAGACCTTTCTTTGTTTCAAATATGGCCTGTATTCAGTTTTATTCCCGTCTCTCAAACTTTATTCCTTGCTCTTCCACTGGCCTGCTTGTTGATCTTGGACATTCATTTCTATCTACATACCTCAATTTGTATATCTTTACATTAAGCCTAAAACAACTTGTCTAAGGATGCTCTACCCACTAATAAGTGGGAGCTCGAAACTTAGAAGAGAGAAAACATATTTTAATTAGATTAAATTACCTTTAAAGCAATAAAAACACTCTTCTGATGCATTTTTTTCCATTTGAAATCCGTTTTAACAAGTGCTGCATACACTTCATTAGGTGTGAATTGTCACATTTACTTCCCTGTAGTTTTACTTTATTTGACTGCAGAACAATTTTAATAGAATCCAGACAATACCAAACATTTGGCTTATCTGTCTCTGATATTGAACAGCTACATTACCGAGGTTGTGCCTGGCCAACTAGGAGATGTCTATAAAAATGACAGGTCCTGACTTTCTGAAAAGCAAGGTTTGCTTATCTGACAGTAAAATCTCTGGCTCTTACACCCAAAATTGAGAGGGACATAATGTCTGAGAAGCATAGGTTCCAAATCAGCTGTCCGTAAATGACCTAGCAAATGCATGGAACAACTTGGACATTCTTCACACTTTGCAAATGCATAGACACTTTCTCATATTTTTAACTTTTTCCTTTGCACTCGTGTTCAGATGGAAACCTCTCCAAAAGCCAGGTAATGTGGTGCACAATGGGAAAATAGCACTGGGAGTGATTGATTGCAATAAATGGAAGATGTATTGTGTAATCATAGGCCGAGAGAAGGAGCAGGCAACATGACTTGGTTTCCATTTCAAATAAATAGACAGTGGAACAATCAAGAAACTGCCAAAGTAAA
Organism: Grallaria varia; assembly: GCA_013396735.1. Lineage (NCBI taxonomy): Eukaryota > Metazoa > Chordata > Aves > Passeriformes > Formicariidae > Grallaria > Grallaria varia. Next base: position 140,849 of record VWZG01010291.1, read on the forward strand.
TGAATTCAGCATGGTTGGAACACCAGTTCTTCACTGCTTCAGAGAAGGTTTCTGTCACAAGTTACAGCATCAATGGTGAAAGACACAGATCTTCTGTTTTATTTTTCACTTCCTGAGCCACACTCTGCTCTCTGTTATTCCAACTGACATCTGGAGGAACGCCGGTGAGTTCAGTCAAATTAGTCATAGTTTAAATTATTGTAAAACAGATCATATTCCTGCCCACTGTCCTTGAATCCTTGAGATATGCAAAATGTGTGATGGACTCTTTCTCCCGGGGGATTTAGACACTGATTTAACTGTTCCTGGCAGCTTCTTTACCACATTATGTGCTTTAGGAGAGAAGGAAAAAATCTTTTAACTATGAAAAAGTGATAGAAATAAAGAAGAATTAGTAGCTCTCCATGGAAACTGCAAGATGTCCTAAGGCCATATCAGAGCACATTATTTAAATTTTTTTAGCTTTCACTAGCACAGCAGAACTTCGCTTCCAACATGTCCAAATCTGCATTTGATCTTGTAATTTGAGATATGTTAAATTAGAGGTTATCATTCTCCTTTACTTTGAAATCTGTCACAGTGCTTTTTGTAAAAGGCTTTGACTGCATAAGCTGAATATAAACATCACAACATGCACACCCTTGACCTGCACCAAACACTGTATCTTTACAAACTTCAATGGTGTTGTGCAGCTGTGTGAGCAAGGATTTACCAACACGCTAGGTTATGCACAGCTTGTGTCAGAAGGACAGGGTGTTCACACTGTATCACAATTTAATACCTGACGTGCTTAATGTGAAAGCAGGGCACTCCTTCATTAGCTGAAGGTCACAGATTATAATAATGCTTGGCACTTACAATCCAGAAAGTGTTGTACTCCATCTAATTAAAATTGGCAGATATGTAGACTTTTATGCATAGGGAAAATAAAGTAGAGATTTCCCTAAAGGCATAGAGAGAAGAGAAAAGAAGTCATAAGCACAGAATCCTAATTCTAATTCAGTTCCTGGGTACCAGTGCTTCCTCAGATTCCTGACCACACTTTCTAATAATAAGGGGAAAACTGGAATTTCATCCCCCTCCAAAAAAAGATGAAGTGAGGAATAAGTAATAATTCTATCATTTATGCTAAACCTTGTCACAGTATTTTGAATAACAAGGAGTGGAAAAGCAAAGCATAACACCCATTGGTGTTAGAATTCACAGGATTATTACAAGCCCAAAGTTATCCCTTATTTCTCTTACTACTTTGCATCTTCTTTGCCAGAACAAAATCTTAGAGTATCAGTGGAAGCTTTAAAGAACATTCATCCTGCTGCATTTGCGAACATCTGACACATTCATCTTATACAGACTTTGCATGTCAATGCATTTATTAAGCTGGACACCATAGCATTACTCTTTAGCTTATATTAACCATATAAGCAGAAGGGAAACTAAATCAGACTAATTCCATTTTTATATTTTAGGAGTTTTTGTTCTTTCCTCTTACAAGTTTTACTAATAGATGCATACTTCAAAATGAAATATCCAATTCTTCAAAACTCACAGTTGCACAAAGCTCACTTCAGCTGGGACTACAGCTATCTGTCATTCTTCACACTGGACTATATGATGTGAGAGGTGTCCATAAAAATTATCTCCCCTGGTGGTCTCCATCCTCATTTGAGGTTGGCTGTAATTAAAAATGTGTATTAAGGTCTTTCCATCTTATCAATCAAGAGAGAGGCTGTAAAGTGCAGTGTACATGCAGTTAACTGTATGTAGCTTGTGGCTTATAAAGTGTCCTTTCCTGATATTCAGCATGGCAACAGCGTTAACTAGAAATGTTTATCAACCACATGTATTTTAGAGTGTCTACTGTACTCTTAAAATTGAACACATGTACAGCTTCCTAAAGAAGTTTCTCCATCTCATTGTGTACTAGCTTAGAAAATGTCTACACAATAAATACTATCACCTTTTCAAACCATACTTTGCACTTTTAAAACATTATGCCTGAATTGTCTAGCAACATCTGAAAAAATAAGCAGAGATCAAAATTCAGTGAAGTGCATTACATATGCCTCGAAATCCTTATTCAATGCCTATAATTTCAATCCTTCGGGAGATAAGGAACAGACAGAGCAGGCTGCCACCACCTCTGTGTTATTTTGTTGTTACCATCTTGATTTTTTTATTCAAATTGGAGCAGTCAAGAAGATCATTCTTAATAAAAGCAACAGCTACGGACAAGGTGAATTGTATCAAATAATTTTTCAAGAAAGCAGAATGTTCTCTCACAGTGTCTTATATTTCTCATTGTTTTTAAAATAGCAATACACTGGAATAACTTTAATTAATAGGCTACATTTGCTTTTGATAAATTGAAAACTGCAAATGATAGTGTGGGAAGTTGAGAAGTTTTTCTCCTCAGAGCATTAGCTAGAGAGGATTTCATGTGAGAGTGTGGAAGACATTTTCTGGAGTTGAATAAACAGGCTCAGTTATTTATACTGGAAAATTCCAAAGATTAGGCTTCTGCTTTTTAATGTCTCAGCTCTAAAAGGTATGATGTGTATGTGTTCAGTTTATTCCTTTTTACATTTGCCCTTTAAGTGCAGAGTCCATTGATAGCCATTTAGAAAGCACCCAGGACTTGAGTGCCATGTGTTTTAGCAAAGGTAACAAGAGAGAGATTTTAGATATAAGGAGTAGTGTTTAAAACAACCTCATGAAGTTGCTGGTTTCTATACACTGCCGGCAATCAGTGGTGGAGAGAGGAGTGGTGGGAGAGGAGCAGGGAAGCTTCAAGAGAAGTCTTAAAGAAATGAGCCATAGCCGATGCTGCTATCAATGCCACTGAGAGTCAGACTGACAGTTTAGTCAGGGTTAAGCTAATGTCTGGAATTCAGATGGCCCTGGACACAAATCCTTTATGCCAGGTTGTTCTGTAGCTGCCTGGAATTTCAGCCAGCCACACAGACATGGAATGGTTGGCTATCCTGCTGCCGATGAGATGTCCGATCTTTGGAGGGAGTAAGGGCTTACACATATGTGGAAATGGCAGCTATTTGCTTGTTTCATCCTGTCACATGGGATGGTCAAAGTAGCATTTATCCTTCCCTAACAGTTGATTCACGCATATTTTTACATCTTACTCCTGCAAGGAGTTGTCCTTGCTGCTGAACAAGGCAGCATGCTGCAAAATTATTCAGTACTCCAGAGAGATGTTCAAAATGTAAGCCGCCAGGTCTAATGAAGGGACAGGCCTTTACCAGCATTCACCAGGCCATTGGAACTTTTTCTTTACCTTTTCTGAGACAATACAATTTTGCTGAACCTTGCAAGAGACGTTTTTGGCAAGGGTTGAGTGTAACACAAGGGTTTCGGGAGATGAGTGTAGTATCAAATTTGACCCACTGCTTTGATTTGATTGCAGTGTTCATGGAGACTGAGGATGCCTGAAATGCCTGAAGATGTAGTTATCTTCTGTGTTATTATCCAAACTGGACTACCAAAGTCATGAAATTGAGGGTGTGGTTAAGTGATACTTGCCAGAGCCTTTATCAGCTGCTGAGGAACGGAGTTACAGAGGGTTTGGTGGGAATTGTTTGGTCTTGGTGTTTCTCAGGACCAGCTACACATCCCTTTAGGAATAGCTATTACCCCATTATTGATACAGCTTTCAAAAATTTAGACTATATTTGCACCTTTTTTTTTTTTTAAATCTGAATTACAGTGAGAGCCTTGGTCTGGAGCCCTTCAATGGCATGAGAAGCTGACAAGAACTGCTGGTCTAGGGCACAAATTCGGACGATTAACCTCTGACTCCCATTAGTTCCCAAGAAATGCCTAGTGATCAGTGTTGGTTAATTAATTTGTAGTGAACTGTCAGGAAGATGTGGACCTGGTTTCTCATAATTGTGTTACTTTCTAAATTGTGTCCTTTAAAAACCTTATTCATGTTATTCTTTAGACTTTTGACCTCCCATTCATCTTTCTTCTGCCACACAACAGATGGACCTGAATCTAGCATGAATGATGACAAGTCTTCATCTAGTAGGAGTTCTCATCAGTGTTGCTCCTAGTTGTTCTGCCTTGATAATACCCCATTTCAACAGAAATGAAAAAAAAATTTTCTCTGTGAAATACAATGTATTTGGAAGATAAGCCTAGACCTTCATGTTAATCATAAATCGATTATGTTTATCCTAAACCTGGAAAGCATGAAAATACCTTTTGTCCTTATTGCAAAATCCAGTAAGATTTTCACAGTAATTATGGCACTTTTTGTACAAATCATAAGCTCATATCATAATCATTAGAGCTGCAACTGAGTAGTTGTCTCTCAGAATATTTGAAATGACTGTTTCGATTGCAGTGGCGGTTTGGGAATTTATTTATTTTTAACAGATGAAGTAAATCCTTTCATAAACCAGATTTCCCCTTTTTATTCCTCGTACAGCTTTTTGAGTTTAGTCAGATTTTACACACGAAGAAAACGAGAAGGAAACTATGCGGTTAAGCCTGTAAAATACTATCTGTGCCCAGTACCATTGGCCATTGATTTGGCAGATAAGCACCCTGCAAGATTGTTCCTTACACCTTGAGTCTGTAAAGAGATTGTGTCAGTCAAGCTGTCCCCACTTAAACCATCCAATGTGTTTTTCAGATGGACCTCCTCAGTGTTAAGGGCTGTACGAGGACAGTGTAAACATCGCAAAAGGTGGGAAGAAGGAAATATTCTTAATTCTGCTCTATGCATAAGTAGCTGGGTTACAGAGAAAGTAAAGATGCTTCATTGTCTTCATGCTTCTAATTTTTTTGCAGTGGGGTTTTTGGAGGGTGCTTTTTTGTTTGTTTGTCAGGTGGATTTGGTGTCGGGGGGGAGGGTGGGTTAGGAGGTGAAGAGGAGTTGGGGAGTGATATTAAAAGTTTTGATCCCACCTGGTACACAGAGGTTCCAGTGTATAGGACTCCCTTAAACCAATTTATCCCATGTGATACTGAGGTTCTGGGTTTGGCTCACACTGTGACTAGCAGTGCCAGAGAATAAATTCTCTGTATCTTGCCTCACAGTTTAGTTTGCAAGATATCAAATAAGCACACTTCTGTTTATGAGCGTGCACATATAATTGTCAATTTCTAGAATTCAAGCACCAGAAATATCCCATTATTCTGTGTTCATTATTAAATAACTGCCATGGACTCATTTCTCCTGTTTGTCTCGGACTCTGTGGAATGTAAGCATGATCTTATGGTCAGGCCCTGCTGCCCTTTCCACATTAAGTACTAAACCGTCAGAATGAGCGGAAACAGGTGTATGCAGAGAAAGAAAGATGGCTATATCTGAAAGAGTGATTTTAATTGTTGCAGCCATGGTTGAAATTAAATCTGGCTAAGTGCAACCAACACTTTTCAGGCTCTTTGTGCACCTTCGTGACCAATGTGCCAACAAGCTTGTTAATAAAGGAACACTTCAGAAATTCTCCCTTTACGGCAACGTCCCTTTCAGCTGCATGTTATTACTTTTTGAAGCCTCTGAAATATTTTGGCTTTGCTGTGTCAAAACTTCCAAATGGGTAAGTCAAAACACTTTTATATATCCTTTGTGTTTCTTTCACTTCCCTAAAAATAAGTGACTAAAATCAGTCCCAGTGGGTTTGCTTGTAATTGCCAGTGCTGGAAAACAGGCACCTGAAGTATCCCATTGTTTCTCACACACTATGAGATAGGCAGGGAGGTACCTGTTCTGCCAGGCTCAGGCTCTTTAGGTGTAAAGCGCACTTTGAGATTATGTGCTTTTCCCACAGGCTGAGGATATTATGGCATCATGCGTAAAAGCAGCTGCTATTTGTGTCAAAGTGGAAGTATGATAATTAATCTTACAGGATATATAGCATAATGAAGAACGGAGTCACTACAGAAGGGTTTAAACTGAGTCTTTTGTTATCATTTTGGTGGGGAAAGAGGGACATCTGGTGGGAGGTCTTTGTAAAAACTGGATAAGATAATTTTCTATTTGCAGTGTGATACAAATCCCTAGGGAAGTAGTATATTCTGAGTAACCTTTAGATTTTGCATAAATTCTAACTAAGAGAGTTCATTACTGTTTATCAAAACTACACAACAGAATGTTTTGCTGTGGTGCACACTGTAAAGTCCTCACTTCCCTTTTATCCATTTCACAAAGAAGTATAGCTAAACCTGGATGAATGCCCAGTACCCTCTTGTAATGAGACTTTTACAAAAGGTCCAGGAGAAAAATGGTGGGATGAAGACTCATCCAGAAAAAGCACTTAATACTTTTTGCTCAGGGTTAGAAAATAAATATTAGAAATCTGCCAGCATTGCCTGAGTACATAAGAAAGCAAGACATTCTGGCATTACTAAGCCCTAAGCAGACATCTTCTAAAGGATTATAACCTGCTTAATCAAGCCTTGGGAATGCAACAAGGCAGGAGGCAAAGCACAATAATACTTGAGCATGACACTTAAAAAGAAATTGCAGCAGATTAAAGGAAGATATAAGAATGTGGCATATCCCAGGGTACAATGCCCAGTATATTTTGGCCCATCATGTAAATAATAAGTAATGATTGCATTTATTCATAAAGAAGAGGACAACTGCAAATGTTTGTTGTTTCCATCTTCTCTGATCCTTTCTGAGTAACAGTCAATCTGGAATAAGCACCTTTGCTCCCTCTGGTGCCATTTCTTAATTTCTGTCCCATGTCGTGAATGATCCCCTTCAAAAAGTGTCATATGAGGGGGCACCTGTGGGGTCACAACAGCCACAGGGTGAGAGCTTCTGTCTTGCTGTGGGAGAGACAGTGCTGGAATAGCATTCCTTGCACGGGGCTTTGAGGAGAAGAGAGCCAGCATGATGTGAGTCCTTACCACAGCCGCTCGTTCTGTCAGGCCTTCTTGCATTATAGCTGAGCTAACTTGTCCACTGCAAACTGGGTGAATTTAATTTCCCAGGAAATTAAATTACCACATTCCTGTGACAAACAGACACATTTCTTTTCATGAAAGTCAGCTCAAGAGGTCTGTTTCAAGCAGAGAATTGAAGTGAGTGTACTTCTTTTTCCCCTACTCCTCTTTCCCTGCTCTTCTGCAATATTTCACTTCTTTGTCTAAATCATTCCATATTTTGTGTCCCATGGCAACATAGTACACTTTTAGTCCATCACTGCTACAAATTTAGATTAATTTTTTTTAAATATTTCTCTGTTCTTGCTAAAACATTGAGTGCATTCCAAATTTATCTGCAGTCTTTAAAGTGCAGTAAGGGACTATCAGTGCATCTAATTTATGCTTGCATTTGTATTTAACTTATCATTAGCATGAGGTATTAAATCAGATTGTGAATAACTTGCTTTTGCAAAGCTAAAGCAGAACTTTCTACAATCAAATGTATCTTACTACTATGCAAAAAGTTATTTCCATATAAAGTATGTTTATCAAATGTGCTGAACTGTTATGTAGTTCCTTTTAATTTATGAAAAGACTCAGAAACTACTTGGCAAGAATACTTGACATGACAATATATATCATAAATGCCTTTCATAGTATATGAAGAACAGCATGCAAAAAGAACAACTAAAATAGCTTAGCATGTTCACTTATGCTCTGAGTATAACATAAGCCAAACTGACCTCATCTTATATGAGGCCCTTTTTCACTCAAATATATCACTAAGCTTTATTTTATCTCTTGTATTTTCATTATTTTTGGCCAAATCTGAAGAGCGAGCATTCAGGTTTCTAAGCCGTCTGATAGAGAGGAATTTAAAAGTGGAACAGGATTCAGAACTGACTCCTCTGGTGGATACATAACTTATTTTAAAAGATAGGTTTCTGAGCTAGCACAAAGATGCATGCTAATGTTGTGGTCCTATCTGGAATGCATATTTTAATTGTCTGACTTCTACTGCAAACAGAGTTTCAATTCTGCCTTTCAAAATTGAGTGGTGTCATAGTTTGTTAATTTTGGCAATCACTCCGAGTAGTTTAGTTTTGAAACATGCTACAACTGGCAAATTAAGCCATTAGGAAAATTATTAGACTTGCGTGCCCTTTTACTGTCAAACAATGAAGAATAAGGTTTCTTGCACTGGTTCCTGCAGGATTTTGTAGCAGTGATGCAAAATCACTTTAAAGACAAGGTGTCACAGCTGATGGTGGACAACGAAGCAGCACTGAGAAGCAGCACTGAGAAGCACCATTACTTGACACTGATTACTCTTCAGGGGATTACTAGTTCTGTGACTAACTTGTCCATTTAGAGATATGCTTAAAACAAAATTCTGGATTTGAATGGTCATAAAGCAGAGGATAAAGTTTTAGCATTGAATCTAAATTGGCTTCTGCATTGAAGAGGTGACAAAGGAAATGGTAGATCATCTGTGCCATTTTTGAGAAAATCTCAGTGAGATTGTTCTCAAAGGGAGAGTACATTGGCTGAGCTGTAGCTAAATTTTCAAAAGAATTGACAAGTTCAATTATCTGTAATCAGAATTTAGCATGTTTAGAAAGGTAGTCAAATTTCAGCATTGGCCTGGTATGTTCTTCTATTTCTATATCATATGGGATTTTCAACTTTTCTGTGGGAAAGTTATTACTTACTATTTGTTAGAAAAAAATACCAGCCTTGGTGGAAAAATCATCTGATAATTTGTGGGAGACCCTGTCTTCCTGAGAGCCACAGTAGCTTAACAGCCAGGGTAAGTGCTTGCACTACCAAAAGTCCAGCCAGAGGGTTGGTTAATGCTTGACAAGGTGTTCAAATGGCATCATCCCTGAGGATTGCTGGGAGTTTCCTTTACAGAGTTCTAAAATTAAAAGGTTTGCATGACTCTCCGTGTACGTGTGAACATATGTACTTTTTAAAATACCTTCAGATTATTTTGGACATGAACCCACCTGTAAACCTGTTCTTTGTATGAGTTGTACATTTTTAATTGTCCCAGACTGTTCTGTGAAATAAACAGGTGGCTGAGATGTAGCAGCATTAGGAAAAAAATAGGTCCCTTGTGGCAATAGATTGCAGAAATGTCCAGCACAAAAAATAAGTGACAAGTTTTTGCAATAGAAAATTTATGGACATATAAGAAAGATATTGTTAGTAATTTAGGTTAAATGATACTAGAGTTAATGCTTGCCCATCCTCTTCTCAGGATAAAGAAGAATATATCCATTTTTCAGTTGAGATTATATGTCAAATCTTGTATGGATCTTTTATGAAAAAAATCCAAACTCCATTGAACTCTACAAACAGGATCCACTCCAGATTAATTTTGTGTGGTTGCTCACAAACATCCTACACAACCGGACTTTCTGTAGCAGATTGGCTCCTAAGTGGAAGGCTGTTAGGAGCAACTTACATGGCCTGTGTGCAATATGTACACAGCTGAAGGTGTGTGGTACATGCAGACATAGTGTTCATTATGAACTCTGCGTAGGAGTCTCCCATCGCCCTGGAAGATTAACTGTTTTTCTTTGGCTTCAGAGAGGTAAAAGATACTCTGTGGGAGAATTCAAGAAAGGAAGCATTCATTTGAATTGAAAACACAGACAGGGAAATACATGACATCTATAGTACAAGAGTTTATTTCCAAGGGATTAGCTGATGAGATTTTTAGGAATAAATACAATGTACATTAGGTTTAGAAAAGGCTTTTCCCTAGATTACTGTAAGAACATTATGCCATTGATTTCTGACACTGGATTTGTAAATTTAAAATGTAGTGCTGAATCAGTAAGCACAGCTTTCATGGAACTTACAAATCATCTCATGCAGTAATTGTTTCAGCTGTAACTCTGACATCAGCAGTAGTGTGGGAACTGTGATTTCTGTTCTAATTGCATGAGCATTGGGCTGAACTTACTAATTTCCATGTAATTCCATTGACTTAATGAAGCTACACTAGATGAAAATTCTTTTCTAGTCTAATTTTCGACTGGATCTTTCTTTTTATATTTTTTACCCAAAGATAATTTTGAGATGACTGTACTGGTTGCATCTGTAAATACTCATGCTAATTTAACACCTGTATCATCACCATGTTTAGGTGATCAAAATACTTATAAACAGGAGCACTCAAATCTTTGTGAGAGTGCTGGCATAAGACTTTGTGAAAACATCACTGAAATTAGTTCCTGATTAAAGCTGGAATAATTTTTTTGCAAACAAGTCTGCTTAACATGTTTTAAGTTCTCCTACTTGGCAGGACACAAACCCTCCCTACTTGGTTTTAGTTCAATTTTTTTTCCATTTTAATGAAAAAAAAATCTTTTGTGAAAGTAGTAGTAACAATTCAATATTTTTAGTAATACTAACAGCTAGAGAGATGCAGGAGTGATGTACTCATACTGAAAACTCTCTAAGATGCTTCTTCTTAGAGACTGGTTAGTGGAAAGATAAGGTTCAAAGTAGGCACACAGTTCTCTTTTTGCATAGAAAAGCTAAACACTTACTGGCCTCTTTGTAGGGCTTATCTTGTATTGGAAGAATATCTAGTAAAATGTGCTGTTTAAAATCTTTTAACTGATTCAGTGAAACAAAAGCCTGATGTTTCCTGCTGCTGGAAAGTCTTCACAATCATCAAGATAGAGTTGACTTTCACTAAACCAGAATCTGATCTTTCATCATTTATTGAAATATTTCTGCTCCTTTCATTATTTCTTTTTCCTATTCCTTCCCCTTTGGCTATCGGAGAAACAGGTATCTGTATTTCTACATATGCACATGAGCCAGCCAAGAAGGCCAGTGGTATCCTGGGGTGCATTAGGAAGAGCACTGCCAGCAGGTCAAGGGACATGATCCTGCCTCTCCACTGGGCCCTAGTGAGACCACATCTGGAGTGCTCTGTGCTCCTCAGTGAAAGAGAGACATGGAGCTCCTGGAGCAGGTCTGGTGGAGGGCGACAAAGATGGTAAGGGAACTGGAGCATCTCTCTTATAAGGAAATGCTGAGGGAGCTGGGCCTGTTTGTTCTTGACTAGAGGTGACTGAGAGGGGACCGTGTCAGTGTCTGTAAGTAGGGGCTGTAAGAGGGAGGGTGTTAAGAGGATGGATCCAGGCTCTTCTTGGTGGTGCTGAACAATAGGACAAGAGGCAACAGGAAAAAACTGATGCACAGGAAGTTCCACCTGAATATGGGGGGAAATTTCCTTACTGTGCAGGTGATCGAGCACTGAAACAGATGGACCAGAGAGATTGTGGAGGAAGACCTCACTGGAGATATTCAAGAACATTCTGAATGCAATCCTGTGTGATATCGTCTAGGATGACCCTGGCTGAGCAGGAAAAGTTGGACCAGATGATCCACTGTGGTCCCTTCCAAAGCTAACCATTCTGTGATCCTGTGATATGTATTTAAATCTACATATAAACATATCTATATATAAATAACCTTTGCAAAAGAAAACCGTCATCGGTAACTAAAATTCAGTTCTCTGGATCAACTGTGCTGAGTACCCACCAGGAATGAGAGAACCAAAAAAAAAAACCAGAAGCATTCACAGACTCTTTGAAGGCAACTCAGGCAAAGCAGGCCATACACTGACTCAGGACCAGCTCCCAGAATACAGACAGAGAAGATGCTGGGGTGTCTGGCCCTGCCTCAAGATGCCACCAATGCTCTGAATCATTCTGACTCACCATTACATTGTTAGGAAATATTTATATGTCAGTAGTGCACAGGAGCACAACTCGAGATAAAGCCCTACTGCGCAAGACTCTAAGGCAAACTTAGTAATAGCATACCAACCGCTTAGGAAAGCTGTCATCAATTTAGAGAACCCTCAGGAAAGTCACTCCTGTAACAGAAATTATTCATCCTCTGAGCACCAAATGCTCTGTTAAGCTCTGAGATGTGCAGTAAGACACAGTAATTGCATTTTGCCCTGAAGCATTTGGGAGTTCATAATTCTTGCAGAGAAAATCTACCTCATTCAATTCCCAGAGGAACTCTCTGTCCACACAGCCATCAGATCTGTCCAGTTTTCATCTAGAGATGTTGCTTCAAAGGGACAGCAAGTATGTCATGCTGTATGCTGGAAATGTAATTCTGCATCACTAACACAAAAAGATAATAATGAACAGAGACATAAGTGACAAGGACTACCACAGCAATGGATAATATTTGGCCAGTACAAACTGATCAGTATGTATGGGGTAACAGAAATGTCAGTCGGCAGCTCAGGCTTTGAGGGGCGCACTGCGTTACATGTACACAATGCTGGGTCCCATCTCCGACACTCTCAGCTGCCCCTGAGGAGAACGGGCACCAGGCACAAACTGAGGGCTGCTCCCATCTCCCATTTCACTCTTGCTGCGAACATCAAGTGCTTTCTCTCACATCCATGGCTCTGAAATGGTACGTCTACTTGAAAGGAAATGGAAATCAGGCTTTCACAGTCCCTGTAGCTCAGTTCCTTCTCTTTTAAAATATTGCGAAGGTGTATTTATTTATTATTGTTTGAAAGTTCAGATGCCTTAGTGACACAGGCCTTTTACAGAAATATTTGGAAGATGTTCTTATGCAAGCTTTTAAAACTTAACTTCTCTGGAGTACTCCAAGGGTCTAGACAGATTTATTTCCTTCACATATGCTTTCTTTCTCTCTCTCTTCTCATGTTCTGTAAAACATATTGACTTCTTTATCCTGAAAGGTATTTACTTTCAACTTTTTCAAGAAACAGCCCCTAAACTCCATAGGTACATGAATTGAACATCATCCAGTCTTTGGAACTGCAAGTGTTGCTATGCTGCCTTGACTCTGTAAGCACTTACAAAAAAGGTTTATCTCTCCTTTTCAGTGACTCATTCGGCACTATTCTATATGAAATACCTCCCTCCACTGACTTGAATGTTTTATCAATGATTATAAACATCCTGGATAGGTACAAGCCAATCAAATAAATACAGCTGATTGCTGGCTCCTGAATGAGACAAAAGACAACTGTAATCAACCACTTTAGAGCAAGTGTAGGTTTATGCAACTGACTTTTGAATTTTTGTTCCAGTATATTTTTAAAGAGTGCTTTTAACTCCTACCTTATGCTGCCCAAGTTGTAATTATTGCCCCACTTCTTTGGATTTTAGTGATGTTTTATGTCTCCACGTATCTAGTTCATAAATTCCCAGACATTTTTTCCCACTTTGGATAACTTTCCCTCCTTTTGGAATGGCAGAGCATGGAAGTAAAAAATAAGCTGTTGCAGAAGAGACTGAAAGATTGATGAAGAACAGGAACTTATAAATTATATGGAATGAGCATATCCTGCACTTATTTCACATAATTCTTTAAAATTATTATGATGTAATGATTTTTTTCTTCCATAAAGAGAACTTTTGGCAAGAACTTGCCTAGTGAACACATCCTAGCATTAAACTTGCACCCTTTTTTTTTTTTTTCCTGACAGGAATAGGCAAGGAAAAAAAAAAGCCGAATACCTGGAAATTGCTCTGCTGGAAGATACCACCACTGCCTGATCTGTTCCTTTATTGAGTGCATCATCATTCAGGTAAACCTCACACTGCCTAAAAACCCAGCCCCTGCAGAGCTGTGTTATTTGAATTATTTCGCTCAGGTGACTGTTCCAGAGCATTCACCTCAGTAACATGGTATCTTTCAAACACAAAGCATCTGATTCTGACAAATCCGGGAACCAAAGTAAATGAGGCTGTACTAGAAAAAAAACCCTATAGAAATATCAAAAGTGGGTATCAAAATTTATTACAGTTTTCAGACATGGAATAATCTGTAATAACAATTAAACTGACAATTCAATGCCATTAACAGGAACTGATCCATGCTCCAAATGATAAGCAAACAGCAATGGAATCTAAGACTGAATTGGCGTGTTATTTTCAGTTGCAATTTGTGTTACTCCATTACCAGTTTCTCTGATTTTGGGACAACTATTTCCATTCTTCCATAAATCATGCATACAGGGGCTTCCCATTGTTTCTGATTAAAGAAGCTTCACACGTTGTGTCACAAGTCTCACCTTTGAAGAAATGATGCATTTAAAGGCAGGCACAAAGGACCTCAGCTATAGAGCTCCAAACAGGAGGTTTACATTGAATTAAGGGTGGAAATGGTTTGGGCCCTTCCAGAAGCACCATCTGTTTCTACGGCTGGTCATTGTTTGTATTATTTATGACCATAATTTTAAATTTATCTGGTTAACCTTTGGATAGCCTCCTAAAATAACTATTGACTCTTTGAGTTTTCAAGGTAATATATTAAGATGAGAGGGTTTAATGTTATTATTTTATGGAAAGAACCACAAGCCTTTTCATGTAATATATCAATACCTACAAACCCAGGAAATAGCTGTATTATCACATGGCAAAGGGAACTACAGCATCACATTTGTTGTTCACATCATGACCTATACAAACTGAAATTTCTTCATAAGAAAAAGCAAAGGACAGCTTTTTTTTTATTATTTTTTGTGAGACTCCCCCTCTCCCATAGTATCTGTCTTCATGTTACAGTTCAACAGAGCAAGGGGAGTTACATGGGATGAAGCTCCTCCAAAAATAATAGAAACGAAAAAGTAAATGGGTCTTGAGGATTCATGACTTGCGTCAGGTTTAAAATGGATGAAAAGAGATGAAAAGAAGTCTTTTACATACTAGCCTACATGACCTCATCCTGAACTATTAGAGGTGCTGGGAGTCTTTCCATTTTCCTTGGGAGACCAGGTCCCACAATTCAAAAATATTGTGCAAAAATGAAAAATAGACAGAACCCAGGCTGGTTTGGCAGACATTCATCAAGGATGGTTCAAATTTATGTTGAAAATAAGCAAGTAGAGATCAGTATCTGTGGGAAAGGTTTTGTAAGACTGAGGTAGGTTTAGCTGGAGTATAATTACAGTTTTCATGCTCACTAGTTTATGCATACCAATATAGAGACTTCAGAATTAAAGAGCATCAACTTTCATGAATTTGTTTGTATTTAAAGGGCAGAACTCCAACCAAATGAGAACATTCATAGAATTTATTCTTCAAAAAGGGTGAGCCCACAATCTCATGTAGCTTTTGGCTCCTCTCTGCGTAACAGGCTAAAACAAATCCTGAGATTAAAACACCTTACTGTTTCACTTTGGACTTTGTGGCTTATGTCCAGTTTTAGTTTAAAATTAATTTTCTAATACTCTGAATGCACACAGCACTGTACAAAATGTTCATTAATAAGGATGTTGGCAACCATTAAGAAAAAAAAAACTTTTGAAAAATATACTGCAAGGGAAACTTACTCTTTTCTTAACAAAATAAGGAAATTTGAGAAAAACTTTTTAGTCTTCCTAATATTGTACTGCATTCCTCTTCTCAGCAAACAGTCTTAAATCATGAAAATCTGAAAGAAGGCTTTTTCCTGATTATCTCCTTGCATTCCTCCATCAACAAAAAATTAACCCAAGAGAGAGATTCCAGTACAGTGCTACAATAAACAGTAGCCCCAGGTATTTTAGAAGGAACTATAATGTCTGGGAGAACAGAAGAACATTAGATGAAGATCTTTTAAAAACATGAATTCAGGTCTCCCAGGTAGTACTGCAGAAAGATCTGGTTGTTTCACTTGAGTGCAAAGGAGCCAAAGTGCTGCATACTTAGTCTTTTTGTTCCTTACCCAAATTCACTTTGGCATAACTTTTTTAGCACTCAGTGAAGGCAATCACCCACATTATCATGTGAGCTGCTGAAACCAAACAAACACAGCAGATGTGGTGAACCATGCTGACTTATTTTATTACAGCTGGGAGCCTCCCAAAATGTACTCAGTATTGTACCCTGTAGTCATGGAAGCTTCCTTTTTATGGTTCTAAACCTATAAAATTAATTTTTTCATGTTAGACCCAAATTGAAATTTCCGTATTCGTCTTAAACACTACCAAAAATTCAATTCCATTCAATTCAATTGTATTGATGTGTATAAACACCTAATGAGAGAGAATAAAGAGGAAGCCAGCCTCTCTTCAGTCATCCTTACTGACAGAACAAGAGGCAATGGGCACAGATTTAAAAAAAAAAAAAACAAGAAATCTAAACACAAGGAATCCCTTTTTTACTCTGAGGTAGTCAAGCACTGGCACAGG
>VWZG01010291.1:157128-237669 GCA_013396735.1 Grallaria varia
AGAGGAAAAGAATGGGCACTTAAAAAAAAAAAAAAAAAACAAGAAATCTAAACACAAGGAATCCCTTTTTTACTCTGAGGTAGTCAAGCACTGGCACAGGTTGCCTAGAGAGGTTGTGGAGTATCCATTCTTGAAGATACTCAAAATCCAGATGGACATGAACCTGGGCAGCCAGCTCTAAGTGGACCTGCTTGAGCAGGGGACATGGACTGGATGACCTCCAGAAGTGCCTTTCAACCTCAGTGATTCTGTGAAAAGAGGAACTTACCCTATAGCTAGTTCACCTAATTCAACTCCAGTGTAAGATTGATGACACAGCGTGAACAATTTGATCATATTGTAGACTTTTATTCTAAGTAAGATTCCACAATTACCAAACTGTATTTAATGCACCTTACTAATCACAAACAGATAAGGTGAGGGAAAAAGCTGGGGAAGTTAATAATGTGTTTGATCCATTGTTAAGTGAATCTTGTGAGACATAGTTGAGAATATTTTACAGGCATGGGTTAAGAAGTTTGTTACAAAATTAATACAAAACTACCATTTTTACATGACTTAATCTTATACTACCGCCTAGTGGCTAAGATCTAAATGAGTCACTGTGCAACTCCACTATGTTTTATATATGGATGAATATATAGTAGTTGCATATGGTATATTATTTTCATCCATTTTTAGAAACCCTATTATGTGTATTATATGTCCACATAGTAAAGGTGTTGCCAGAGATAGTGAAGAACAGAGAAATTTCCATCTTCAAGGACAACATTCACGTTGAGCACTACTAGTGATTGAGAGCATCTTACTGTCAATAGGACCTCCATTTTAACATAGTTACAGTTTGAGATAGAATGACTTTCAAAATGAGCTGTAGTTACCGACTTCAGCCATGACATTTGAGATATCTATCAGTTGCCACTACTAGAAAGAAACAGTCTTGGGGTAGTTTGTATTAAAAATGTCCCCATGGAGAGTCTGTTGTATCTTCCCACAAAGTTCTTGTGGCCCAAACGTTCATGGGCTTGGTGGCAAAGAGTTTATCTTGCTCAGTTGAACACATCCACATGCATTAAGTCTGCAGGCATCCATTTCCCATTCATTTCTGTAATTCCTGTACCTGCCTAAGTTCACAAAATAAAGCCCATTAATGTATTGAGCTTGAACACGTCAATCATTCAGGAGCTCCAGGTTTTCCCATTTCCTCCAAACCCCATGCCATGGATCTTTGCAGGAATATATGACTTAGCAAAAAATAGGCTCTTCCAGAAGCTTAGAGGAAAACACTAGTAGTAAAAACTACTTCTGCAGCTGACAGTGCCAACAGCTAGTTGGAGGAAAGGATTCCTTCTCAGGAAAATGAGTTTCCATCTGCTTTTACTAAATGGCTTTTAATCCTCGCCATTCTATATGCCTGCCACAGAAGGTGCTCCTGCTACAATTGTCAGCCCTCTTTGTGAGGGCAGGAGTTATGGTGGCAAGGAGCAGTAGATGTGCACATTGACTATGCCTAAATTTTTTTAAAGCCAATGTATCTATATTCAGAGCTAGATATATAGAGAGGAATTTAAAACGAATTGATTTAGGTTTCTTCCCTAGAGGCTTCTGTAACCCAGGTCTTGATGAAAGGAGAAATTTTAATACACAAGTGAGGACAGAAAAAAAAAAGTAATTTTGTCCACAAGGTGGCACTTGGGCACCGAGCAGCAATGTCTAAAAGTCTCCTGAAGGCAAAAATAAACTTCAGGTTATGATTGTATGAGGTGTGAGGTATTATTGAGCAAGGATCTATCTCTTTCTGGAAATATGATCTACCCAGATCTTTTCTGGGAAGGTCATTTTGATGGTCATTTAATGGAATGGGTTTTCTATCGTTGACTTAAAGAAAAGCAACTTGGCCTCAACTCGGTGGAAGCTTTAGGGAAACAGAACCTCCTTGCAGTGTGCAGGACAGACTATTTTTCTTCTCTCTGCTTGTTAGAAGAGTTATAGGGGTGATGGTGAGTGAATTATATCTAATTCAATAGAAAAGGGAAATGGAAAAGGTGACAGCCACTGAGTGCTACAAACTCATGGTTTTGGACTATGAATAAGCCAAACAGGCAGTACAATTCATTCTGCAAGAGCTTCCTGCACTGATGGAAAACACCCAAGTATAGAATTCATAAACCTTTATTTTCATGCAGTTCTAGTCCAACATTGCCTGAGGTACCCTTTCCACCACACCCTGCTGGAAATCAGGCTGCAGACATCAGTACTCTGTAAAGACATTTGTACAGTGTAAACGGAGAAAAAATTGTCTGTGGTGGGGGCAACACAGCTGGAGTTTGGCAACTGACCTTTTACCAGTCATCTGCTCAACAACTTTAGTTGAATGATTTTTAAATTGGTTTTATTCTATTCTGCAATTTGCATGATTGCATATGAGTATGTATAAGTTACTGTAGAAATGTCTGGTGTAAATTACATGCAATATACTGATGGAAGAAGAAACTCTTTCCCCAGTGGAAGAGATCCACCACATGCGGCAGCAGCAGCCGCCAGCGCGTCCCAGTACCCTCAACCAATATAATCCTGGACAGACAACTTCAGGCCTTGCCTCCAAACCCTTTCAGTCCTTTCCTTGCTTTCTGTAGCAGCTCTCTGAGAGTAACGACTTTCCCAGAAGCAACACCATGAGATCATAGAGAAGAACTGCCAAGGCCTTTGTGTTAGGATGGGTCCCTGACACAGTCTCAGTTGTTGATTAAGGAATATTGTATTGATGACGTGGAACTACAGAAGAGCTTTCATTTCCTGACCAGCCAGTCCACATTTTGGCCTTATATTTCTGTCCATTTTCCATCAAGGGTCATTTAGAACCATTTGTGTTTTGTTACTCCATTTACTTTCCAGGCTTCTCAGAGACTGCTGAAAGTGCTTCAGCACACATTACTTCTTGTTAAAATAAGGGAAATTTATGTCTCCTTAGTGCAATACATGTACAACTAGTGAACATTCCTGAACCCTGTCTAGTGTTGTTCTGATGAAAAGCAGGTTTTCATACCAACAGCTTGTAAGTGAGCTGGGAAAAGGACAAGTAATGAATTTAAGAGCACTTACAAGAAAACTGTGTATAAAGTATTTAGTTCTCTTTCTTAGAAACAATAAAAGACTTCATCCTGTCAATGCACAAAACTGTCTTAAAAGTCCCATTCACTATGATCAGTTTGTTTCTGTTAAGGAAAACCCTTTCCCAGGCATTTGTTTAAATCAGCTTTTCTAGGAAGTGCAATTGTGTGCTAATCTACACCATGCAGTAGGAATCTTTCTGACAGTCACTGGAAGCAGACACTGAACAGGAAATTATAGGCCCAATTAGTTTACAGTTGTAGAAACAACCTGCTCCAGTAATAAGCAATTCCCAGAAACATAACAGTGTCCTGGAATAATGCTGTTGCTATTTTGGATCTGAAACATGTTGCTAGTGTTCTAATTATGAGTTTTAGCTGAGTTGTTAAAGACAAATACTGAAATGAAAACTAACACTGTTGTCTTGCCTACAGAAAGAAGCTTCTCTTAAAATTTGTTCCATCTGCTATGCCTTAGAACCTCAAGATACAGTCATATTATTCTAATTATCCAGCCACACTGAAGTGTTAGAGGGCCTCTGCACAGATCTTCGTTATACATCTTCTTATGTCCAACCTTTCTGCAAAGGAACAATTTCTAACCTTCTCTTTGCTGTCATCTCTGCCTCCCTTCATACCTGCCTTTCTGTTAGTTCCACACTACTTCTCCCTCAACCCAGAATTAATACCGGAAAACTTTACAACAGAAATTAGAGGGAGAGATTTCTTACCTTTACGAAATTAATTCCAAAAAGAACTAAAGGAACAGTACTCTAAAATTGAGAATAAGATTTTCCTTTATTGCTGTTGCCGTGGTGACCAAAACTAGGACAGTAACCTTTTTTTCATTTTTCAGCTTCCACATCTGATAGTCTAAAGAACTTGGTTCCTGAACAGAGGTCTGATTACTGCAAAATACCAATCTCTGAGCCATGAAAAAGAAAAGAAGTTAAATGGTTGAGAGTTTCATGACTGTATATCCAAAGAGGAAAGAGAAGAAAAAAAGGCGAAGGATGAGAATGTGCTCCTGCTGAGAAAGGAGGAAGAGGAGACGAAAGAGACTGAGGACGAGGCTAAGACATGGACACACAGAAACATTTCAAGCTGATGAGACGCAGGCAGTCTTGTTCCATGTTTTGAGCCTCCTCCTAATGCCACTCAGTGCCAGACTCATGACCCAGGATCTCAGAGGAACCACACTATTTAGGAGTCATAGACCACTTTCCTTGATATACTTTTCCAGGCATATATATTCCTCTTCCACACCTCCCCTTCAAAGGAAAGAGGTCAGTGAACACTTGGTTCCACCTTCAGTCTGCAAATGACAATGTATTTTTTCACATTTTCCATGACAAGGCAAGGACTAAACGCTAAGTTTAAGCTTACACACAATTTTTATAAGACCAGAGGTGTATCACTATTGTGCATTTATGAACCCAATACACCAATAAGTCTCATGAGGTCTGTATTTTTGTCTGCTTTGATCAGTAAAGGGTTTCTTTTGATTTGATTTCTATTTGACTGGTATTTTAAAGAATTCATGGTGTTTCACAGACTCACATGTATACCATAGCCAATACTAAATAATCGCATAAAACAATTAAGACAGTAGTCAAAGTTCAGTGCAGCTTTTTAGCACACAACCTCATAATTTTATACTGTGGTTTGTAGAAGTGCCTCTCCATAAAGTTCATCGAGCCACAAAACCTCTCAGCTGACATCAAGAGAAAAAGCTAATCAGACAGGAAGAACAGGGAATTCTAGTTGAAAAACTAAGGATCATATAGCTTGATAAGAAATTCAAAATTAAAAAAATAAGCAGAAGAGGCATTGAATGGCATAAATAATTTTAATTTGAATGAGATTTAGTTTAATTTCACAGAACTACCATTTCCAAATATAAAAGTCAGAAGCTTTATTAGATAATATATTTAGGAGCATTTCAGCATAACCATTTCTTAAAATTTCTGACATTTTCTCTCTACAAAAAATACTTTCAAAATGAAGGGGTTTTTGCAGTACACAGTCAGGCTTTGCTGCTTTGGAAAGATGCTAGTTCTCATTATTCTTTTGCCAGATCATACCTTCACTCATATGACAGTGATGAAACTGACTGGGAATTTCTACAGTCAGTGAATTCAAGTTGAGGTTCCATGTGTAGTATTGCAGGTAAAGTGTTCAAATGATGAGCAGCAGTGTCAAAGGCACTGCAATGTCACATCAGACTTGTGCGACGTATGTAGCTTTTAGTGTCAGTTCTCTTCTCTAACAAACATGTACCATGCTTTTCCTTCAAGCCTCAAAACACAGTGCTGTTGCCAGCCACCCCTCTGATTACTATTGCTGCAGCTACATCGAGCATGAGCAGCAGAGTTCTTCCCAGCAACTGGCTTTTGGGTCATACTGGACCTGCACTTAGAAGGAAAGGCTGAAGGATGCTAAATGTGTTCAAGAAGGTTGTCATACACTTTAAACAAAACTTTGGATTCAAAATAGGCATGGGTTCAACAGCCTGCCTCTTTTTTGACGAGGTGTCTTAATGTCTCTCTCTTGAAATCACTGCCCTGAGTTTGTCTAAATTAAATGGCTATTTTAACACTTGTTAGATCAGCAGAGCTGGTCTGACAGACTAGGCTTCGTGAGATTGGACTGGATTAAACTGTCCTAGTATGAATGTTCCAGGACAACTGCCCAGAGTGGAACCTTCATTAAAAATAAATAAAATAGCTTTCTCACAGTACTATTATGTTTTGATATTTTAAGAGTTACAGACCTACACAGTTTTAGTAATTTAAGGAGGAGGAATGAGGACATGAACAAGAACATGAAATAGCTTTTGTAAAAGGTTTTCGGTAACTTCCTTTTCTATTGTTTTTCCCCTTGGAATTAGAAATTTTCTTCCCTTTTTTTAACAAACAAAACAGAGGTGCAGCACCAGAACAGACTTAAAATTCTTTGGTAGCAATAAAGTTGCTCCTTTCTGTTTGGATGTCTCCCTGCATCTGAAGTAGAAAAAAATATGGTAAGGGAAAAAATCCTAGGATATATTAAAAGCTAAATACTTCAGTTGTGGTTTTTTTTTTTATTAACTACACCAGCTCTCCATAATTAGACAGTAAGTCAACTAGTCAGGGTAAATCTTTTTATTAAGTCTAACTACAACCTTCATTGAAGCCGAATCATGATCCCTGAGCAGCTTTAAAGACTTAACAGCTGCTGTTTTAATGTAAATTCATAATAATCCTTTATGCTTGCTCTCCAACACTGGTGTGGAAGGAAGAAGTTAAAAAATCGTAGTAATTTCAAAGCAGAATTCATTCAGTATTATCAGTATCTTAATAGGTAATATTTAGGCCAATTTTCTCAGGAGACAAGGAACAGAAGGCTTGTCAGCCAAGAAAAAATCAGTTATTTTGGATCTGCTTGGGGAGGATTCCTTCATATGTCAGTTTCTCCTTGCCCACTTACTATGTTTGTCTTCTGTTGCCCCAAGGAGAAATTGTAGTAGCAATAGTAACTTCTTTGCATTTTTTAATTAAGTTCTGAGAGGCGCCAGATGCTTCACCCTTTCTCTTACTAAAGCACAGAGGAGTTAATCATATAGCAGGCTTTAGTTTACTCTGAACCCAGGCTGGGGCAGCGTTAATTAAGTCTTGCCATTTAGTGTAAGTATAGCCTGTCATCACAGCAGGTCTCTGTTGCATTGCTTTGTGTTGTTTTTTCAATCCAACAGAGAAATCTCAGATTTTATTACTCTCTGTAGTTTAAATTATTAAAGACTTGATCTGTAATCATTTCTTCAGTCCAAGAACTGTTATAATTTGGCTCTTAGGGAGGGCCTGGTTCAGCCATACTGAAATGTAGACAGCTCGGACTTGAAGAAAAAGCAGGAAAAACTCAAAGGATGATGGTTCACATCAATTTTAACCATATTCAAGGGTTATTCAGGTGCCCGAAGGTACAAGTAGGTGCTCCCTGGGATTTTCACAAACATCTCAGGACACTTTCAAAAATTCAGTGTTGCATTATCTGCATCCTTAAGTGTCTAAACACTCTCTGACTAGGTTCTTGACTCTTGCATCCTCTCCCCAAGAATATGGCAATGAAAAGCAAGGCAAATGTTAGGCAGCTGTTTCGGCATATACCCTAGAAAGAGCCAATGAATTCAGAATCTCTGCCTTTTATAACAGAAATTTTATCCAAACAGTTCATGGTGCAACTGGGATATAGATCGCTTCCCAGGTACAGCCTCAGTCGGACAAAATGAAGGTTTTTATCACTTTATCTTCTCCTTTTCCTCATCTGACTTGTCTGGAAAAGAAATGTGGGCGCACAAGTCACAAGAGACCACTGGTGCACTCCAAGTGGGTCCCCATTTGAGGGACTTGGGTATTCAGTAAACAAGGGGCCTCAGACAGGAAAACACCCTGCTTTACCTTCCTGTCTCACAAGATGACTGTCAGATGTTAAGGGAGATCTATTCATGGATGAGTTGCAGATCCAGAACTTGATTTAATGGGAAGACTTTGCAAATAATTTTCATTAACAAACACATGAGGAAAACTTGCTCTGCTTGGGGACAATTAGGAAAGAAGAGAGGTAAAAGCAATCAGATCAACTATCTATTATGAATTATTCACATAATTTAATGGAAAACCTTAAATTAGTGCAATACAAAGTTCCTAATTTATCAGTTCCTGCCCTGAAGTACAAGACTACGTGTGAGCTTCACATAACTAGGCTTTGTTAAAAAAAAAACAAAACCAAGTTTAAAGCATATCACTTAGGCCTTTCTGAATCTTTAATAATTCACTTGAATGAACCTCGTCAGATTTGTCGTTATTGTCAAATTAATTACAGAAAATGAAACTGGAGCCAGGAAACTGAAGTCACCACCAAGCATAGCCCTGACATCTCAGACCTAGCTCGAGTCCTACACACGTGCACACATTCATGGAGCTCTCTCACATGCTGCTGTTGTCAGAAATTAAAATACTATCTATTGCCTGGCTAAAAACAAACCAGTTGTGTGGAGGTTCTGTCTGTCATTCTCCCAGTATCTGTTCATCTGCCCACTCTGTGGAGCCAAAAAGCCTTCTCAGTGAAGTACTTTGAGTAAGGCTATCCCTCTTCATTTTATCCTGTCTACCTGGTGGACATACACATTCATTGGTATTTCTTGGAGAATATTGGGTTATCACAAATGCTTTTGCTTGCCTGGATGGTTGGGATTTTAATCGGGAATTAACACAATCTTTCCCAGTTTTAACAAAAAGACCTTTTCTGCTGCCACATATGTAGCATCCCCTTGGTTCTTTCTTTAGTTTTATATACTCAGAATCACCATAATTCATTTGTCCATATGAGACTTAACACACATGCAGACACAAACCCCCCAAACAGCAACCTACTATTCTGGTCTGTCCTTACTTGCACTTTGGCAAATGACAGCCCATTAAGGAAAGCTTGGGTTTTATTTTAGCCTAACAAATTTTACATTAGAAACGCATACTTGTTAAAGTGCCCATTGCCTGAATATCCTTGTCCTCAAAACAAAAACAAAAAAAGGCCTTTTTTTTATGTAAACACAAAGAGATCTTCTGTGGAGGACAGGAAGCATAATTAAATGTTGGGAATGAGGTCATAGATCCACAGTGTAAGTGTTCAGCACCAGTGCCTTATTAAGAAGTTTCCTCTCCCTCCTCTTTCTCATGCCTCAAGCCTTTTTTGCTGTTAATATGACTCAAAGCACCCTCCTGGTTTAGTGGCAAAAAACTGTTTGTGAGACTTGACTAGGAATGATCATAAGTGTTTTGTCATACTAGTCCAGTAGGTTTCTCTCCAGGCCCATGTCAGGGTCCTCTATGCACCAGCAGCTGTGGAGGGCAATGGGCCAACAGGATGGATGAGGAAGGGAGAGGCAGGGAGGGACCTGTGAAACTGGCATGGCAGTGTAAAGATGAAACATCATATTAGTAACGCATCAGACTTATTTCAACTTACATATTGCTTATTTCAACTTACAACTGTGTGAACAATCTTATTGCTATTGGACACTGCTAAAAGAAAAGGCTCTATTCCTGTAGAGAACTGCTGGAAACACAAGAGCTTCGTGACAGCCAGCAGCAAACTGAACCCACACTTCCAGCATCCTGAAGTAATAAACAAATAAGCAAATACACTGCTGTGATTTTGGACTGTCTATACAGTTTCAAAGTATTTCTGCCTGCTTTGAGCTTATACTGCAATGGAGTAAATGCTTATAAAAGGCCTGTGGCAAGATAAAAAAATCAAAACTCACTTCTTAGGTGGTAGCCAAGAAGAAAGGTCATAAATTGAGAAAAATCAGAGCAATTGAAGTAAGGCAAATTAAGGTTCTGTTTTAAAAGCCTGCTAATCCTAATGGGGCTAGAGGTAAATATTGATCATGCAAACAGGCTGTGCAGAAAATCAGGTTCTTATCAGGGATGGTAAATTAACCTAACCTAAAAATAGAATGAAATAAAAAAGGGATATTTTAGACTTGATATTCAGGGAAGACCCTTTTGTCAGATTTTTTTATACTGTGAAATAATATCCAAGGGAAATGGCAGAATTCACTTGAAACATTAAAAAAAATCTAGACTGGCAAATGCATTAGAAAAGGTACTACAGAAAACTACCTTGCAATGCCTACAAGTGCTCCAGGTGACCTTTTGTAATAGCACTTCTCCATTACTGTTTTGTTTTTCCCTTTCTGAACCCGTGTATATGAGCCCATGTATATACTGCTTTGACCCTTAAATGAGATTGCATGATACATGTCAACTGTTGGAGAATAGATATTGCTAATGTGAGGTGATCCTCAGTGTCCTTTTGTCATTATACATGAAAGAAAAAGGAACCAAATTATTGTTTCATTTCATTTTTATTCAGTATACTTTAATATATTTTCATGGTTTGAATTCCAATTTCTTTCAGTTCACTTTGTATCCAGTATCAGAAAAGCCGTATCTTGTATTTCTTAATATGCTTGAAGGATCTAAGAAAATTACAGAATTTAACAGCTTTACTTCAAAAATCCATGTAAGAGCTACAATGACTATCATAAGCTGCACGGTCATGCTGGACAAATTGAGAGTTTAGAGAATTTACTTATATTAACATCTTGAATATAAAGTAGATAAAAACCATCAGAGAGTTTGAAATGTTCCATTCATCAGTAAATCCATTACACTGTATAAAACCACACTGACCTCTTTCCAGTTAGGATAAAAGTTTCCATTAACAGAGGTTTAAAGAACCTCTGTCTTCTCCAAGCCTTTTAATATTTAGATGAACTCTGGAGTCTGAAAATATTTGAGATTAAACTGTCAGCAATCTGAGTGAATCTCATACTGAAGTCAGTTACATCTATTAGATGCACATAAAGGGTGGGCGGGGGAGGAAAGGTTTGGTTGGTTTGGGTTTTTTTCCCTGAAGTCCTAAAACAAATACTTATTACAGGAAGTTAGCTGAATGGCCATTGATAGGAAGTGGCAGGTAGCAAGCAGGTGAGAACTCCGGACATCCATTGGATCTTATTCCTATCTCATCTGAGTCCCCACAAGGATAAATGTTGTGTTGGGAATAACCCCAAAGGCTTGGTCTGGAGCAGATGCAGGCACACAGTTCTGTATCTATTGAATTGGATAGTACGTGGTGCCCGATTCTAGGTCAGTGGTGGGTGTTCATGCCAGCTTTCTGCCAAGTGGGAGAGAAGACACACAGTACCTGCGCTGGCATAAGACCTGTATACACAATGCTAATCCATCAAAAATATTTGACCTGTTTGAACCAGGAAGGTGTCTGTGTGCTACACAGCAATGGTCTTTTGAATCTGGAATTCAATGGTCAAAACCTGGTTTTATCTTATTGTCGTACTACAGCCTGCACTCTGGCAGGCTTCAGCTTCGCCTTTGTGCCCTCAGGCAGGTAGCTGAGAAGGGGAAGTCCTGAGTTCAGGAGCAGCTGACATCCGTGCCCCAGTCATGACAGAAGCCTAAGGAAGCATTAGTGAAAGCCAGAGACATGGAAATAAAAGTGCAGGATGAATGGGATGCATTCCTCTGAGCAACAAGACCAACATAAGCACTCTATGACTTGGCTGCATGTGATCCCTGTGGTAGAAGGCCATCTTCTGCTGCCTTTGAAATACTGTTCTCACTATCCAACCTGGTGTCTGGGCTCAGGAAGTCTTTGAACCTCAGACTACCGGAAGCCACAAGAATACTCTAAAGAAGTTTCACTGCAGCATCTGTTACTCTTTCCCCAGTACCTACTATTTAGTAGAGTACCTACTTTGGTTAGAGTGCAGATACCCATCTGGAGCGAGTTTAGTCCCACTCACTCCAGCTGTGTCAATGTTTTGCAGTTTTGTTTCAGCAGTTTGTTTCAGCAAGGACAGTGGGCTCAGCCTGTGCTGGCTCTGAGCAAAGCTACAGTGTTCAGCCTTCCTCCTGCTGCAAGTACCTCTTTTTCTCAAAAACCTGTTAATTAAAGATTTTTAGCATGAAGTTCTGACTCTCTTTAGTGACCCCCAAATAACAGAGCTGCGCAAGGCGACCTCTCCTTGGGAGATATTTTGTCTGTATGTATATTATGAATGGACTACAAGTTGCCCTATGTGAAACAGCTATTGTGAAGAATCTGCCCTTTACCTTGCATCTCTGTGATTTTTTTTTTTTGGCACATGGCTTTTTTGCCTATCGCTTAAGTAATGATGGGGTTTATGCTAGCATTTTCTGAGAGTATAGCTGCTGCGAGAAGGCACCATCAGCAGAAGGTCAGCTGTGTTCTGAGGGGCTTGGAGGTGGGAAACTTCACTCTAACAGCGATCTTGAAAATTGCTGAGTTGTGGATCTCTCTTTTGGTGACAGAGATCCTTCAGCTTGCTCTTGTGATTAGGTCCTTCTGAAGCTACCACATGCCTGTGAATGTTAGGAAACAATCCTGATTTCAGTAAGATAAAGGAGAAGTATCAGTCACTCAGAGAAGTTCACAACAGCTCAGCTACATTCACAGACCCAGGCACCAGTGTGCAGAGGACATGAAGCCTTGTAAAGTTCATCATAAGAAGAGCTAGAGGTTGTGATTTTATTGTGGCATTGCCTTTACTGAGTGTTTGCTGTGAATGAGAACAGGTTGCTTTGAGGTTACCAAAGTTGCACAGGCTGCAATGGTGAATGCATCTTAAGAAATCTCAGTGAGGGATTCTGAGTCCCCATTCTTCCCATGTGTGCTGGGGCTATTGCCTCAGGGTTGCTTCCTCACATGGAGAGCACCAGGGGCCCAGGGGCAGTTTCAGGGTGCTGAGATGCTCAGTGTGTGAAGAAGTAGTCAAAGGCTGCCAGCTGCAGTAGGGAAGAGTGTGGCTTACTAAGAAATATGATGAGCTTTTCTTCACTACAGAAGCTCTGGAAGAATCTTCATCTGTGGAGAGATCAACATCAAACCAGTAGGACTGCAGATAAGTGAGGACAAAACTGTAACACCAAGCCAGCCAGCACAAATTGTGGTACTCCCATAAGAACAGTCAGTGGTCTCCAAGAGGGAGCAGAGATCAGAGGCTGTGCTGTGAAGAACAGTGGTGGCCTCAGCATAAACTTTTTCTTAAATTTCTAACACATGCTTTTGTGATTCACAGACCAAAAAAGTTTTATGATTTAAATGTACTAAAATGCTTACTGAAAAGCATACCTAATCAATGCTTTAATTAAGACTTTTTTTTCCATAGGGCTTTTAGTGAATGTCAGTACTATCTGTGACACTTCATTTCTTCACAAATCGCCCACAGAGCAGAGAACCTCAGGGATGTTTTACAACACTACTGCTGAGCAGTCACATCGTGCACAGAGAGATATCACCACAGCCCTTGGTGATGAAGGCCATAGGATTTTTTTCTGGTGACCAGTAATTTTGCAAGCAAGCAGGACTGCAGTGGTTTATGGGCAGTTTCAACAGCTTGATATTTCTTCAAGCTTATCCCCATTCCCAAGAAACACTACCAATAAAAGGATCATGAATGTGAACTCTGGGCAAGCAGTTAGTCAGGTCAAACTGTTTTTGACCACCCTGCATCTCATGGAACAAGCAGGGCCAGCTGCTCCATTAAGATGAGGAGCCACAGCCAAGGGGTGCAGTGTGGGTAGAGCAGTGGCCCCTTCCCCGAGTGCCCAGTCCCAGCTGTCTCCACATTGGCCCTCAGCCCCAGCAGCCAAACCGAGGGGCCCAGCAACTGCTGTGGCTTGTGTATTGTTCCACACTTATGAAGAATACTTGCTCGTAGCCTGCAGGTGTGGCAATGCCACAGTACACTGAGTGGTCTTTGTAATGGTTTTAGGTTTGCTACAACTATTGCTGTTTGTTGGCAATAATAATGACCGGAAAAGCAAAGAGCAGGTAGAATTCACTTCAAATGACAGTGGGACCTACACCCAGCCAGGAGACAGCCATATAATATTAATCTGAACGTCTGATTCCACAGAATCCTACTGTCACACAACCTGTTAGCACCACCAGTAATTGCTTATGCAAAAACTGAGCCAAGCAGACTTGCCACCTGCAATGCATGAATTGGCTTCTGGATGAGGAGAAAAGACACATAAAGGTGATGACAGTGGTTCCACCAGAGCCTAGTAATGCCACACACTGAAATCCAGCTGCCCTTTCGTGCTCCATCCATCCTGTGCTATTGTGGGGCGGACGGCATGGATGAGGCCTCTCTACAGGGATAGAGTGGTGCTTGGAGCAGGAACACACCCCTGTGCCGTGGCACTTCACTGACACAGAACCAGGGAAACTCTTAGATTGGAAAAGACCTTTAAGACCGTCGAGTCTGTTAACCCAGCACTGCCAAGTTCACCACTAAACCAGGGCCCCAAGTGCCACATCCACACATCTTTTAAATACCTCCAGGGACGGTGACTCCACCACTTCCCTGAGCAGCCTGTTCCAAATGCCTGACCACCCTTTCAGTGAAGAAATTTTCCCTAATAACCAATCTAAACCTCCGCTAATCTAAATCTAAATCTAATCATCCACACACCAAGTCTTATCTTCTGGGTTTGCTGTTGCGTTTCCCTCTTCCTGATGTGCGTTAGTTCCTCTTAAAGAACAGGGGACCCGATCCAGACAGCTTCGGAAGAGCGAAGCCAGCGTTTCCTCTTTCCCGAGGGAGGAACAGCAAATGTCTCATCTCACGCAGCGAAGAGGCAGCCCGAGAGACACACCGACAAGGCGTGGTGCTAAAATTAAAGCTTTATTAACTAATACCTGCCGCTTCCTGCTTTTGACAAAAGCTCGGGAAGCGGGCCGTTGGGGGTCGGTTTTGTTTCCGCCCTACCTCGCAGCGCGGGGCTCTCCGGCGGCGGGCGGGACGCTGCAGCAGGGCGCTCGCTCCCCGCGGCGGGCCCCTCAGCCCGCGGCTGCCCAGGGGCCACCCCCGGCTCCCCGCGGCGCCGCCTCCCCTCCCTCCCTCTCTCCGTCCCTCCGCCGCCCTGCCCGCGCCCCGTGACGGCCCGGCCCGCCCAGCGGCAGCGGGGAGCGCGGGGAGCGCTCGGCTGCGGTAGCTATGGGCTCGGCGGCGGAGCTGCTGCCGCCACCGCCACCACCGCCGCCGCCGCCCGGGGAATGCCAGCGGGAAGCGGGGGCGGCGGCCGCCCGGCACCGGCGGCGCCAGGAGGAGCAGGTGGGTGTCAGGGAGCCGGGAGGGCGGCAGAAAACCGTAATCGCCTTTAGGCTGCTCTCCCGCGGCATTCCCGGTGCAGCCCACCCGAGTGAGCCGCTCGCGGGTAACGCTCCATTGCGGCGGGGCTTATGCAACCCAGCCGGGCTGCGCGGGGCTGCCCACGCGTGATGCCGGAGGGTCCCCCCGG
Organism: Grallaria varia; assembly: GCA_013396735.1. Lineage (NCBI taxonomy): Eukaryota > Metazoa > Chordata > Aves > Passeriformes > Formicariidae > Grallaria > Grallaria varia. The sequence goes on from VWZG01010291.1 coordinate 172,133, forward strand.
GGGCCCGCCTCGCCCGCGGTCTGCCCTCCGGGGCGCTGCGTTCGGCCGCAGGAAGGTGGGCGCAGATGTCCGAGGGTGGCCCCTGCGCGGCATCCGCGTTTGTGTCGCTGGAAATAACCGGGGTGCTCTTGTCATCCCCGGGATTCCCCAGTAGTTGAGCTCTGGTGTTGCTTCGCTTGGATATTTTAAGATTTTGCTTTTAGTCTCTTTATTACTTTGGAAATGTAATACATTGTAATTGGAGAAGCAAGTCTTTTCTTTCTTCTCTTTTATTTTTTATTTTTTTTGTCTGCTTTCTTCAGGATTTATATCAGTATCGCACGGAAGTGGGTTTTTTGCTTAGGGAATGAAAGGACCCGTTTCCCTATTGTTAACTGTAAACTGGCTTTCCACGCACCCTTTGTTTTGCAGACAGCATCGTCCCGGTGTTTAGACAAAGGCAGTACTCTTAATGCACCTTTATTGATGTTTCATTTAAAGAAAATAAGAACACAGCCTTTTTCATACATAATAGTAAAATGTAATGGTCTGCTCTGAAGTGCACTAACCCTGATGATTGCACGGGGGCAAACAGAGCTGCGGGAGCACATCCCAGAGTAATTTGCAGATGGCTTGTGGTTTGTTAATAATTTCTGTTGAAAATTCTTACAAGATGCTCTCCACTTAACCATGAATGAGCCCTTTCACAGATAAAATATTTGAAAATGTCTGGTAGTACTTGCCAGACGTTATACCTAGAAATGGGACACTCTGAAAGATGCTGATACTTTAGAATTCACTCAGTCACCTTTTATGTAAGTCAGCGCATCTTCTTATGCCTTTTTCTGGAAGAATGGTGCAGAGCAGGGCACATACCTGAATGTAGTGTAAGGACAGATGCTCCAAGAGAGGCTGAGCAGTTCCCCTCTCTGTGTCCATAAACCCTCCTGCAGGATATCACAAGAGGAGAGTTGGCAATATTTGCTCATTCCAGTTGCTGTCTTCCCTGGAAAGAGAGGTTAAAAAGTTGCATTAGATCATCTCGTCTGTTTCTGCTCTCCAACTGGTTGCAACTCCTTGCTAAGACGGTTGCTCCCTACATGTTACCACTGCTTCTTAGTGAGGGATGTGTTGTTTCTCAGGATGGTGCATGCTGAAGAACTTCCTTCCAACATTGCCTAAACACATTTTAAAATTAAGTTGATAAAGGTACTGCTTGGGTGGCCACAGGTTCACATGGCTGAGAAACTCTCTTTCTGCTTTTCTCAGACACAGGTAGTGATCCTGGACCTCTCTGACATGTTTGGGCATTAGGATGGCAGAAATTTTAAACAGGCCACAAGAAAGGAGGGGGAAATCCTTCCTATTTACTGGAAATGTTTCACTGGTCTAGCATGGAGTAGTTTTTCTGCATACTTAGGTGCCAGCAGCTGGGCAGATAAGGGATTTAGAAATAAGGAGTAACAGTTGCCTTTATTAAGTTTACATAGAAAATGTGAATATTGTGTAAAATAACAGTAAAAATCATAATTTGATAAACAGACAGGAGTATTTTATTTTTATGTGTAGGGAAGACCAGAGCTGGGTGAGGAGTTGGTGGTATATACACCTGCTGCAAACTTTGACAGAAAGTCTCAGATTCTCTTGTTCAAGAGTAGAACAGACACATAACTTGATTTGGAGGGGCTCACGTGTCACCAAGCCTAGTCATGTGCTGTACTTTTTTTGCTTTCATAATTGTGTCCAGATTTCTCCCAAAATAATCCGTTCCCCCTGCCCTTTTTGCTCTCATGGAGGGTCAGTGAGTTCCTGAACACTGCTGTTGCAGCGGTCAGGAATCTTGTTTCCAGGCTGAGCCCTTACTGGAGTACCTTGTGGAGGCCCAGCACTGTTGCTGTGTTTGCTGAGGGTGTTTGCACTGTTAACACAGACTCTGGTCCTCAGCTCAGGTTTTCCTGTTTCATGTTCTCTCCTGAAGTATAAATGCCTACACCACCTTAGAGGTATGTGCAGTGCAAAAGAAAGGAGTCCAGATGTGCTCTGATGATGGTGTAAATTCTTACTTCTCTCAGCTGATGTGAAGTGAAACCCGTGTGACAGCAAATCCTTTGGCATTTTTTGAGAGGATTTTTTAGGTAAGAGTTTGGGGCTGCAAACCTGGATATGATTTTGTTTTTTGCATTTCCTCCAAAATAAGCTCAGTTTGTGTAAGATCATATCTTGTAACATAATGCTAAAACAATACCTTCCTGACAAGCCTGACCTAAATAATAAAGTATACACCCTATCACATATTTTAAGAGCAAGTACTCCATAGGAAATAAGTCTGTTTATTTAAGTCCAAACCCTCTGGCTCTAAGTTTTTATTGAAGCTTGTTATTGTGTCAGCAAGAACATGCTTAATGAAATTACTGATAGATACATTTTTAAAAAAACTAGAAGGATATGCCACTAAATTTTATACATAGCCTTTGGAATTCATTATTGCAATAGACTAGAATGGTGATTAGATTTGAAAGCTGAACTGGATACTAATTTGATTAATATCCTTTGTAGGCTTGCATGCAAAAATGAAAATAATTGCACTTACTTTAGACTTCAGAGCGCTGCAGAACCTGGGTAGTTTCTTCCACCTCTTTTATTGCACTGCTCCACTTTGCAAGTGGTGTTTGAAGGCACCAAAAGATTTAGCTGTTCCTGAAGCCATGGAAGTAGGTTGCTGCTTAGCCCTGTGAGTTCACAATTTTTTTCCTAACTGTGGATAGTTATTAGTCAGACACGCAAGTTGCCCTGTATTTTCAACATTACTAGAGATAAGGATCAAATCTCCTTCCCTAACCCACTTTCTAAAATAGGTTAGCTACTGTCACATTACTACAGTCTAAATCTCATCAGCACCTATAAATTAAACCATGAAATAAGAATAGAAAAGTCTGAGTGTGTAATAATGAAAGGTGACACAAAACTCCTGCATTTGTGTCTTGCATGTGCCATACTGCAGAGCATGAGGTGGTATTAGTGGGAGACGCAGCACCTGCTCCATCCACAAGGACTTTGAAGCCAAACTGTGTGTCACAGCAGAGTTCCTGAAAGCTGCAGCACTGTAGCTTCCTTCTGTACTGGGAACTGTCTGTCTGGGCAGTAATGGGGTTTAGTCTCTCCTAATTGAAGTTGAAGGCAATTGCAGAATTCCATTTGCTTCAGTGAGGCCAGGATCCCCACCTCACACAGATTTTGGATACATAGAATCCAAAGTGCCCTTAAAGTGTAAAACCCAAGGCTTCTGGAAAAATAAGTGCAGACTTAATCTGCGATACATATATTCACAAGTAGATTAAATTAGTTTAGTCGATCACCTTTTTATTAACCTGAGTTTGTAACCCTTTGGAATGTTTTATTATTATTTTTAACAGTGCTTTATCTCTGTAAGTGGAGTATTTTATCCTATAATAGATGGCTTCAGATTCACAGGTGCTATTACAAAAGGGCTTTGGTGTTACCCAACACTCCTCAACATAATTCTCAATGGGAATCTTAACTGAGTTCCAGTCCTGAATTTTTTCTATAAGTTTCTGGTACGACTAGCTTTTCTCCAGCGTGGGAAGAATGAGCAGAAGCAGAACTAGAGGATAGTATCAACAGACCTGTGGTATCCTGTGTGTAAGTGCTTTATTGTTCATCAGACTGTAGGATGGATGTATGCTGTGTTGCCCAGAATGGTATAATTTCAGTCATAAATCAGTAGAGGCCAAGAATGTTTTAAAGTGCTCTTGTATAGATGGAAACTGTGGTGCCTAAGGCTAGAAATGTATTTCTGATTTATTCCACACTGAGATAATCTGAAAATTGAAGGTTTCTCCTGCTTGCTGTTTGGGATTTGTTTCCAAAAATAGTCTTAATCCCAAATTTGTTCAGACTCTACAAAAAATTTAACTGCTGCAGAGGTTCATAGCTACAATATAATAAGTGATATTACCTTTTTAAAAAGCGTTAGTGGGTTTTCTGAAGTCTGTCAGCATTTGAAGATAAAAAATCCAACCCTTCAAACATAACTGTAGCACCTACAATAGGTAAGATAACATGCTCTGCTTGAATGATGTGGAGATCTCATTTTCTTAAAGAAAAAAGTATTCTAGAGATAGAAGCAAATAGAAATATCCTTGCTTTAACAGGCAAAATTATCAGCAGTTGCTTTTCAGCAAGCTAGGGCATTGATACCACGCTGAATGTACAGGGATTGCAAGCCTTTTACTGAGTCAAGATGACCAGTTTTAGTGGGGGAAACCTGATAAACCTGATAAATCTGATAAATCCTATGGAAATTATTTGTTGCAGGTGTAAGGAAATGATGGATTAGAGATTGCATTTGATGTAGTCTCTATGTAAAATTGCAGCATGGGTGGGATCAAGTTACAGGGACACTAGCAGAAGCATAAGGAAGAGTAAACAGCTCTTGGGGAAATGGGGAAGAGAGGCAGTCGATCTAAGGATGGGGCAGGCCATGTTTCCTCTCCCACAGACCTGGGTTCCTCTCTTACACTTTCTCATCTGGTGCTGTATTACTGGGGAAATTTACTGCCAAAATTGTGGGACTCCAACACTTACTTTTGTGTTTATCAAGAGAAGCTTCTGTTCCTCACGAAACTGTCTCTGCTCCACCCATGCACAAGTATCTAGAAAAGCCTTTTCATCTTCTGAACACAGAACCTCTCCTGGTATTTTGATGTTTTTTCCAGCAACTGTTGGTTCTAAACTAGAGTTATTGTAAAAGCTGATTAAAGAGAATCCAGTGCTGTTGCTTTTCTTATGTTACTGCTTGTTTCTATAGAAACATCTTGTCTCAATTTTATAAATGCTGTCTAGGTTCTTGCTGTAAAATAAACATTAACCCAATCTTTGGTTTGAAATCTTTTATTTAAACTTCTTCTAAGTATGGCACTTTTATTGGTAGCTGCTGTAAAGTGCTTTTGGTATAAAGATTTTTTTTCTAGTTTTCTTGCATTTGCTTTTTTTTTTCTCAGAGGACTAAGTTAAACTTATGTTTTTTCCTATCTTGTTTTTCATCTGGAAGTATGAAGTATGATTTTTTTTTTCCCATTTCCTAATCTATTAATCTTTTTATACTTAAATATCAGATTAAAAATAGCCTGGAGAAATAAACCTCGTTTGTTGGTTTTTTTCCCTCCAGACAGTTGAAATTAATTTTGTTGTCTTAATAGTCTGTTGGCTGAATATCAAGATCTTTTTACTGCTTACATTTACAAGGTTAAATAGTGATTGTTAGTTTTATGCTAGCAAAGGGTACAAAGGGATACCATTCTCTTCCTGCTGTAGTGGAAGAGGAGGAAAATCCAAAACATTTCCGATAAAATTGTTTGCCCTTCTTGGGCAAGTGTCACTTTCTTTTAAATAAACATGAGATACCTTTTAAGTATAGGAAAGCAGGGTGAAATCCTGATCACATGCCAGATGTTACTAGTAACGAAACTGTGTCTTTTGCATATGTGGAGGAGTAGGAGGCAGAAGGGCTGTACCCGCCCAGCCACTGGGTTGGCAGGGTTTTGTGCTGGTGCCCTGTGATGGGGTGAGGCTGTTGTTCAGAGAAAGAGGAGGCCCCGACCTGGCAGTTTGCTGTTCACTGCAAATCTCCAAAGCCTGGCCATGGCGATGCACTGGGCGGTCGGGTGGCTGAGCACTGGCAAGATTGAAGCACTGGGTGATTTGTTCTGCAGGGATTTACATGGCTGGCTACCCAACTATCAAATATTTCTAGCTGTATGTTGGCTTGTACGTGTCCCCATCTGCAGCCAGCAGAACTTGCTCTCTTGTTTTGGAGGGAAGGGAACCTTGTGGTTTCTTCCATCCTGGTCTGTGTCATCTGCTCACTTTCTTCTTGTATTTTTCTTAATATTGGTCCTAAAATATTTTCGGTTTGAGTTTGCATCCTCTCAAAACAGAAGACTGTGAGACACTGCCTTCTGAACTTTAATATCCCAGCTTTCAAAAGTATAGGAGCATTTTTCAGTAAGTTAGCATGTTCTTTAAGTCATATCTCACTGGCTTTTTTGACATTTAAGTGTCCGTGGGCTTCAGCTAGCATACACACCACCTGTTCCCTGGAGTAAAAATAACCACAACTGGAGTAAAATAGATAGTGAGCAGTTAAATCCTTCAGAGGAAACTTTTTACTCAAAAAAAAAAAAAAGTGAAATGTGCATGTGGGTATGTAAATGTTATATCCCTGTGTTTTCTTTATTACAGGTGTTTTTTAACACTTCATTTAGATGTCGTTAAACACGTTTGCTACAAAACTCAAAAGGGGGTTCTTTTCTATCTAATGTGGAATTAACTCTCTTAAATATGCATTTTTTTCTTTATGGCTGTACATGTGGTGAATTGAGATCTGAAGCATGTAGAACAATTTGGAAACACTGCTGCTTTTCTGTGTTGAAGATAGATGTTGTGTGTACCTTTATGCCCTCTCTTTACCTTTTTTGCCCAGGAGCACTTTTGACTGTAAAATAACAAGCTTTTACATGAAGAGTAGTTATTTTCCCAGTCCATTGGACTTTTCTCCTCATTTGCTGGAGTTCTAATGCCCTTTCGGGTAGTTGATACAAGAAAAGAGAAAATGATAGATTTGTACTCAATCTGGTGCTATTGTTGAGTGTGGGGTGGGAATTTTTCAAGTTGTCTGAGCAAGAGAAGACTGTTGAGGTTTCTTCAATTCATTAGGTGTGAAAAATAGAAAGAAGAATGCTGTTTGGTTTGGTTTGATGGATCTTGTACCTTCAGAGTAGTTGAATGGATTTTTATTTTCTTTTTCTAACAAAATATCCTGGATCTTCAGGTGGAGCAGGTTCCTTATATTCATCTACTCCATCCTCCCACAGAACAAAGGCTGTTGAACTTTATCCAGTTATTTCATTCAAATCAGTTACTTAGGGTTTTTTTCTATACACACACAAAAAATCCCAAACTAAACACACTGTCACAAGATCCTTAAGGCAAATGTGGAAAACTGTGGACCAAGCTACTGCTTCAGCAGATTAAGTGCCCAGAAGACCATACCTGTTCTCCCCATGACTAATGCAGTGGTGAGGTTACAGGACTCAGAGTCCTTGGGGTTACTTCACAGCTGTTCAGTCCTCCCAGCAGAAAAAAATAAATGCAAAATCTGTGCTCCCATGCTCTTTTTGATTAGCCACAGGAACATAACTTCCTGAGTGAATAGTTTCTTGTCCCCTTCAGATCCATTTGTGTTCGGTATCCTCCAAGGGCTTGGCAGACTTACTTATCTTTGCATGATGTGCAAATGGTCTGGGGAGGGAACTGTGTGCTCCCAGCAATTTGAGAGGAAAAGACCTTGCACTGGGTACATTACACTTAGGAGATGCAGACAGGGATCTGTCTTAAGCCATTGTGAAAAGTTCAGTGCTAACTTTATCCTTCTCTCTTACTGAGTAGCGTATGACTCATTGCAAAGGTGGCTTCTTTCTGGGGAGAGGATGTTCTGATGGGATCTCATGTTTCTCTGCATGGTCAAAACACCCTTGGGGGTAAGCAAGAAAAGGATCCTCCTGTCAGACTGGTGTGGAGTGGCCTCTACTCGTGACATACCATGTGCTTTCCTGAATTTAGGAAGCGGTGAGTTTGAGTGAATGTGGTGGAAGTTTGCCATAAGCAAGGGTAGTTAGTGGTCAGAACACAGGGAATTTTGTGTGTTGTGTTGATGACAAACATAATTGGTAAGGCCGCCACCGGATGTTAGTTGGGTTCAGTAGGATGAATTGACTTTACCATCTCTGTTGTTTAAAGCTAGTTGAGGAAAACATGAGGGATTTTTTTCAGAAGCACTTCAGGGATGTAAGAGCATCTGCTGTGCTGGAAGCAGACAGAACTTGGGCTTAGCATCTCCTCTGTGACCTCCTCATAGAGTTTCATTCTGGAAAAAGGTGGTTTTATGACATCCTGCATCACATCTGAGAGGGCAGATCATGGTTCTCCCTAAAGCATCAAAGCCCCTAAGCCATTTGGCCATAGCAGCTGGGAAAATTTAGTTACAAAGTTCTCGTATAAAAGTTTTTCAGAGTTTGGACCTTCATTCAAGTTCTGACTTTCTGCCAGTAAACAGTGGGAGACAGCAAACAATGGCTTTGCTGATGAAAATGTGCCATTTTGAATAGGGAGGGAAATACTGCACATCTGAAAAGACAAGAGGGAATGGGGTGCCTGATGGGAACTTTGGAGTACCAGTGGGCTTGCAGAGGACATTGTTTGTGTATGCTGAGCAGTGGGGCAGATCAGATGCTTCCTCTTCTGTTTCACATGATAACTCTGTTTTTAACTTTAAATAAAGTAACAAAAAAGAAACCGAATAGAAAATTGAATGTCGAGTGCTGTGTCCAGCTCTGGAGCCTCCAGCACAGGAAAGACGTGGGCCTGCAGGAGTTAGGCCAGAGGAGTGAGGGCCACGAAGATGCTCAGAGGGCTGGAGCACCTCTCCTGTGAAGACAGGCTGAGAGAGTTGTTCAGCTTGGAAAAGAGAAGGTTCCAGGGAGACTTGATAGCACCTTCCAGTACCTGAAAGAGTCTACAAGAGATTTGGAGAGGGACTTTTTTTTTGGAAAAATTTGACACTTGTTCTGTAATTAAACACACACTTGTCAGTCTCCATGCCTGGAAGTTCCCTTTGCATAATCGCTTTAGGAATTCGTGAATCTACCCTTGTTTGAGAAGGCGAGGGTGATGTAAATAAAAAATCAGGAAGACCTGGACTGCCTAAGTGAGGTGGAATTTGCCCTGTACCCCGCTTAAGAGTGCGCAATTCCTTGCTGTTAGCTTATCAAAGGAGAATGGGGGTGAGGCAAAATCTCGTGTCCTACAGTCGCCTCATACCAGGAGAGATGTTGTCAGCATAGTCACGTGTGGTTAATCATGCTCAGCCTGGTGAGACAGACCTTGCAGAGGAGCTTGCAGATGTGTTCCTGCTGGCGGCCTCCTGGCCAGCACTGCCCTATGCTTGCTCTTTGCAGAGGCTTCCAGGACATTGCTGAGTACCACGAATAGTCACGGGGTGAGGAGGCGATGCGTTTATATTCCCCCTCCTGGTTGCACTGGCCACTGGCTACTTCGCTAGAAAATGTAGTGATGTCTCCTGCAGGCTGTTCCTCTCAGAAGTGATCTCCGCATCACTTGATGCAAGCTGTGCTCAAGTCCCCTCCACCATCATCCCATAGGCATATGCTCCCTCTAGTCTCCGCATGCAGGAAGCAAATAAATATTTTTTTCCCTTCCCAGCACGTCCTTTCTCTTTTCCCTAGTTTTTGTGATCCACATAGCTCTTAGTCTGTTTGTCTCTTTGGGCATGGAGAGATGAGAGTTCCTGTGGCAACATTGTGTTCCCAGCCCTGCTCAGTCTGCAGGGGCTCACAAGAGGCTCTGCCTTTCCAGAAGAGCTAGTCTTGAAACACTGGAATTAACAATGAGACAACTCTTTTTTTTAATTACATGAAGCACAATTAAAGCCAAAATGCTGAAAACTGGGATTTCCACATCCAGTAAGGAGGAGAAAATGATCTGGGCTTGTGAAGCAGGCTGAAAAGAGACAAGGGAGTGGCTATCTGTACGTTACCTCCAGTCCTGAAGTTCTCCACACTCGGGCCCTTTTTGTAGTACCGCAGAAAGAGTGAACGCAATATTAGTTATTATTTATGAACACGTTATTGTTTAGGCTTCCTGCACCCTTCCATACTTTCTGGGATTCCATACTGAAGCTTACACCAGACTCTTTATGGATAAGCAAATAAAAGAAAATATCCCAGCACTCTCAGCTGGGGGACTGTTCTGGGTTTTTTGGTTTGGTTTCTTTTTTTTTTTCAGTAGCATCTGTGAAGCATTACCCACCCTTCACTCAGCTGGCATGTTTTGCATTGACCTAAAGTCTGGCCTAGGAAAGCAATATTGTCTTTCATTTTTCTTTGCTGGATGTTCTTCTGTGGGAATGGGAATTCACTTTATTATTTGCTCTCTAATGGAGAGCCTGGCGCTGCTCTGGGAGGAAATTTCTGTTTCTCTACCAAGACCATGCCATGTAATGAGGGATGCAGAATAGCTTTCATCCTTGAAGGCAGAACATGTTTGCTTTGAATCTGGGAGTAGATTTAATTGCACGTAGAGTTTGCAGGCAATTTGTAGGATGCATTGATCAGTCAAGTGAAATATTGATGAGTACCTGTTGCATGTGTTTTCATTGCTGCCTAATGGAAGCAGTAGGAGACTAATGTTCATCATCTTGAAAGCGTGTTCGCCCTGTCATGCCCAAACACAAGGCCATAAGGTTTTGTGCAGAGGATCGCTGGACACTGGGAAAGGAGACATCTCAAGCTCTCTCATCTAGTTGCAATTTACATGTTGAAACATTCACGTTTTCTGAAGTGATATTTAACTGTGACATCTTCATCTCAAGATGGGCTTCTGCCTTCCTATGCATCTGCTCCACCATTTTTCACTTTGCAAAAAGTCCAGAACTTGTTTCCCCTCCCCTTTGCTTTGCTTTGCATCTATGCAATCCTTGAGTCTGTCTTCCTTTGCCTGACTTGCATGGCTTCTTATGCCAGCATCGGAATAGATGTTTGTTGTCTTGCAGATGAAGTCCAGTGCCCTTTTTTTCAGAGTGATAGTAACGCTTCAGTTCCCTGTGCTTTGGTGTGAAATACTTCATAGTTCGTTTTTAATAGTTTTGTATCATTCTTGTGGTTCTGAAGATATTTTGTAAATAACTTTTATAACAAATCTACTTGAACCAAATTCCCTCCCTGAAATTACAGACATCTTGTTCCATTTTGGTTTTCCTGACAACCACAGACAGGTTGCACAGACACATAAGATGTATTGAGCTTTACCCCTCTAGAGTGACATCTGGAGGGGAGACCAGTTATCATATGTTTGCAGCACTACTTTAGTGTCCCAAGTGTGGACAAGTGATATCCTTATCATTGTGCTGAAGTCACAAGCTATGTAGCATTTTCAGTATCCTTATTTAAGGAGTAGATTTATTGCATGTGTATCTTAGTTTTTTGCATTCAAATGGAAACAGATGGGACTTGATTAGAATCATAGTAATAAGATTGTACAACGTATTTCTTCATTTTGTTTTCTGTCCACAGGTTCAGCAAGAGCAAAGGAACCACACCGCAGAACCTGTAATAGATGACTATAAAAAGATGGGGACTCTCTTTGGCGAACTAAACAAAAGCCTTATCAGAATAGGCTTCACAAGGATGTACTTTGGAGAACGGATAGTAGAACCTGTAATAGTTATATTCTTCTGGGTTATGCTTTGGTTTCTTGGCCTACAAGCTCTTGGACTGGTTGCTGTTCTGTGCCTTGTCATTATTTATGTACAACAGTAAAATTTTATAGATTTTGTTCACATTATGTATTTCAATAGTAAAATTTTACAGCTACTGTTCAGAATATGTATTTCTACACTGTTGCTATATCAGTGGATTTGTGTTTTTAAGTAAATGTGTGGCATATCAAAAGCTGCAATGCTTCAGATTGCTGAACTTCCAACATTTGGGATGAGTGGGACTAAAATTATGCATTTTAAGCCAAATCAGCAGTGCCCTACTACATCTTTGAGGGGGGAAAAATGAGATGTTTGTAATATAATAGTGTCAAATGTACTGTTTCTGTACTCTGAGGGACTTAGCCCAAGGATTGGCTTTTTGTTGTTCCCTCCCCTCTCCCCATGTTCTTGATTTGTATAGTGAAAGTTTTCTGTCTGGTTTTAAGAGGACACCCAGTGTGAGTGTCCTGTTTTATTGTTGGGCTCGTATGCTGTTTGTTCCCTGAATCTGCATAATTTGTTAGTGTTCTGCTGAAAAGCTTCATCTGCACAGGGGAGTTTTAGTAACAAACTACAATGACTAATATTCTTAAGATAAGTGCAACTTCCCAACACAAAAGCATCTTTGGTTAGTATATATTATAGTAAGCTTTCCCCCAGGAAACAAGCTATACCAGCAAAATGCTCTTACACTGATATTGGTGACTTCACACAAGGCTTCAGCGGTTGTTTAGGAGAAATTGCAGTCCTAGTGGTCTAATGCAGCAGCTCTGCCTTGTTTTTTTGGAAATGTACCCAGCTCCTGCTGCTATTTTTCTTTCTTTATTTTTTTTGTACTTGCTCTTTCCCCTAGCGCTCCTTCTTAAGATAAATATTTGGATAGTTCATGGAGTTTGTAGGTAGTTACAGCTGCAGTACTGGAGAGTTGCCATTCCAGCTGGCAGTGCTAGGATGTTGTCTGCTTCCTCTGGGTGGTGTGTTAAGTGTCTGAACAACCAGATATCGGACCAGATCTCTTAATGCTTCCCTAGTCTGCTGCAGTGGGGGCCCACATGAGCTAAAGCCTTGCTCACGTAAGCAAACCAGATATGTTTCCTCATGCGAGGCAAGAATGTAGTTGAAACCAAGTGGTCATTTTATTTAGTAGTTTTAACTTATTCATTTCCACACTAGACAACAAAAAATGTTTATCTCTAGGGGCCACACAAATTGTCATGGGCCACACAAATTGGGGAATAGGCTATATACGTTCAAGAGTAGGTCCAAAATTCGCTCTGACCCCCCAGGGGCCATACCAGGGGTGTACTGAAAGTTTGAAGAAAAACAGAAAAACTAAACAGAATGTTTAATACTTCTACTTTACTACTACTAAATAGGCTACCAATTTAATAATTGCTGTCCATTACTTTTAGTGACAAACTTAAATTGCAAAATTTACTTCATCTATGGTAAAATTATATATTTACTCAAAGAAATGTAATAGATGTGAAATTTACAGAAAATTACTTAACCTTTTTAATGACTTTTTTCTAAACAACAGTAAATTAGTTGAAAATGCTGTCTTATTCTGAGACTTTTAAAGTCAAGGGAGGTTTCTCTATGGTCCCAGTCCTGCAACTGGATTTTCAAGGCCAACTTTATGCCTGCGTGGGTAACATTGGCTGCTAAGCTCTATTTCCAGAGCCCCTGGCCCCAGTCCCTACGGGCTTTCCTGTTAGGGAAATAATTGTTATTTAGGGCAGTGAACATGAAGGTCCTGCTCCTTTTAAAGTGTTTATGTACTGAAATACCATCTGCAGACCTGTCTCTGTGCTTTTCTAATGAACATGTAATTACCTTCTGGGGAGCCAGGTTGCCTCTCTGATCTTCAGATGACCTTGACTGTGGATCTGAGAGGCTCTGCTGAGCCATCAGGGCTGCAGGGGAGTGGGACTGAGGCCCCAGCTGTGTGGTTAGATGGCAACCTGTGTTGATTATCACCCAGTTAAATAGTTATGCTTGTAGCAGGGAAATGTTGGACAACAGAAGGTGTTTCTGGATACAGGGGTTTGTTGTTCCATCTGGAAGTCCCAAAGCAAACAGATAATACAGGCTGAACTCAGAGGCAGGAGCTCTGTACTCCTAAGTGCCTGGGGGTAAACTTTGGGTTTGTTTCAAGTCCCCTAGAAGCAGAGCATCTGTTTACACCTTTGCATATTTGTATGGTTAGAATCATGGGTTTGTGTGTATTTTCCTGTATAAAGGCTGTACTACAAAAGCATCGTGTAGTTAAAAGTAAAAAAAAAAAAAAAAAAACCTTTCTTTCTTCCCACTGTCCAGTTACTGATCAGAAGATCTCATCCAGTTCCTTTCATCGTGTAGTAAAAAATTTCTCTGTGATATCGTTGTTGCAGTAGTACTCTTGTGTAAAGACACTGTGCTGTGAGATGGCATGTGGTGTTTCCTTGAGGTGGTGATTTTGCTCTGTACATAAGGAATGGGGAACAGGGAATATGGGTGTGACTGACAACTTCAGTGAAGACATTGTTTATAAGTGTGTAACCTTTTAGTAGGTACATAACTGTGGCTGTTGCACTCATGAATTCATTTCAATTGTTCATTCAATGTTCATGTTTGTATTGTACTCTAGGGACACACTGAGATTGTGTATAGCGAATGTCTTATGTGGTTTCTCTAAAGGATAACTTGATATGTCTTGTCCTTCTTAGAAGTTTTTCATTTTTAAACAGAAAAATTAGTCCTCCTAATAGTGTTACGTTGACTGAAAATGGAAAAAGAAAAATAATATATTGCATGAAAGATATCCCTCTCCTGTTTGGCTTCATACATTCCCTCGTATATAAGAACTTGTACTGAATCACCTGTCCTAATTTTATGTTATTATTATATTATCTCCCTCTCATTTTCAGGAAAGGAAAGAGAAGTTAAGGAAAAAGGGGGACTGGGATAGAGTCAGACATAAAGAGTGGAAAATGGAATGCAGAGAAATGTTGCATATATGTGTCCAAAGAAATCTGATCATAAATGCGTGCCAAAAGTGAAGGGAAAATGGGTGAACAGTCCTTGCCTTTAGTTCTTTATTCCATCAAGATGAAGTTGCAAGGCAGAGGAAACACCAGGTGTCCAAAGGATGTCTCTAGCTGAAAGCAGGTTAATTAAAAAAATTAAAAAAAAAAGAAGACATTTTCACTGTTGTCTGTATAATAAAAATTGATAGTTATTTATACTGTTATGTTGATGGAACTGAATGCACCCATATGCATCTGTATGTAGGACTGTATGAAGGAATTGGGTCCCTTAAATCTGTGTTAAACAACAAATGATGCAATTCTTGTTGGTTAGTGTGACATTGAAAGTGTTTTACATAACCTCTGTTTTTTAAAGAATGGACTCCTCAGTACTATTTCACACCTGCCAAATGCATAAATGTTTGAACTACTATATATAAAGAAGAAACTTCACATGCAGGAGCATCTTGGATAACCTGATTTGCACTGAAAAATCATCACATCCAAACTGTCCATATAAAAAGGAAAAATTATATTTCTTAAAAACTCTGTATTAAATGAATCCTATGGAAGGCATTTTGTTACTCTTTCTAATAAAAAGTATTGCTATCAATGAGATCTGTGAAATCTTTATGGTGATTTGTTCAAGGTTACTTGGCTCCTTTCAAAATTTTGTGGTAGGCCTAGATGAAATGGGGCAGTGTTCAGATAGCTGCTGAAATCAGTTACCTTGCAGCTAGAGGAGAAAAAACTGCAGTACAAGAGCAGAATAAACTGCATCAGGTCTCTATGGTTGTGTGCAGCCAATTATGCTGAGCTAAAAAAAAAAATAAATAGTACAGCTAGATGTTAACAGATAATGGTGACATTATGGTGTAAAGTAGATTTTATTTCACAGCATATCTGCTTTGCATCCAGAGCAGGTTCTGAAGCAACCCAATGTAGTCAGGGGTATGAAAATTCCTTTGAAGTGACAATTGCTGTGCCAAAGAAAGGTTTGGGAGTTTTCATTCAGTTTTTTTAACTATACATAGAACAGTATATGGTTCAAAACAAATCGACTTTAACTGTTGTTTTGGATTTTTTCTGCAGGTCAGAAAGGTGTTCATTCTGCCAGATCCAACAGAGACTTCAGTGTATCTGTGTTGCTCAGGATGCACAGTGAGTTAAGAATTTTAGGTCTTTTTAAAGTAGCAAAATTGAATTTTGGTCCTTCAAACACTCAGTGATGGATTTGCACCAAAGAAGTAAGGCTTATTCCTGAATAACTTCAAGCCTTTATAGGGTGCATGCAAATTCAAAAATGACCTCTGTTCAATTCTTTCCATCCTGGGCTTTGGGAACTTTATTTCTTAGCCTCTCCCCTCTGCCAGAACTGACAGCTTTATCCCCTTTATACATTCCTTTCACTCTGTAGTGTTGCCTTTTTTAGGGCTGTTCAGTTTGAACAGTCTCTTCCTCTGCCAAGGGTTCAGGCTTTTTCATCTTTCAGTCTTCTTAAAAGCTCCTAGAGAGAAAAGCTGTTTTCAGATGGGTATTTTGTTTGTTTTACTGTGTGCCTGCTTAACAACAGAGGGGAGGAAATTAGCAGGAGGATTTTTAAAAAATATGCATGTGCTGGTTCATCACTTTTTTTTTGCAGTGCTTATCTGCTGGTTTAGATGATGCTTTCTGAATTGTGATGTGCAGTCACCAAAGGTCGAAGAGAGTGTTGCAAATGTGTACGGTAAGGACCTGTTGGTAGGTTGGCACCAGGATTTTGAGAATAGGTGGGTCAAGCACCATGTGGCTTAGCGTTGTTTGAAGTTTAAGCAGGCAGGTAGACTTCTAACTTCCCTTAACTCCTGTGAATGCCTCAGTTACTTCTGAGAATGTCTCCAAATGCATATAAAATCATCAGTATTCCTTCCACACTCACTGAAGGAAACTGAGCTTTCCTCATCTCTGTTTTACACAGAGGAGCCAAAGGAGATGAGAACGGAAAAGGAGAATTGGACTTATAATAGCATTTTTAACTTGCATGCAAGCTTGTGGTCATTTCAAATTTTAGTCTTGTATTGTCCAGATAATGTTTGTGTCTTGTATACAGTTGTCACAAGTCTTTTATTCCACCCCACCCCCCCAGGCTATATATGTATTTTCCAATTAATAGGGAAGTGAAGCACTATGATAATGTATGTTTTTTCCAAAAACTTTATTGGAAACTATACACTCCCCTTCTCCCCTCAGGTGGCAGGAGGGATGTGACTGGATAAAGGCCTTCTGTTGTTGGGAGCTGCTCTTGGTGCAGCCTCAGGAGAACCATCTCCTTCCCAGGGTGCACACTCTACCAGAGTGCTGGGGGAACATCTTGCCCAGCGCCAGGCACTGTTGAAATATCTGGAGTTCAAGAGGCATGGAAGGGGAAGGACTGTAATACCACAGTCCGAGGGCTCTGATCAGACAGTGTTTGAGACAAAGCTGTTACAGAGTATGGTGTCTAGATTTTATGTTCATTAAATGAAATTTAATTAAGCTCCATTTTTTCTTGGCTTGTCCTGGTGCATCACCTTGTGTTTGGAATGAATGTTGCTTGAGGCAAGTGATTCTGCTTCTGGAACCCATCTGTGTCTGTAGGCATATTTTACATGTACTATTCCCTGTTAATTGCATTTTAAAGCATTACAAGGGAAAAGGGCTCATCTTCCAGTCTGCATTTGGATGAGGGTTTAATTAATATATGTGAGAAGGGAGCCAAATTAGTCGTTGGCACACTGCTAAGGGCTTCCTTTTGGAGGGAAAAGCTGCTAACTGATGTGTGGGTGATGAATATACAAGAGACAATTTGCATGCTGTCCAGAATGGGTAGTGGAAAGTGACCATTTTACTATCCCAGTTCACAAATTATCTCTTTTTTAATGTAGCTATTGTCCCTAAGCTGGCTGGAACATACTTCTCCCGTACAAGACGTCTGTAGCAAGGAGATATATTCTTATTTAAGGAAAACCCTTTGTCAACCAAAATCCTGGTCTGTAACAGGAAGTCTCCTCTTAACTTGAATGAAATTTGAGTTCTTAAGTGTTTTGGCTTATTTAGTCATTATCTTGAATATTTTACCTGGTTGTTGTTTTAAATCATTCTTTCATTCATGTTCTTTCTAAAAGCTGTTAATATCAGTCCAAAATTCTTGAAAGCCACTTCCTTATCAATAGCTGTCACCAGGAGGGCTGAAGGTAGCCCAGGCATATGGAAAGGCAGGTCAGAGGGAGAGACTGGTGTGTCTTTAGTGCTACCTGGCTGGTGCCACAAAGCCTTAAAGCAGGTTTTTGGCATTTCCTTTGCTACCACTTTCTGTGTTTATGTGTCTTGTTAGGTTCTGAATGAGAGCTCACATTAGCCAAGGACCTGATTTCCTCAGGCATTTCAGCCCTCTGACCTTGGGACTTTCTGCTGCTGAACAGACTCTGCCCATCTCCACACAGCTGGGCACTCACAGAACTGTCCTTCACTTCCTACTGAGAGTGGAAATGCTATCTGGCATACAGGGTCATGTCCTCATCCTAATAAGTTTAGGAAAAGTGTGATCGTGCAGATTTCCAGAGTCAACAAACTTTTCTATGTCTCTCTGAATCTTTCTGTTGTAGAGAGGGGAAAAATAACTAAGTTTTGAGTATACTGCCCATTTTTGATGCTTAGTAGATAAGAGAATTGAAGGCATGCAAGTGTTTGAAATTTTTTTTCATTAAAATTTCTAGTTTCTTCATTCCGTCTGTGGTAAGAGAGATAAGAGAATATTTGTTTGAGCTCCGTTAACAGTAGACTTGTCTATCAGTTAAATTCTTATCCCAAGGTCTTCAGCAGGTAAGTACAAATTGCTGTATTATTTATCTTTCCTTCACAGTCTCTATTGTTTCTTGTTCTAATGCATTGGCTTAGATTTAAAAAAAAAAAAAAAAAGCCAAACATGTTTTGGGAGCAGTTTGTTCCTTGCTATAGATATGCCTCAGTGGTGATGGGACTGTTGGACAATTTAGTGTTGTGACCTGTGTTTGGCAGGGGTTTTGTCATTGTTGAGACCTGCCTGTCCTGTCACCTGGCCTTCACCAGCTGCAGGGTGTAAGGGGTTCTGTGCTGAGAAACAGGTAGGGTTTAAAGTATAGTTAAGGCTTGAGATTAATAATTACTTGTGCAGTAGTAGCTTTGCTGCAGTTTCCCAGGAGACAGTTGTGTTGTAATGACAGTGTTTTGCAAGGATCTCTAGAAAAAAAAATTTCGTACATTTTTATATCCTCCACTTAAAGTTTGAGACTGGCAGCACAGATCCTTTTTGATGTTACCCTTCTCCCATCTTTTCTGAAAGCTTCCTGATTGCCACTTTTACTTTTCCATTCCAAATTCGTGTGGAATTTAGACAGTGTAGGGAAAAGAAAAAGGTGTATCTATTCCCAAACAGAATGCACTTGCTTCCAGTGTAGTGGCAGTGCAAGCTGATGCTTCCTAAGTTCTTCAGAGTTCTCCTGGGGAAACTCGGACACCTTAACTCAGAATCAGCTCTGCTTCTTTATCATTGTATGTGCTGTTTCTTTTTGTTTGTATTGAGGCATAGCATTTAAAAGCACGTTTCTGACTGAGCTTATTTGAGCCTGCTGCTGAAAACTCTCTTCGAATCTTCACAGTGATTTTGCAGAGAAGGGGTTCTGGAGGAATTCCTAAAGAAGAATAAGAAGAGAAGACCAGTTAGAGCAGGATCAAGAGCAGTGCCAAGGGTGGGATATGGGCCTTCCATTACGGCTTGAATTTGGCCTTGGGGACTTGATCTGAAAGCCACAAAATCACTGAGAAGATTCAGAGGGAGTTTTCAGCCTGCAATAACCTTCCCTGTAACACAAAGTTGTGAAGAAGTGTGTCAGAAATACGATGTTTGACTATCATGGGATCCGGTAAGATGCAAAGGCTTTTTCTGGAGTTTCCCATAAAACACTGAAGTAGTGAAATATTACATTCTCTTCACTTTCACTATTATTAATAATTTATTTGCTACATGCCTAGTGTGTTGTTGGGGTTTTTTTTCCACTTTTGTAGTTGATGAACATTAATTTCTATCTCCTGAGTAATGTTGAGCTCTTATATTTTCCATCTTGACATTTTTGTGTTATGCTTTTATTCAATCCACTGTCATTCCTAACCAGCTGAAAGCTCACTGGATGCTGCTGTTGATGTGGAATAGAGGGCAGTCATCCTGCCCAAAAAAAGGTCCTTGTGTCTCCCTGTGTCACCCTGGGGTCCAGTGTGTGTGTTTCCAGCAAGACTTATGCCATTGTGGGTTTGAAGCAAACCTGTATCCTGGCTTTTTTTGGCACCCCAGGAAGAAAGCCAGCAGGACTATTTCATGACGGTGCTCTTCTGAAGGCTATGTTTTGTGACAGAAGTCACCTGCATCTCCAGTGACTTCAAACAGGGCAGGCATATGCTGCTTCTCCTCTGTCTCTGTGCTGGTGCATGGGCAAGGATAATTCTGGCTCTTTATGGAATTTGTAAAGCCTTTGCCTAGAGTTTTGGCTTATGGCTTGTTTAGGTGGAATGCTTTGCCAAGTGTGGAGTTGCATGGATTAAAACAGAACAGACTCTGAAAACCAACTAAGGGTAGGTTTCTGATTTTTTCCTTTGGGGCTTTTTATAAGGAATACACAGAATAGTTGATTTCTTAAATAAGGAAGTTGCATTTGAACTGTTCTTTTGTAAAATGGAAACACAATGAATCTTTAAGTAACATTTCTCGTTTCACCTTCCAGGACATCCTGTGGTTTCCATATGTCCTAGCAGTTGCCTGAAGAGCTGTACCACAGCCTATTTCCTTGTGGTGTGTTGCAGCAGCTACCATGTGATGCCAGCTGAATGCGTGTGGGTGTCTTCTGTGTGTTCCTGAATCAACATTGTTTTGTTGCTGAACTCAAAAGCACTTTATCTTAAGGAGGAGCGATGGAGCTTACTGTATCAAAAGTGTACACAGGCTCAAGGGCCTATGCCACTGTTACTGTAAAAAATCACTGAAGCACTCCATGGAAAAATTTCACTGTGCCAAACATTGGGATGATTATCTTTGTTCAACTCTTCCTGGGTCAATGATTTTATTAACAGCAGAAATTTGCAAAACCATTCCAGCATTGCAATTCACAGATAGTGTAGATCTGTTACCTTCCCATCTGGACAATGAGCTGTAAGAGTAAAAAATTTACTAAACGTTGGATTCATTTCTTTTAGGAGTTTCCTCCTCATATTCTGCTACTAATAATATACACACAAATGGAAACTATTGTCTTATTTAGGAGGTTGGCCCTACCCCGTTTGAAATGTCTTCACAAAGACTTTTTCAAAAGATAGTGCACAGAATATCTTAATTTATGTAGGAACTTATTTCTTGAAATACAGATCTTTCATCTTCAGCACCTGCAAAGGGGCCTCCTCCTTCCCTGAACTGTGCCAGGCATTTCCCTGACTCCCATCCCAGTCCCCAGCTCCGCTCTAAGTATGGGGTTGTGCACCTCTCTTTGTATTAGTCACATAATATCCTGTTCTTGAAAAGTGTCTCACAGATACAAAACTAAAACTCACATGAAGATGGGAAGGAATTGCCAAATTACTTGGAGGATCACAAAAAGGGGTGTTCAGCAATGAAAGGCAGCAACATCAGAAAGCCAACAGGTACCCTTTATATGAGCATGTTAGTTGCCAGTTAACAACAGAATAAGCTGTAGACAACTTAAAATAGGACTGGACTGACTACTGAGTTTTGGGGGGCCTGAAGAGCTATTGGGTGTGTAAGTAAATTGATGTTTTATTTGGTTTGTGTTTGGTCGCTCAAGAGATCTCCAGCTCTTGGCAATGTACAGCGTGGACATGTGCAAATCTGTCCTGGTACAGAGAGACTCTTGCATAGCAGCCTTTTATCATGCCCTCGCTGCATCAGTTAAATCATTGTTTTCTCCAAAAATTAACTACTTCGGAGCTTTTTTTGAATACTTTTGGACTCCTAACATGCATGTTCCTGCTTCAGCATGTTATTTCTGTTCCTCAGTGGGACTTCCTGCATGTTCGTGGCCAAGTGCAAAGCAGGAACCAAGCTCTGCAGTAGCATTAAATTGCAGAGAGGGAAAAGAAGGAATATAAATTATTTATGTATGTGCCTCATGCCTTACTTCTGAGCTGATCTACAGCAAGCTCAGCTTTTTTTGAGCCTTTGATATTTTCACGGGTGAGGATTCTCCTTTAAGAAATTAAATAAAAATAGCTTTAAGCCTTTTCCTGTATTTGGCTTTTCCAGGAATTTTTGCTTGCATTTCCTATTTTGAACAGTCAAATTGTTGATCAGAGCACCTGAAGCCCAGACTCCTTCTAGTTAGCAGGAAGCTGCAGTGATTTTCTAAAATTGCTTATGTGAGGCATCCCACGTGAGCACTCTGGGTGTTATTTGCATAACAAACTTGTGCACAAAACCAGAGAAAATAAAATGTGAATTTATTTCTTAGAGACATACACTTTTGATAACTAATTTCATAGCCATGATAAATGTAGCAGACCTACCTGAGCTGTAAATCAGTGTTTATACGGTAAAACAAGGGAAGTGTGATAAAACTCCAACTGAAACACAGGAAATGAAAAGCTGTCAGACTGGAAGAAGTTTTACAGAAGAATTCTCCAGAGTGATGTCTGTACACCTACCTTGTTTTTATTTATAGTAGCGATGGCAGCACAAGAATTAGACATGTAATAAACTTACAGAAGCAAGAGGAAGGATTATGCAAAATGCCTTAAAATTAAGGCCTAGAGTTATAAAAATAGGGGGAGAGTAAATTTCATAGTATGATATGCAAGATTGTTATATAGATCTGAATTCATAAAAAGATTCTAAGAGCTCATCTTCTGAAAGTGAAAAAGGAGGACAGCTGGAATTTTAGATGCACATTGGATAAACTGGAGCCAAGAGTAAGATGGGGCTGTCAAAAAAGAATAATCCTGGGATGCTTGAAACAATATATTTTCACTAGACACTTAACAAGTCATAGCAGTGCACTGAATTTTTTTAATCTTTTTTTAATATAATATGGTAAAGGACTTGTCAAACATTTTCATGAAAATCTTACGGAAGCTGGAAACTTACGGAAGTTTCGCTCGTGCTCTTCCAGAGCCATCAGTGCAAGGGGCCCACTTTTAAGTAGTCTGCACATATTGCCTTTTTGCTCCTTTTCCCTGTTTCGGTTGTCAACATGTTGCAGTACTATTTATCACTCACAGAGATTATCTAACCACATCTTTGCTCCAACTTTGGCTCGTTTAACTGAACGATTAATTTCTGAGATAACACAGTTTATATTAGCTTTATACTGTTCTCTGTTTCCAAACATCTGATTTAGCCAGCTTAGAGGCAGGAGTGATATTATTTTCTATGGAACAGCCAAGCTGATACAGTCTGTGTTAGCCCCAGTGCAACAGAAGAAAGAAAGGAGTTAACTGGTTAGGCTCTTAAATTATTGCCAAATTCTGCTCTCTTGCATTTGGTTTGCTCAATAAACTGTACATTGAAGCAACGTGCCCCCAGCACTGCGGGCTGGCCATGCAATTACCTGTGACCATGAAGGCTGATAATCTCATGGCCAATGATGTGAGCAACACTTCCCTTCCAGTGCAACAGAAGTTGCTCAACAGTTACAGCACCTTCCGCCACTTCCACACGCAGTACAGCAGCACACAGATGCCCTTCACAAAAGTCATGGCATGAGGGAAACCTTTTCAGCTTGATTAACAATTCAGAGCTAACCCAAGCCACCAGGGAAACCACAACCACCATCACCTCAGGGATTACTGTAGGGCTTCTGCATTTGGACTGAGTTACTCAAACCCACAAAGCAACTGTCACAGGTGTCATTATTTGATCTACATCATCAATCTAGTGAGCCAAAAAACAGAGACTTAGGGAAAGACAGAGCTTTAAAGGAGGGGTAGCCAAAGATTACAACTTTGGTTAAAGTTTTCATGTAACTTGGATTAATTCTTCCTTACCTCTGTTGAAGGAGTCTGTAGCTCCCATTTTGTAAAGGTGAAAGTAGGAAGGGCATAAATAAAAGGGATCATTTAATGGAACATTGAAGCTGAGTGGGACAGCGTTGCATCTTCAGAGTGCAGAGTTCCCTGCAAAACCTACCACAGCAATGCCGACCTGTGCTCCAAGCCTCCTGGTAGGTGTGGTTAAACTGTGCATGCATGCTCTCTTTAAAAATATTTGTGGCTGAAGAGAACACACTGAGAAGATGTAATTTAAGAAATTTACATCCAAATAACTTATCAGATAAATTATCAGATGTCAACGTAGGATCAGTCATCTCCCATGTGGCAGAATTCATTATCCCAAAGGCAGTGTATGGTATTATTTAGTTACCTGCAAACTCCTATGCATCTGATGCCATAAAAACCCATTGTAAGAAGTCATATCTCTTTCTAAAGGCTTACATCTAAGGAAATGAAAAAAGGCAGAGGTTTGAAAATCATACTTTTCTTGGGGAGATACAGGCTGATCATATTTGGTAGATGAGACTTGTCAGAGATCATGGGAATCCGTGGGAGAGCTTGGAACTGAATACAGCCCTGTGGATGCCCAGTCTCACTCTTCCCCATGTTAGTTTCCCACTCTCACTCTTGCTGGAGGCTCACACTTCAGGCACTCGTTTGACAATCTGTGGAAAATATTGGTAACCAGTCTGAACTCAGCTCAATAACAAACTATTTGTCTCAGCTCCAGTAAGAAAAGCAAATTATGCCATTAGAAACACTTGTTCTGCTGCTGAACCTCCTGGGCACACACAGCCCAAACTCTGCCTGCCTGGGCAGCTGTCAGCAGGATGCCAGGAGATCTGCAGAGAGGTGGTCACGAGCATCCAACAGCACTTGCATCCCATGCAGTTGTCTGGTTCAGGCCATCCAGTGGGAACACCTAGAATTTATGTTCAAGTGTTTTAGTGCACTAATGGAAAAGTCATTATCTTTCACATGGGAGCCTCATTTGAAAACACAGTTCTTGCTCAAAAAAACAAGTTTGAATTTCCAGACTGGCTATTAGGTAAAGCTGTACACCCTCAAAGCATCATCCAGGGGGATGCGACTGAAATAAATGAAGAAATGGTGCTGGGGTATATAACGTGAAGTAAAAAGAAGTCTGCCACAAATGACTGAAGAAACAGGTAATCTTTACTGCCTGGTTTAGTACTGCAGAAGTTCATTTGTAACACCTTTGTGCTATGTTAAAAAGGCATCACAACTGTGGCTGCAGCACTGTGCACTGTGCTGTGTAACCTTTACAGTGGAGTCCAGATGCTGCAATGGAAATAGCATAGAGGCTTTTCCAGGAGCTTGAGGGCTTCACCTAATTTGACCATTTCTTTGTATAGAGGTGAAACTAATTGACACCATCTTTGTGAATCCCATCTGCCATCACCACTGCCTCCCAGCAAACACTGCAGGAGGCAACTGAGGTAATGCATATGGCTGGGAGGATTTCTTTGCCTTCAAAGTGAATCAGACAGGACAAGAGCAAAACGCACCCTCAAATTTGCATTTCTCTGGCTGTTTTGAAATGAGACACATGTTGCCAAGACATTTCTAGCAGACTACTCATTTCTTAGTGATTGCTATCCACTACCTGGAAAAGGTGTTAAGACAAGTGATTTCCTGCTCCATTGAAAAAATCTTTACCTCATTTAGAGTTGTTCATAAAAATCCTAGGCACAAAGAACAAGATACTGATCCCAGCCCAAATTTCATAAGGGTTGGGGTTTGGGTTTTATCCCCGAAATACACTTTTCTGGTGTGGCTCCGCTGCCCTGTGACCTGTCTGTGTGGTACCTCAGTGCTGTGGGGAGAGAGGCAACACACTGCTTAAAGCCAGAGACTGCCACTGGGAGGGCAAGTGCCCCGCCATGGCAGTGACCCGCAGGTCAGACACCAGCATTTAACCAGCCTCTGTGATTCCAATCCAACCTGCAGCAGAGAGGCTGAAAGAAAGAGGGAGGTGCCCCACAACCCCACCAGTCTGACAGAGACATGCACAAGGATTCCCAACCACCACCACCACCACCTCCTGAATGCCAGCAGGGAATCAGAGCAGTGCACGGGAGTCCCCGAAGCACCACATCCCAAGCAATTGTCCAGCTGATCTCTTCACCCAACTGCTCTTGTTAGCAGTTTAATAACCTTCTGGGATATTTTGGGACCATCAGGATATTTTAGGCTGGTGATGTCCTCAGACACCGGGCTTCCTTCTCCCACAGGGTTTCTACTCCTTGGCATGGTGCCACATGGCCCGTCGTGGGGGGACAGTCACGATGACAAAAACCTGGGGGACAACGGCAGTTGCCAGGGCTCAGATCTTCCCGGACCTGCCCCAAGTCCCTGCTCCTCCAGCCACTGGAATGGCACTGGCATTGGGCTGTGTGGAGACTCGGTGTCACCAAAACCTGGGAAATAAACTCTCCAACCAATTTGTTAGGTTAGAAAGATAGCCTTACTTTCTTCAGCACACTGAGTGCATGGCGACAGCTCCACCTAACATACAAATAGTGAAATGTTTCGAAAGTGTGTGTGCATGTTTTAGCAAATGAAGAAATTAATGTTCATTGGCTATAAATGACGCAATTCTCTTCATTACTATTTATCTTCTATTGGTTATTGATTTCTCACTTCTCATGCTAATAAAAAAACCTGATAACGTGGGCTAATTAACTTTCTCCCAGATAGGGAAGGTTTCAGTAAAATTGCTGAATTGTCTTTGTTAGTTTCTTCTTTATCTTGGAGTTCTGCAAAATGCCCTTGTGGTCCATAAATTCTGCATTCCTTGTGTCCAGTTTCAGCAACATATCTCTCTCACAGGTTTTGTTAACCTCCGTCTAGGTCTGAGATCATTGAAGTATATCAAGGTTGATTACAGTTGTTTTAGCAAAACTTAAGACTTTCAGTAATTTTCCCAAACTGTGTTCCCATAATAGCAGCTTATGACAACACTTGCTAAATGCTGGCTAGAGTGGCATATGACAGAGCAGAAACTTACACTGCTTATGATTAATTAAAACAATTAATTAGAAAGGCTAACTTGGTCGGTTACATCAGGAAGCTCTTTTTGCCCCTGGACCCAACCTGGGAAAGGCCAGAGGGGTTCTGGGCTGAGCCCAAACACTCAGGGGCTCTGCTGCCCTCCCGGGAACAGCAGCATGGTCCTGGTTCCAGGCCCCAAAGCACTGGGCTCTGTCTATATGTCTGAGAACAATAACCCAGGAATTGGTCTCCTGTGTTCCAAGCCCTAGATTTGACCAAATGAGCCTTGTTTCAAGCCCCAAAAATGCACCTTGTTTCTACATCCTCAAACCACAGAATTTAGCCTCAGTTTCCTGGCCTTTGAGTTACCCAAATGAGCCTAGTTCCAAGCCCCCCAAAAAACACATAACTTTGTGTCTGTTTCCAAGCCCAACAATGCAGGACTTCAGCACTGGTTTTCAAGCACTAAAACATAGGACTTCATCTCATTTTTCAAAACTCTAAACTGCCCAGATGAGCTGGGTTTCAAATTCCCAAAACACAGGACTTTATTTTGTTCTTCAAGCCCCCAACAAAATGCAGGACTTAACTGTTTCCAAGCCCTAAACCTGAACAACCTGAAAGCTAGAGAAGCCTTACAAGTTGCAATAAAAAGCCTGGAAGGCAGATGAAAGGAAAAGGTAAATTCAATTCAAACCTCATCTAAGCCAACTTCCTAATTTTTAATGCAGTGAAGAGAGATGAGCAGTGTCCGTCTTGCTGCTGCTCAGCTACTGAGAATTCTGTTTTCTGCCTCCAACTCTGCCTTCAGCTTTGATGACCTTTATTTGATGCACTTCAGACGGCCTTGTACAGTCTGGCTGTACAGCCCTGAGTGTCACATTATCTACACTGGGTAGAACAGAAAAGCCCATGTAAAGTTTGCTTTTTAAAGAGGAAAGGACAAAATCACCACTTTAAAGCACAGCCTCTGCTTTTCACATGTTACTTTTTTCCAAGCCTCCAAATCATGTCTCTTCACATGCCAGCAGGTTTCTTTTTCCAACAGCAATAGAAGTGAGAAAAGAGTAACAGCAATTTTAATAACACTTTCAGATGTGCATTTATTTTTAGTGAGTAGAGTGCTCCTTCCCTCCCTCCTCTCCTTGCTTTCCCAGGAAAATGAGTACACATCTCCTACAAAATCACCTTTCATTCTTTGCCATTGTCACCCAATGAACTTTTCCCTGCCACTTGCCTTTCCTTGGCAATTTAGAAAATCTGCCAGTATGCAGTATGTTTTACTTTGTTTTATGATACTAATGGTCTTGGGGATTTTTTTCTCCCCAGTTTTCCTGGACTACGTATTACACACCACACAAATATGGTTACTCACAATCTTTGCGAAGTCTCATTTTTCCTCTAGCCATTTAACTACTGGAAGCAACGTTCCTCTACTTGACGTATTGCCATGTCCTTCCTCCCTCCCTGTGCCTTCCTTTCTCATTCCATGTGAATACTGATGACAGAGAAAACAACGTGTGGCTGTTTCAACATCCCAGCATTACAAATACTCCCCAGGAAGTAAAGGAGGCGTCCCTTTATGCTCCTGTGACTTTTTGCCAGGGAAGGCGGGCTGTTGGTAAGAACTCAAATAAGGACACATATCCCAGCTCAGCTGACCAGGGATAGCTGCGCAAGTCATGACAATTAGTGAAAAATAGGAAAGTTGGATGTTTCATAGAGCTTTTGACAGCAAGAACAAGCTTCTTTGAGGAGAGTTTAGGAAATAAACTATTGTGGTCCTGATTCAAACAGCTCTGTGCTGCTCACCAGAGGTGCCTTGGCAGTTCTCAAAGCACATTTCCCTCGTACACACTCAAGTTACTGGGATGTGGCAGTTAAACATTTCCTCATAGTAGCATAGGGATTGATGCATTAAATGCATTAAGGTTTGAGATACTGAGGGAGGTTAGTCATGCAAGGGGTGTAAGTCCCTCAGAAATCCCCAACAAGAATTCTTCATGTACCTAAATTAATCCCTTTATATCCATTTATATCCCTGCCTCCAAACAGACATTTCTCAGCCAAACTTACCTGCTCCAGCATGTCTGGAAGCAAGGCAAGAGGGAGGACAGAGGATCCCCTGGTGTCCCCACATAGATGTATATGTTTCCAACAACCAAGCACTACCAGCAGGTCCCAGTGGCAGTTCCCCTCCTGGGCTGAATTGAGCTGTATTTAAATCATCAGCCTGAACAAGTCATGCTGCTCATCAGCTCCTCAGAAGGGTCATTTGGAAGCTGCTTGGTTCTCTCAGGTGGAACATACACATATCTCTGTAGTAATCTGAGCCTTTGGCAGACTCTAAAAAGGTTAAACTTTTATATAAGCCTGTTCTAAGATCCTCAAAGCCTGATGAATTCATAAACAATTTCTCCTGTATCTACATGCCCACTAACCCCAGCCGTGCAGCTCTTTCCTGGCATATCAGTAGTTGTCACCTGTTACTGACAGATAGAAAGGTGGCATTTTAGGGGACACTCAGTCTCCTCTAAGAGGCTTAAGACAGAGCATCAGGTTTTTTGTCGAGCTCTTTCACTCTGTACCGCCTGATGGCACACTTGCATTAGCACATTATAGGCTGAAGGCAGAACAAATCAACAAATACATCGTGTTCAAGGTTGTTCCACTTAGTTTCTTCTGCATCATAAATATACCTGCTTAATTGACTATCTAACATGGAATATTGAGTAGGAATATGCAGGGCATACAAAATAATTGCACCAAGAAAACCCTGTATTTTGCAATTTTTATCCTGGATTGTACTCAGAAAATTAATTGCTTTTCATTTTTTCAGTAAGTTTGGTAAGAAACTTGCCATTGCCTTATTGAGACTTTCTTCCAAGGATGACAAATTTTCCTTGCCCAGCATTTTCTGTGAGAATGTTTGTAGTAGATTTGTCTATCACCTGTGTTACTCAACTGTAAATGGAAATTAATTTATGTCCTCTAAGTAATATAATTATGATCCAACTTCTTATCAAATCCCATTCTCCAGTGGGCTATAAGAGTGTTATCATAGAACAGTTTGGGTTGGAAGGAAAGATCATCTAAGTTACCAGATTAGCCACTTATCTCTGGATGGTTGTAAATACATCAGCGAATGATCACAGGAAAAACAACTTGCTGGTCTGCTGGATTTTATGACTTCGTGAAGAATGTATTAAAACATTTTTTTAGCTCTTTATATCTTAATGGAAAATGTGAACAACCAGGATCTGAATTTAAACATTTTGGAGCAGGAGCTTCTCAAATGAGTGTCACCGGTTTGTAGCACCTGAGAGGTTTTGAGGCAGTCGTCCATTACTCACTGAATTGCTTAGTAAG
This sequence comes from Grallaria varia, assembly GCA_013396735.1. Lineage (NCBI taxonomy): Eukaryota > Metazoa > Chordata > Aves > Passeriformes > Formicariidae > Grallaria > Grallaria varia. Next base: position 201,899 of record VWZG01010291.1, read on the forward strand.
GGATAATTGTAGCTGCAGGAAAAATAGCTGCTAAACAGTGATAGCAGTAAAGCCTCGCAGCCCTTTTCTCAATTAAATTAAGTGGAAATACAGTCCTTGAGTACTACTTCTGAAACTGGCTGAGCAGTATAAGAGCCACCACCCTGATGGGTTGGAGGATAGTGAGGGCTTGGCTCTGTGACCACCGTCTCTATGCCCCCATCTGAAAAGTCAGAGGCCACCTCTGCCCTAGAGCTAACTTTGCCATGAGAATAAAAGCAATAGATTGGAAGTTGAATCTACTCTAACAGAGGCCATCTAAGCTGGTGAATTTTGAGGAAAGCCATTAGCATCACTGTAGCCATCCTTTCTCTTCTCGTTTTGCATCAGCAGCTTGTGCTTCTGCTATTGTTTGTCTCAGCTGCAACCCCTTGATCTCCAAACTAGGTATTGCTAGTATGTCCTTTCCACCTCATTTATTTCTACCCTTTCTGTTTATCTTGATACTGTGCTTTTTATCAACACCATCTGCAAACTTCTCACAATTGTTAACAGGTTACTAATTAGAACTTTTTGTCTCTGTGCATTCCCGAGTGACTGGGAACTGGACACATATTTTGTAACAAAGGGACTATCTTTACACTAATTTGAGGTAAACTACCCAAAATGTAAGAATGAAGCAAACAAGTAAATCTTTTTCATTATATGCAGTGAATTCAGGAGATTATCTTCAAATGATAGCTAAGAGTATTTACTTCAGCTTTTTTTAAGGAAGGGGAACTCTGCCTTAATGAACATTATTTGTGATAAAGATGGGAGAGGGAGGACAGATTTTTATGGAAGTGAACAACCTGCAAGTTGACAAAGCCTTTTAACCTCTTTCTGCAGTGCTTAAAAACAATAACCCAAACAAAGCAGAAAGGTTTTTAGCCAACCTTACATAACAGAGCTCTTCAGCTGCTGCCTCAAAGATTCTGGGCACAGATTTCTGTATCCAAATTGTACACGGTGCTTAGAAAAAACCATGTAAAACTTTGGAAAGCAGGCAAACAGCACATGGCTGTGACCTAAGAAATCTGGGTGCATTCACCTTTGTCTACAACCCAAAACTTGTCCACAGAATTGAATTTGTGCCTTTCCCCCCAGAAAGTGACCAAGCTCTTCATGGTCCTTGGGTCTAGCCTCAAGCCTCCTTTCTTCCTTTCATGATTTCTTGTGCCAGTTCCCCATTGCTTTTGGTGTATTTTGAGCAACACTTGACTCCAGCACTCTGACAGGCACTTTATCAGTGTAACAAAGCATCTCTGGTCTTGTGGGAAACAGAAGTAATCATCTGTCAGGAAGCAGACAAGACTTACTACAGGTTGTCACACAAAGTCAGAGGCTGAGAAGAGAACTTGTCAGCTTTACCTTGATAAGCCTGTGAGTGTGAAAGACATGTCACGTGCAATTTCCATTACAGAGATCACCAGGATTCCACCAGAAGCAAGAATGAGTGGAAGAGTCGTGCATACAGAAAATTATTCAAATTAGAAACCTTGGGCAGTTCCAGGTGTGCCTGCTTTCCATAGGAATCAAAAGAATTCTCAAAATTGTCTTACAAGATCAAGATAAGAACATCCATTACAAAGTACATCAAGAAAGCAAGGTAACATTTGTAAATTAATCTTCCTATACTTTTTCCCCTCAAGCAAAAAAGGTGGTAAATTCTTTCACAGTAGGAAAGCAGTTTTAGTATCATCCAAAAATGTCTTAGTGCTTTTTCACTGAGTTAGGATCAGCTTCCTGTTTCAGGTAAGAACAGTGTGCTGCATCCTCCTCGCCTTTCCCTGACACTGGCAACTTGATCTGCAGGTACAAGCATCCTCCTCCCTTTGTGCTGGAGCAAGAATAGAGACTAGTGGAGTATCCCTAGTTAGTGGAGTCAGCTTTCAGAGGCAGAGAACCCCAGACTACAGTGAGAGATCACAAACAAGGATCCTATTCTTTTGCAGCAACTCAGATTCTGTAAGCTGCATCAGCCCTTCCAGCAAAGGAACTGGCATGCACCATGCCATCCTGTGGGAAGACCCTATCCAGGGGCTGACTGCAGCTTTGCAATGAAGAGGACTGGCCACCAGCAGGACACTTATCACTCTTTTTTCTCTTTCAGAAGCACAGCAATGAAAAATTATCTACAATAAGTACATGCACTGTAGCACTGTCCAAGCAGTAGCACATGTCACATCCTTGAATTTAAGGTTTATCAGATGAAAAACCAGCTTCCTTGAAGTTTGATATTTGGTGTCAGCTGGGACAGATGCAAGGAGCCATACAGCTCAGGCATTGTTTGTCCCTGGTTTCCAGGCATCAACTTTGTCTTAAAGCTGATTATAGTTAAGGAAGGAAACAAGCTTTTGTTGTTTGCATTCACCCTCGCACACGAAAATCTTCTGCATCTTAAAGCTGGTAAAAGCACAGCATATTTTTAAAAGTTGAAAATATTGTTTCACTTAGGAAAATAGTGTCTTTTTGAAAACTGCAATTAGTTGAACAAGTGATACAATATGCATATCAAATCTATCAGGCTCAATGGTACCTCTGAAAAAAATGTGTGCTCATCAATACAGTGCTAAAATAGCATCACTCCAGACGTTCAGCAGCCTAGTTTTAAGAACTCAAGGCAGATAATAGTAACTTTTGCAAGACAAGTAGAAGCAACATCTGCTTTTTCAATCACTATGAAAATGTAATTTATTTCAATGCAATAGTAATAAAGTTTTCTCCTAGCATCAAAGAAATGAGAAATGAGAATGAATGTGCGATATTTAGTTATTTGTACAACCTCACCTGGAAAGAGCACAGTTCATATTTTTATATGTATCATTCCTTTCTGTTCTGCTTTACTGCTTAGAAAACAGAAGCTTACAAACCTTTACAATAGCAACAATACCTTACTACAGATCAAATTTCTTTTTGGCAACCAGGAGGTAGAATCAATGCTCCATCAGGCCATATCATTAATGTAACTAAAGCAAGCTCCGCAAGAGGAAGAACGAAAAGCCAGAGGTCCTTAAACTTTAAAACAAAAACAAAACAAACCCATTTTTCTCATCAGTTGCCTCCGCTAGAGAAGCAACAGCACAAGACACTCATTCAGTCAGTCTCCTTCCCTCCAAAAATGCCTATTTGTCCAACTCTTTTCCAGCATCATCTTGCAGTCTAGGAGCACCCAGGTCCCCAAGTTTGGGCTAAGAGCTTTCACAAAACAACCCAGATATCTCCACCAGGTTGCCCTGCCCTACCCATTTCCCAGCTGCATTTTCTGGGCTCTCACACCAGATATGGCCCTGCAAGGAGCATTCAGTGACCAACACCAGAACAAGTCTCAGTACCTGCGGCATGGGCAGACCTCCTGCCCCAAGGGGTGCTCAGCCAGTCTGACCAGTCACTAGCAGCAGGGCATTGGAAGAAACAGAACTGCTCTGTTGGGGAGGACAAACCAGGATGCACAGGATACCATGCCACAGCAACTTCACCAGGACAGGGCACAGTGCTAAGCAGCACAGAGCAGAGCTGGTGGCAATAACAAGTCCCAGAATCAGCCCAGTGTCCATCAGACATGCAAAGACAAAGCCAGTCCCGGGGGAAGCTAAGAAACCTGGCAGTGAGGTGAAGGCTAAAGGCACCAGGTGAGACTGATAAGGGTAATTAGAGCCTATCAGCACTTTCATCTAGTGCCAATTGGTTTTCTTCAGGCTGGTTTGAGTCAAGGATTTTACCACTTTTCCATGAGCCACACACTTTATTTTCTGAAATTCAGGCCACATTCTCTCAGCTAAAAGAGTATTAATTGCAATAAATATTTTCATCAGGCTTTTGTTTCTCTTGCCTTCTGACCTGTTTCTTGTGCTTACTTTTCCTGCAGCCCCTGGCAGTCAGTGCACATTTCTCCCCAGCATGCATCAAGGTCTACCTGATGACAGTCCATGAAGTCCTGTGTCCTGCCCAGGAGGGCTGCAACCCTGATGGCTGTGAATCTCGGTGGGAAGACGTCTGTCAGGGGATGGGACAGCCCTCTGGGGTGCAAAGCATCCCATGTTCCTGTCCAGCTCCATCAGCATCTGCTTGGCTAAACAAGGCTCATCTTTTGGGCCCCACTGAGCCCAGACACTGCTGAAAAAATCCAAACCCCCCACCAATTCTTGGGCTGAAAATAGACCAGTACCTATTTTGACTGCTGCTTGAGCGAATCTTAACTGTGCCCGTATTGGAAGGGTCTTTCACCACTTGTTCCTCCCCTGCAGTGAATCTACTTCTCTCAGGTGGCAAAGGACACCTTTGTGGTGTGGAGAAAGTCACTCTGGGTTTTCCACCTCCCTCCAGATTAAAGGTTATTGTATCTGGGGCAGGCAGGGATATTTTGGAGATGCTTCCTTGCCAGCCGTTTCCCTCATAACAGTTTTATTTATAAATGTGTGTGGTGACAGACACCCAGCTGCATGTGCTGGGGGATTATCACATACCCCCAGAGCTGGCACAGCCCTGCGCACGCTGCCTGCACGTGGCAGGGCTGCAGCTGGGTCCCTGCCGCTGCGGTAAGACAAGTCTGGTTTGTCTTTGTAGATAAAACAAGGTGGCAGGCTGCTGGGCCACTGGGCAGGCATTTGTTCATGCAAGTGCTGAGATAGGGTGAGTCCTTCCACCCTTTTCCACAGGTCCCAAATTGTCTTACTGGCCACTCTGATCACTCAGCCACTGCCCAGCGGCCCAGCCACTTGCCAGCACTATTTATACCACAGCTCTAGGGTTTCAGGGAGGTAGGAAACTGAGCACCATGGTGCCACAGCAACAGGGATGCTTACAGAGGCCCAGAAAGGAGGGTTAGAGTTAGGGAGGCAGCTGGAGGCAGTGAGTGTCCAGGGAAAGCATTTGAAGCAACCCTCAAGTTCCCAAACCTTGATGGGCAGATGCTTGCGAGCCAAGGCAGGACAGAGCCAGGGCTGGGCACTGGGACCGCCTGGACAGCAGGAAGAAAAGGGAGGTTTTGTCAGTGCCACACAGAGGGTGGTTTCATCCCCACTGACCACAGCAGACAAAGAACAAAAGTCAGCAGATGCCAAGGAGTAGGTTTTAACTGCCCGGGAAGCCTTCCCATTACGGCTGAGTAACACTTGAAAAACGCAAGAGGCAATTATAGGGGCTGTTTATCTTTTTATTATAAATTTAGTATGAATGACCAATGGAAAAGTCACAATGGAGTACCAAGAACGTTTTATCAAAATTTTAGCAGCATTTAAACAGTAATAGATTCCCAGACTCCTCCGGGCACCCCTTGCCCTTTGCCTCCCACCCACAAAACAGTAACCTTCACTCAAATGTGCTTTCCAAAGGCACACAGGGGACACAGCTAGCCATTTTCCCCTGAGCTGCCATGAAAAAAATCTCATGCCAAATGCTGGTTACCATACAACCTCCATCCACACAGGGCCAGGCTCCCACCCCCTCCTCACAGTTGGCAGCGCAGCATGAGGCTGGCTGGCTGTGGTGTGGGATGGGACTTGCCAGCGGGGAGGCAGCATCTGCTCACATTCTCTGCCCCATGTTTCTCACACGATCCCCTGTGTGGATCAGCACCCCCGTGGGCGCCCATGACCTTCAACCACAAAACCAGGGCTAAGCCCATTTCCAACCCGCTGCTGCCCTTCGCTTCTGTACGCGGGCGTGCCATGCACTCCACGGTCCTGCTCCTGTACCTGAGAGTGTGTGCTTGTGGCTGGATGGACAGAAAAGGGGGAGACTGACAGCCTGTTTTCCCGCAGGAACTGATAGCAGGGCAACAGGGAGCTGAGACTTGAAGGGGAAAGTTATAAGGTGTCCAGTGAGATACTGATGTATCAACCCACATAATGAAGCCAGTCTACTATCAGCTACTGTGAAGAACCATGGTCTGCATACTAAGTCACAAGAGCTAACTTTTTTGTGCGCGCTTCTTTTTTTTTTTAAAGTTACATTAAGACATGAACAGTACTGTCCCAGCCTTGCTGGCTGGAGCTTGGTGGAAACGTTGAATTAGAGGTGGGGAAACACAACACACGCTCACACGTGTAGACAACAACATAGTATCAGCAAGCTATTCCCCTGCTTCTTTGGTACTTCCTAAACTTTCTTATCCAAAATATATAAGGGAAATGCACCATTTAAAAGTTACTGTTTGTAAGTATTTACACAGCCATAACCATCACGCTATGATACACAAAGATCAATATGATATGAACAAAGTTATTTTATGAAAAGCACTTCTGCACATTTTATTTTGTTCCAGTATCTTAATAGCTTTAAAAAATTCATGTGTTAAGCAGTCCTGTACCTCGCTTCTTATATCAAATGGACAAGAAACATTTCCTAATCCATACTCTTCTTCAAAAGATTAAAAAATAGCCACCAAAATGATACACTATGTACAAATTTTACTAAATATTAAATTCTAGGTAATTATTTTCACCCCACTGATAATATAACTTAGGTATTGTTACCTACTATATGCATATATATTTCTTTAATATATAAGAAATGGCACCACATCACCATGTCACCAATATGACACATTGTTATGTACAGTAGATAAGAAGTTAGATATGGAAGATGGATCCTCTCTGGCTGCTTCTTTCACAGGAACGCTTCTCCCCTTGGTAGTAGCTTGGCCATTTCCCCTTTTCCCAGCAGAGGAGGCTCTTCAGACGTAAGGCAAGATCCCATACCTCAGCAGTGCCATCACCCCAGCGCTGAACAAGCCAGCCACCGGCACAGTCACAAACCATGCCAGGAAGATGTTGCGGAAAAGGCGCCAGTCAACAGCTTTCTTGGAGCGGATCCAGCCAACGGCCACCACGGAGCCAACCTTGGGAACGTGGGGAGGAGACAGGGAGACAAGATGTGAGGGGTAGGTCTGAGCGCCTGTAACACATCCACAGCCACACCAATGCCAGTCAGCTGATACCAAGCAATGCTCTGAGATAAAGGAACCCCTGAGGATGACGAATGGCTCTGTTTGGGTATGGTGGCAGGAGGGTGACACTTCCGGGGTGCCTTAACCTTTATTTTTCAATGACCTGTTTTTCATGGGTCTTGGGGTCAGCCAAAAGCAAGTAACTACATTTGTGGGTTTTATTTTGGCCTGCTAACTCCTCCATCAGCCATCAGCGCAACTGAAGCAGCCCTTCACCTGACTCAGTCCAGAGGGCAGAGGGCAAGTGTCCACCAAGTCTGGCCAGACTGCAGTCAAAATCACGAAAAGTGTTTTTAAAGCTCTGCTGGAGATCATCACATGGGGCAGGTCCAGAGAACTGGTATGGTTCCTGTCTCTCCTGCCTGTCTTCTTGCTGGTTTGGGATGTCCTGCCTATTCACCCAGCAGCTACTGAACCTCTGTCTTACAGCCAGCATATGGAGCTGACTCAAAACAGCACACCTGTATTTCAATACTGTGGGTTATACACAGGACGGCAATAGCAAGGTAAGCAGCGGAGCCCATCCTGTGACAGTGATGGTGACTTGGCAGGGGGCAGATAGACAGTGCAAGGTTAGACCCAGTCCATCAAACTCATCAGTCCAAGCCCTCTGAGAAATACTAGCCCTTTTGGACCAGATAGCCAAGCAAAGCATCCAGAGTTAAAATCCTCCCTGCAGACAAAGACATCAGCCTGATGCTATGGGGCACACAAACTGCACAGACACCAAGAAGATGGTGGAAATGGATAAGCCACCAAGTATTCTTCAAAGGCACTGCTACCAGAGCAGCTAGATAGGTCAGGGATTTTGTAGACAAAACGCACTGCAGCATAGGCAAAGCTGCAATCTTTTCTTCCTTTGAATGTATTTTCAGTTTGTAAGCTCAGGTATAAACTCAGAATATTAGTTCTTAAGAAAAAACTGGGCTGAAAAAAACATTTTCAGTGAAAAATTATACACAAACTTCAGAAATTATGCATTTTCTTTCTGCCCTGGAAATGGCTTTCCATGCTGTTAGCAAGAACATGTAAATCAGTGCAAGTCTATTCAAAGTGCATGGTAAAGCAGCAAGAAATGTGGAAGGAATATCCTGTTTTGAAGGTAAGGAAACTCCAAGACACAGCTGGCCCTGTGCTCCCTGAAGCGCCATCCCTGCCTATCTGCTTATTTGCTTAATGGAACCCATGAGTCCCTGCCTATAGATCAAAAGATGGGCTGCTCCCCATGTACAGAGCCAGCAAAATGATAAATGCTAGGACAGTATAATCAGGGAAAGACAGGATGGAGATATCAAATCCACATCTTTTGTTAACACCTATTTATCTTCTAACTATTGCTTAATATTTCTTTTTGGAGAAGTTATTTGTGTAAGACCCTGTAACTCTAGGGTGCCTGTGACAGAACAAGGGAAAACTAAATTTGATATTCTATGACCAATAAGGCCTCTGTCTCAAGCTTGATCCAATAAGGAAATTTGTTGGACAACATTTCATCTGAACACAGCCTAAGTGGACAATATGCTATTCTGTGTTTAGGAGGTGCCCAGTGAAGAGGAACCCCACACTTCTGACTATATCAAAGCGTTAATTGGAGAAAAGAGCATATAATTTTTCAGCAGCTCAGTTGTTAGGCTCAGCTTTCCATTTTGCATGTCCTTAGCATCCATCTGTCATGCTTGCAACAAGAAATACTGCTTATTGAGCAAGCCTGCAGTGTACGTACGCTAGTCTCCGAGTCCTTCCTGAAATTTAAAAGGTATCAGCAATGATGGCATTGGCAATCTCTGTCAAACATTATTAAAGTTTAGTTTATTAATAGTGATTTTGATGGACTAGAGGTTAGGAGAGCAGCTAAAACTTGGATGTAGGCACACTACACCACCTGCAGAATTTCAGATGATATCTACTTTGAGATTGGTTTGAAACCAGTGCAGTTTGCCTTCAGTATGCTCTGCTTAAAGCATTACAGAAATGCTTTTGGGCTCTCGATCCTGTGCAATGGTGTATCATAAGAACACACAGAACATGATAATTCAATCAGAGCAGCACAGAGAAAATTTTTCAAAACCCCAAAATCATAATGGCAAAACAGAGCTGACGGTACGACCTCAGCATAGTCGCTTTTGCAGAGGAAAAGCATTAAACTCCTGCACTGTAATTTCATCCGTACGTGAACATAACCTGATACAGCTGAGAAATGCCTATTTCTACATCTCAAATCTTAGAATAAGTTACAGGTGCTATGTGTAAGATTCAATGTGATCATCTGCCAGCCTGGGCAGCAGAAAGGCAAAGGACACATTCACATCACACCAGCTTTCCAGTGCTAAATCCCAAGGGAGGTTGAACTGGTGCAGGCAGAGCAGCGGGGCTACCACATTCAGACTGACAAATTCCTGTGGAGGCTCAAAAGATTAGGTCTTCCCTTGACTTGGAGGCTTTCAGAGATATTTTCCTCTCCCCTTCGACTGGTGGCAAACATGAAGGTGCAGTTCAGGCTCTCAGCAGGCACTGAGCATGAAAAAGCTACTTGAATGTAGATTTAGAACACCCACACTGGTTAGTGACTACCTCATGTAAACCAAAGCCTCTGATTTAGGACTGAAGGCAGCTGCTGATCTGAGAGGGACTGACAAATCTTTCTCAGAAGCTAATGCTTCTCTTCCTGCTACCAACCCTCCAGTTTGCCACCACATCTGCTCCAAGACCTGAAAACTGCTACTCAGAGCTTTCCTTCATACTTTGTCTCCCTTTTTCATAACAGACTATGTTTGACCTCAAAAAGCTCTCACTCCACCTCAGCTGTTTCATGCTGCTCCTTCTTTACCATCAGTTTATCTAGTTATTGCACGTTCAATTGACTGACACGCCTTTAGTCGGGCTTCCACTTGAGTAAATCCTATTTTACAGTGAAGTAAATACTGGGGAAAGGAATAATTTTCATTTCCTGATGCTAGAGCTCAATATCAGGCTAACCTCAAACCTCTTTTCTTTTTGGTTTCTAGGGCAAAAGAATTTTTCTACTGAGTTTTAAGACAGCATTTTGACTCAATGGCTGACAGTACTTTCAGAGAGGCATTTTCCCATGTAGAAAATTGTATATAACAGTTCTTTTATTCCTTCCCTGGGCCCTCAAAGAAAACAAAGAATACAGGAATACATCTGTTACAAGTGTTTGCTTTATCTTCTTTGATCACTTAGGAGCTTTCCACACAGGATCTCATTTTGCTGAAACACTGAGTCAGTTACAATAATGTGACATCCTGGAACAGTCTAATTCTATTGCAAAGTGGATCTTCCTATTAAGAATGATCCACCTAATGAGCTACAGCAAACTACAGGGAACAGACACAGACTAACCACATTAACCGTTTTTACGGAAGTATTTTTTAAAAAGAACTTTTTTGTTCTGCAGTTAGAAAAGACCAAGCTTTTAACTGCTTTGAGTGAAAAAATACCTTCTCATGCCACCCTCTCATTAGCTTATGGCTTCCAAGACATTTTCTTTTTAAATTCAGTCTATTTGTCTGCACCAAAGTGTTATTTTCTCTTTTGCAACAGTTGGCTAGAAATGCTTTGGGTATGCAACTGGGAAAATCAAAGTTGTATTATTCTCCCTGGCAAATTCTTCATCATGCATTTGATATACCAGTCAGCTTAAAGGGAGGTGGTTTCAGACTAACATTTTTAGAAGTGTATCACATTGTTATTATTTTTTCCCCTCCTTGCTTGATTCAGAGGAACCAGAGTTCTGTCAATGCCAGGAAATCTGAACAGCCTTTCAGAACAGCTCAGTCTTGGCTACTTGTCAAAGAGCACCAGAACAGAAGAAAGGAATGATTTTGCAATAGAGGAAGGCTTTTTGAAGAAATGGTTTTCACTAGAAAAAGGCCAATTGAACCAACTTCGGGCATTTTGCAGGATGTGTGGATTTCATTGACTCTTTTACTGGAAACCAGGTCAATGTCACAGGCAAGGATGCCAGGCTTCTTGCCAGCCTGTCTGCCATGCCATGGAGCAGTTAGCCCCGGAAACTTGCCTGCCCCAGCCCCAGCCAGGGCTGGAAGGGCTTCCAGGCCTCCAGGATGCAGTAGTGAATCCTACAGGATCTGTTGATCTGGTTTTTTTAGGGCTTGGTCTTGGTGGCATGTCATGCCACAGAGGGACTTTGCCCCTCTGGGGTCTCTGATTTTGGAGGGGCTTCCCCACATCCTGCCAGAGGTTGAAGGAACAAACAGCTCTGCATGTTCAAGAGCTTGGGAGTCCGTGGGGAAGCAAAGGAAATAAAGACAGGATATTTGACTCAAGAATTTCCCAGAGAACAAACCTTCCAATTCCCATTATTCTTCTGGCAGTGTCAATATGGACATACTACCTGATGTCTACAAGCAATATAAATGTCTTTTCACACAGCATATCCTAAGACACAATTAAATTCTGCCCACTACCCGGCCTATATCTATACTCCAGAGTGGTCTTTTATAGAAAAAAAAAAGAAAGCAAACAACCTTGTTCCAAGTACTAATTACAAGGGCCGGATTCTGTATTATAATGCACAAAAGTGAGGACAAGTTGGTTTAAAAGAAGAGAGACATTAAAATATTAGCTTAATGATGTACCAGTGTTTTTCATACAGGTGGCTCTAAACTACATGTAAACGGGTTCACACAAACTACAAATCTACGTTATTTTAATATGTCTATATTAGTTCAATACAATCATGTAAGGGTGAAAGACGGTCCAGACTTTTGTGCAATTAGTTATAACACCGACTTTGCTTTTAGCCGTACCAGCTTTAAAAGTGGACCTCATTATTTTGTGGTCACAGTCTGCATGGTGCACCACATAGTGAAGGCAATCTGCAACAACTGGTATCTCTTGTATTTTGTTATGGTTTGTCCTAGCAATGTGATTTACTGATAGGATCACTGCAAACTCCCAATACCTTGCAATGGGTGGAGCTTATTGGAATACCCACATTTGAGGCTACAAGTACCGTTAGCGCACACATTACTTCAATGCAAAATCCACTGTGAAAAAATAAAAAAAAAGACAGATGGAAAACCTGTAGTAAAAGAGTTATATGCAGGAAATCCCATGCCATGCACTTATCAAGAAAGTGAAGTACAAATGATGAATGGTGCGCAGCCTCTGAACAAGGGAGAAATGTTACCCGACCAGGTTCAAATGGCACCATCAGAGGAAACCAGGTTCTTCCTTGTAACCATTTCTTTAAAATTCAGGTCATGTTTTTGTGAGTGCTGTTTTTCTTGACCAATATCTATGGAGTTCACGCTGTCTCCAATTCCTGTGACTTTACTGCGACAACTCCAAAGCAATTTTTTGGAAGCCTGATTGTTCTCCAATGTCTCTGGCACAACAGACATGGGCTGATGCACCTCTGCCTAACCGTCCTCCGTCAGCAGCTGTTTTCCCCTTGCCATGCCATTATCCCTGGCTCGAGCGGCACAATTTTAAGATGAATAGTCCAGACTGCCTTGACTGCAGTCGCTGGGCAAAGGCATACCTTGCAGTGTGTAGTACTGACAGGAAGTCCAACATTGGAAGCTACCACAACTGTGAACGCCGAAGCCAACTCAATAGTGAATCCACTGCAGGAAGCATAAGAAAACACTTCACAATCACTCTTTGCATCAGCTCGGTCTGATACCATGCAGCGTGCCAAAGTCTTACCCGTTTCTTCTTTCCACTGTTTTATCTCCAAGTGATTTTTGTCATACAGATAAGAGAACAAGGAAAGGTTGAATAATGGGAATGCCATACGCTAGTCATCTGTAGCAACCCGGCTGCATGGCTCATTGCGTCAGGTTCTTTTACTACTCAACACTGTGGTGAATCATGCCTAATTAGTAATTCGGTTAAGCACCAACAGAGGTCAAGTATGCATTAAGGATGAAAAGTACTGTAATAAATACATATGGTTTTAATAGGCAGAAGCACACTGGGAAAGCCACTGTAATCTTGCCATTTCCAAATGCACCTTCTGCCACATTAATTAGGTCATCCGCAGAAGACTGTTCACACAGACCTCTACACCTCCAATACATTCAGTATTAGTTCATAGGGTTATCTTTTTTACTTTCTCTCTTTTTCTTTCTTTATCTCATTCTCTCTCTCCTTTTATTTCCTTCATTTTTTTTGAAAGACAGAGAAATTGAAGCCAGGTTATCATTAAAATCAAAGCACAGCAAATCCATCAAAGAGCATTACAAACAAAATACTGAAGCAGAAATTTCTCAGTCTGGTTCACGAAGTTCACACAGCCATAATGACACCTGTGGACCTACCTTGATGGTGTGATTGGAGTGAGGTCTTTACCCATGGTCTGGATAACTCTTCTACCCCAGACCCAGAGACCCACACAGATCCCAACACCTCCATAAAACAGCAGCCAGATGGGAGTCGATGCTTCTTGCATTACACCACCTTGCTCATAGATAAGCCAGAGTGCAACGAGGGGACCGATTGCATTGCTGGAGAAATAGAAATATCTCACCTGAGTTATAAAAATACAGACAGTTGCCTTGAAAGAAAGAAGTCTCTTATTATCTGTGTGATTTTAATTCATCATGCATGCAGCACTGCTCTGACTTGACCCTACAGGCAACACCCCTTCTTGCTTAGAAAGGCTATTGCAGGTGACTCTCATCATGTTGCTTTTTCAGTTGTCATTTCATCACTGATAACTAAAGTGAATCCTGAAAGGAATTTCTCTTTTTGAAATCATTTCCCGAGATGTCAGTCGGTAGTACCTCATATCTGTTCTGTGACAAAAATCAGTATTTTCAGCACTGCACTGAAACCATCTCAAAATTTACCAATTCAAGATTCAAATTAGCTTCTTTTGTCAAATAGGGAAAATAATGAACAAAATTACCATTGCAGACAAGAATATGGAAATACAATCTAGCTTGACAGCCTGTAAAGTTTGGGACATGATCACAGTGCAGCCAGGAAGGTGACAGTCCTGTTCAAACATGTTGTAGAGCTAGTCGGACTGGATCAGGGAGGACCCTTTGGTGACACAGAGCTGGCATAAGCCCTTCTTGTTGCCCTGCTGCTGCTATCTAGAAAAATACTGCAAGTCAGCAACACAGAAGTCCCCAGCTCCTAATGCAGGTCATCCGATATTGGTGGCTGGAGTCTTTGGTACTTGGAGTCAGACTTCTGGCTCTGTTTATTCTAAAAAAGCATCAAGTTTCTAGTCATGAGAGTTAGAAGAAAAACTTGAAAGCTGGTATCCAGTTACTTTAGAGGCTTAAATACTAAAAAGCAGATAAGAATGTCAACATTACGGTTTTTTTTACCCCAGCTTTTTTACTAAACTGAGTAGCTGCTTTCCTGGCTGATCCACCCTCAAAAAAAGCATACTTAGTGAAGCAGCACTACATTTATGTTTAAATATCATGAAAAGAGCAGAGCAAACCTGACCAATGTCATTCAAAAAATCTGAAAATTGCCAAGAATCACCACTCTTTGTAAACCAATAAGGAAAGCAGGTCACAGCAAGCACTGCAGGCAGGACCAATAGCCATGCTCACCCTGGAGCCAGGACCAGTTAAATTTAGTTCCTGGTTCTGCTCCAAAACACACAGATGGAGTAAGGGCCAGTTTTAATGTCAAATGTTATGCAAACCAAGCCACTGTATCCGCCAGTTAATAATTTACTTGAATCCCATCTTTACCAGACACGAAGTGCTAGGGGCTGAGTAGTGACTGCCAAGAGACCAGGGCCCTCTGCATTGCAAAGCTCGGCATATCTAAGCAACACAAGACCCTCCCTCTTTCATATGGTCCTTGAGAAATCCATCTCTGAACCCTCGGAAGCGGTCCTGGAGCAAAGTAACTAGGAAAGACTCGTCTCTTGTAAACACACACAGCCACATTCAAGCTGCGAGGCAAATGAAAATATTTTAAAATGCTCTTTGATATAAAAAAGAATTAATAATTCGTACAGATTTTGAGAAAGTTACTGAAAATAAACTAGTGAGCTAACATGTGGATTTGAAATCTAGTGGATTAGAAGACAGTGAAGAATTAAATACACTTTAAACAGTGATTTCCACTAGCAAAAAAACTTCAAAATTCTGGTCTAATACTGTGCCTGAGTAAGCATTTGATTTGTTGAATTTTTGCATGAATGGGAGGACAGTATGTGAAAAGTTCTTAGGGGCTAAATGCAAGAATCATTTTTTCCTCCAAGAAAGAAGAGATTCTTGATCGAAGCATTTATAATATTTTTAGGTTGACCTGCAACTTCTTTTTCAGTGTTTTCATGTGTGGATCAAATTACTTGCATATTTAAATGCCTTCTTGTGTACAGAAAAAGAAAGACAACTCAATGCAGCTTCAACTGATGGGTGCAGAAGGATGGATAAAGGCAAATAAAACACTGATTAGAGGAATAAAGGGAAAACAGATCATCCCAAATGCTGCTTCTGTGGGCATCAGTGTCATCTCTCCTGATCTGTTGGGCAAAATCAGCCACTCAGATCCTCTGAGGCTGAGCATAAGTCATCAGAGTTTTGCTTTGTCTTCCATTGCCACAAATAAGAAAATAACCTTTTCTTCAAGAATTAGACTTAGTTGAGGTGTAGCATTTGCAAATAATTAAAACTGGATTTTGATACAGAAGGGCATAGTTTGCTGCTGCAGTTTTTGGAGTAATTTCCATCTTTCCACGTACACTGGGACTGACAAATATCCATCCATAATCTCTTTAAAACAGTCAGGAATCAGTGCTTGGGCTTACTCCAATGTGCCTGTTATTTTCAACAGGAAGGTTGTTTCCATGTCATACAGCACAGTATGTGTATCAGAGCATTTCTGATACATTCCCTGTAAGAAATGAAAGCAGAAGAGCACTGGATCCATATATGTTTGGAAAGGCAAAAAGGCAATTAACCTCATTTTCATTCGTGGGCATCTGTATCACTGGTTATCTTTACCAGAGGGGCATTTCTCCTCTCTCAGTAAATCACGTTCAATGTGACTTAAATGTTCAGCTTCTAGGGACAGTGGCATCTCCCAGCCTGAGCATCTGAAAGTGGCTACCAACAGCCACCAAACCACTGGCTCCAATCTAGCACTGTTGCAGCTCTCCAAGGGGCTCCTTCAGCTTCTAAATCTGATCAGTAGGGCCAATCCCAGGGGCTTGTGGTATCAATCCTTCCTATGCTAATGCCCTTGAAGAAGCCATTAGGCCTGTTCAACCACAAAATTGCCAAAAGCTCACAATGAATGGGTCTGACTCAGGCACTGCAAAGACTGCGTTCTTGGTTCTGCATGAAAGACAACCAGTCCCAACAGGACGGTAAGAGAGAATAAGAGAGAAACAACATACACACACACACACACACACACACGCACGCACGCACACACACACACAAAGGCATTGTTAGATAAGACAGTTTGTTTTGAGATCTTCTGCAATTAACAGATGTCTCCTACAGATGAGTGACTAACCAGATTATCCACAAGGATACTGCCTAGTCTGGGACATGGCTTTCACAGTATTTCCCATCAGTTCTACCTCATTTGACTCAAGACATGACTAGCAGGAAAGCAGAACTCAAATCTTTCATGAATTTGCCTAAGACTCATTTTGCAAGTCTATTTTCAAGTGATTTTCTCTTACTCTCCCACACAGGTTTTTACTTGCCTGAACTAACTCTCCTTTGTGCTGGAGCTTCAAGACCTATTCATGGTAGTTTAGAGGAGAAGAAAAAAGCCTGAGATGGTCACCCAGGGGTTCTGAACCCCTATCCACATCTATCTATATGTAAAACTGCCCTTAGGTTCCTATGAAACTGAAGTGCTTTAGAGGATGTTGCTGTATTTTTTAGTATAGGGTTTAAAAGGCAACATGAGCTGCTCCTATCATGGTATTACTTTGATTTTGTACACCTAATACACACTTTTCCACTGAGCACAAGGGGATGGCCATTACAAGCTAATTCTAGGATGAATTTATGACATGTTATGGCATAAAAAGCCTATCTTCTAACTCTACCTGTTGTGCAGTGTATTTTCCACATCCAGTACTTTTCACCATCTCTGCTGGGCTCCATCAGCCACAGTTACTGGCAGGGCACAGGACTTTGCAGCAGGGGCGGTGTGTGGGGGCTGTTTGCCTTTCCCAGAGGTGCAGTACAGGATTCAATGCCATCTACAGTAATACTTGTACTTGCAGACACATGTCACAGTGGTTCAGTGAAGTGCTGCTCAGTGTTTCTGAAGTGCAGCCTGACCCTCATGACGATTTCTCTCTCAACTAATGTGAATTGGCACAACTTCTCTTTTTCTGTTCACTAGTGCCAGTTGAGAATCTGTCAGGCACCATTTATAAAGCTGTTGTGAAAGATAGCATTTGACAGTGAATCTGAACTATAAATAGATTTGGCTTCTTCTCTCCCCTGTGAGACAGATAGTATTACCAAAAAAAAAAAACAACCACCACATATTCAGCTATCATAAGACAGGCTTAGAAATGACAGTTTCCCATGCACACCCACACACAAGCACAAATGTTTAAGTACCTTTGGGTCACAAGTCTAAGCCTTTCTCTAGAGGAATAAGGACTAAAATTTCTTTTTTTTTTTTCAATTTTATTTTTAGTAAAAATTACGGGGTTTTTTCCCAGTAATGGAAGGATGCCATTAGCTAAATGCTCTATTGCCAAACCCCATCAAACTTGTCATAACATTTTATGAAGTAGTAACATTGCTGCTACCTCGCTGTTATTTGGGGAGAGTAGTGAATTGCCCAAAAAAGAAAATCTAACTATTTGAAATCTACACTCTGAATAAGCTTTGCGAATAATCTACACACTCCTTGATGACCATGCTTTGATGCTCTGCTAGCTGAAAAAGGAGACTGCGTTTTAGCTGCCTTTCCTAGTGGAGGGAAAGAACCTTGAAACCTACATTATCACAAATTAAAACTGAATGACAACCAAAAGAGTCATCTGATAAATCTGTATTAGGCATCCAATATTATAAACACAATTGCAAAACTCCCAGCCTTTTGACTATTTCTCAAACCAAGATTTCATAAACAAACTTTCCACTGGGAAAATCAGTGGGATGATATTTCTGAATAGGCTGCAGTTACACCTTGAGACATCACCCAGATGAGTAAGGGTGCAAGAAAGATACGCCTGTATGTAGCAACTGGGAAAAAATTAGTCCTAATCTCCAGAGATCTCAGATTATCAAGAGACATTTATCCTAGTTTAAAAAACTGGACAGTTTTAAAATACTGCATATACCATAGCACAAGAAAAGCATGCCACAGCTGTGCCCTGTGAAATGCAAGCTTTGGATGCATTAACATATCAGGATGCAAAATGAGGGAGGATATGCTTTTACTCCTGCATCTCATCTTAGTGTACTGCAAATACTGCCCCTGAAATCCCAACTCCCTGGATCCTGGAGGGTTGGGTCCATCCTCCCCCACACCTACCAACATCAGCCCCACTCATGGGCCCTGCTCACAGTGGGTTGGAGAGGGATTCCTGTGTCCACTGGAGCCCTGTTTCTTTCTGCTCTCCTCTGGCTTCCCTGCATGGCACAAGAAAGATGCCATGTACCTGCACAATTAAGGACACAGGCTAAGATTCATATCTACTTGGGACACAGGCTGGACTCACAGGATGGACTTCTATCAAAAAGGGAAGAAATCAGATATCAGGCTGCTCTCACTAATCATAATAGACAGATTAGCTTCCCTAAATATTCTAAGTGATCTTGACTGCAGCACTCAGGGAGGAAATAAGAAATACTTACTTTGTAATCCAGCCTTATTATAGCTCCTCTAGACTCCTTATTTTGCCAGGAGGCTGAATCCCACTAAGCTCTCCGTGTGCAGAGGGATACTGGCAATGTTCCAGCCCTTCCCTTATTTAATCCCACTGCATTTACTTTAGGAAGAGGGGAAAAAGGTGAATCCTACTGCTGTTTGTGTGCTCAGACCTAAAACTCCAGTAAGGCTGTATGGAGGTGAGAGGAGTTTCCTCTCTCTGTATTCTGTGCAAGCAGGTATTTCCTAGTGTCACTCAAACTGCTTTCCTGAAACAATTAATTCCCTGTCTTGTAGCAGTTCAGCTTACCTAAAACCACTGAGAAAATGTGTATAAATACATAAAAAAATACTAAACGTTTTTACTACAGTTCTGAAATAGTTTTAAATCTTGTCATCAGTAAAGCAGTCTATATATTTTGATTAATGAGAGCCATTCTTTCTCAAACTTGTGCCATAAATCTATAAGGCATGACCTGCAGACTCTATCACAAATGACCCCTTTTTCCTAACATCTAAGCCTGAATACACAAGGGTAGTCCTGAAATCCTCCACATACAATATAATTAGAGCAGACACATTCAAACCACTTGTGCAGCAGGAACTCAGGAAAACTGAGATGCCCTGTGAAACATCTGCAGGCAGGTTTCTCCTCCCAACAGCATGTACCAGCCAAAGCTCAGTACTGCCTGCACCTTGGAATGCACAGACATGGGTGGGGGGTATGGTCCACAGTCACCCTCTTCAGCTGGAGCATCACGCCACCTGCCACCGTCATGATGATAAATCAACCTTCCTCCATGGCCGGAGCAGAGGTAGATGTCTACTCACACCTGCCAGGCCACGCAGCTCCTTCTGATATCCCCAGGGTTTCTCCTGGGACAGCAGGAATGATGGCCCAAGGTGGAGAAAGGGGGCTAGAAAGGGACAGAAGAGGCTGCCCATTTATGGGGGAAGGAATCTGTACAAGAAGAGACTAAAGACATGCACAGACAGGTGTATAGGAGCACAGGGCACAGGGTTTTTTTCACAGCCCAAACAGCACATTTTAATCAGCAACCTCACACTGACCTCCAGCACCTTTCTGTGGGTCATCCTGTTTCAATTGCAAGAATTCAAGGAATAGCAAACTACAGAGATTGCCTGAGTCAACAAAAGTGTCTTCCCATTTGCTAGGATGGGGCTGTGGGGCCAACACACTGTTTGCTCATGACTTTCTCATTCCCAGCCCAGTAGCAAAGCCACAGCCACCACTGTGCTGAGCCCCAGAGATAGCTATGGGGATAGCAGCCCTCTTTAGCCATGTCCAAAATACCCTGCCCAACTGCTCTTGTTCTTGAGAATTAGTTAATTCAGACACGCTTCCAGACTTTGAAACACAGCATAAACCCTACAGCCTCTGCAACTCTCCTGTTACTTGTTATTATACAGGTAAGCTGATGTGTCTGCAGTGCTGAGCCCTGGGCTATCACAATTACTGCTGAACCAGCCTATATTTACAGAAAAATGAGCTCAGTCCAACTCAGCCATAGGTGCATATAATCCCTGCTGGCCAACAAAGCCCAGCCTCCTGGCCTCTCTGGAAAGCTGGCTCTGAACAAGCATTTAGGAAGCTGGCAGTCCTCCTTCTGTCACGCTCCTGGCCCAGGTCTTTTTTCCATCCTGCCCTTTTTATTCTCACATTGCCCTTGCAATGACCTGGCGTGCTCCCTTTGTGCTCAGATGCTGAGCCAGTGGGACCTGCTCACTTGGCGCCACTAATTAAGTTAAACAACAGCATTTTTTTCAGCAGTTCTGTCCCAACACATTTAGTCAGGATTTTAAATTCTTTAGATTTCATTCAGTCCATGTGCACGATGGTGTCACAAGGCTCTCGGCCCGGCCCAGCTAGTCCCAGCCCTGGAAGAGCTCCAGCACCCTTGACACAGCACATATAAGCTTGGCAGCAGGGGGGCAGGAGGGGATGGACTGAAAAAAACAGTCACCCAAATAAGGAGTTACCATGACTCCCTGTTTCTTTTAACACACAGCTGCCCCAGCTAAGATCCCTGCTGATGTCAGCCTAAACATGAGCCCTGACTGCCACAAACATCAGCTCCTACAGCAAATATGGATGGTACTGTCATGATGCTAAAAAGCATCATTTTGGGAGTAACTGGGGTCTAATTCCCCCATGAGTTAGTTATGAGTTAGTTCTGCAGTCAAGGGCAAAATACTGATTTAACTCTTACAAGTTCATGGGCAATCCTGGACAATGAAACAAGAGAGATGTCCATATGATATTTTGTCCACTAAAGTGCTTTCCAAACTACATGGGGCACTTCTGATACATGAAGTTTTCCTGAGCTGCATCATGGTTCAGTGTGTAGTGTATACCTCATGCTTAAATATAGTTTAAAACAGGTCAGCTATTTGCCTCGCAATTACCTGCAGCTTTTAAGTTTCATATTAGCTTCTGATTTTTCTCTCTGCTTCTCTTATCTGCTCCCATCCCTTCACGGAATACCAAAATACAGCTGATGGAAAATAAATAGAAAACATGGCACAAGATTAAGTTTCAGGATAGGGAAAGAAAATGTGGGAGACAAGTCCAAAGAAAAAGATGTGCAGAATGGAGGTGCTGCCCTAAATACAAGTGAGGACCTTAAAACCAAATGCAAAGGAAATCTGGATATTAAGAACAGGGTTCAAGGCTGAGACAAAAAATAGAGAAGCAGCTTGACAGCAGCACCTAGAATGAGAAGAAGGAAAGTGAATGAAGGAGGAAGATAAAAAGATAGCAGCCATCAGTGGAAGATGGACTGCCAGGGTTTACTTTCTTACAGAAGTGCAGACAGAAAGCTGTGCTACTAGCTAGGTTCTACTGCATTATTTTTGAAACAAGGTGTTGCCTTTTGAACTTTGTAGATCTTCATGCAACATGTGGAGGAGCCAAGAGCCCAGTAAGAAGTCTTCAGCTCTGCTAGACAAATACTAGAAAAAGGTCTCTGTTACACAGTCCACAGGATAGATATCTGCATCCCCTGCCTGTTTTATCTACTAAATCTTTTAGGCATACAAAGGGGTCTTTAACTTTTATTTAGCTGGAACTCACTACAATTGCAAGGATGGGCTCCTATCCAGACCTACACACCCATGATCATCTTCTTGCTTTTCTACCAGCTTTGACAAAATGAAGCCAATTTGTTCTTTAGTTTTGCAATATATGAATTCAGCTCAAGAAGAGATTTTGTAATAAGTAACATCTAATAAAAAAGTGTGTTTTCTGGCAAATTTGATAGGATCACCAGCAGAAGTAGAGATCTCAAAAACACTAAAAACCTATGAATTTTCAGGGAACGGTATTGCCAAAGTAACAAGGCAGTCCAAAAGCAAAATTCTAAGGAAATTAGGCTGTAAGATTCAACAAAACACATTGCACAGGGTCTGGACTTTGTATTCCATCCTGGCCAGCTCCTGTCAATGCCAAATCTGATTTCTGAACTAACTGCATTCTTACAGATCACTTCTAACAAACTCTACTACCCCTGCCTCCTATAAAACAAGCAAGTGATGCTTGCATAAACATGAGTCCTTGAGAAGTATGTATAAGCATCACCTGCAGGGAACAAAGGAGCTGGGGCGCCTACTGAGGTAGGCTGTGAACTTTCTGCAGTGGTATTTCCCAGGGTACATTAACAAAAAATATCAGGGATGTTTGTCCTTATTCCTGTGTTCCCTTCAGCACTCGCTGCTGGCCCCCATGGATCTTTGTTCTTGGCCAGCATGCTCAGAGAAGAGGTCCTTAACAACACAGACCATCCGAGAGGAAAGAAAATTGCACCTCTGAACCAGAGGATGAGGAGACCCTGGACTCCTTCCCAGAGCCAGATCCCTGTGGATATGAAGGGAGTACAGGAAGGCTCTTCAGAAAGCCCTGTTCTGAATTCCCAGGATGCTGGATGGCTGGGGAGGGAAGAAACATGTTTTTAAGTGCTTTCAAGATGAGCTGTGAGTTAAATTGGGTGGCTGACAAGAGCAAGGAGCAAAAGCTGTTCTCCTTGCTGAGTCGGACAGCATTTGCCCAGATGCCTAAGGAGGGCAATGAAAATTATGAACACTGTAAAGCCCCACTGCAAACACTGAAACCGACACCGTCAGGACACGGCTAACACGGCAAGGGTCCAGTGGGAAGGGGACTCAGTACTGCCCCAGCTACAACCCAAATAAGGACAGCTCCTTCAACAAGCAGCTTGAGTGAATTTCTCAGGGGACCTTATTATGATACTGAAAAAAGTGCCTATTAAATACCAAATGGATCGCTCCAGGCCTAGGGAAGAGGCAGTCCAGCCAAATCCTAAAGGAAAAATATTCAGTGTTCCCAGGGACAGAGCAAAGTCACCCAAATTGCTCTTCAGTCACATGCCAATGAGACAGCAAGGTGAAATAGGGCCCTGCAGATGAAGCAATGTTATAAGATGTGCAATGTGAGTGGAGACAAGGAAGGTATAAAATGCTCCATCCTGAGCCTACATCCTACAGTAAAAAGTTTTGTACTTTGTAGAATAAAACAGAGCCAAACCTTCAAAAGGAAAGAGGTTGGCAAAGGAGTGAGTGAGGAGATACTATTTTGAAGGGGTCTGACCAGATGATAGAGGGCAAAGAGGTGCAGATAAAATATTTCTGAGACCAATTTCAAGATTGTCAGCTGTCTGAGTCAATATGAACAGGAGAGAAAGACTCCTGAGGGATGACGCTTTTCCTTTATTCCTGGGAAATGACATTAATGCCATGAGATTTAAGGGCAGACACACTTAAGCCAAATGATCAAAGAATAAACTCATTGGCTTCTTCCAAACTCAAGGAGCAACTCAGCAGTAGTAGTGGCTCTGGATAAGACTCCTGTCAGGGAACACTGCTTACTAGAACTATGCTGGGAGATGCGAAGCTTGTTAAGTAAGCGTTACGAGATGAGCCATAGCCCATGTCCACTCTTCTGCATGGGGCACAGAAACATGCCCAGGGCTCCTCGGAGGTAGCTCCCTTTATTTTGGTGAGAGAATTGTGGCAGCTGAAGAAGTTGTATGTGCAGTTTATGAACTTCAACAGGACTTTAATGTTAAGACTTTTTAGTGATACAATGTCTTACACAGTCCTAGACCCCTAGAAAACTCCAAGCAAAAGATTCAGTAAGGGCAAGTCTAAAAGGGATGCAGCAATCAAAACAAAGACATTCTTCACAGACCTCTTTTCTCAGTGTGACAAGAGATGAAATTCATCTAGTGACAAAAACAGTCTAAAACATCTTATTTGTTGAAGGTTTCCAAATCTGCAGGTAAAACAGACTGCAAATTCTGCAGGGCTGGGACTATCCTGTTTTCTTCTGCAGTGGTTGGCATGTTGGGAGAAGTCTCAATTCCTCAAAGATTGCCAAAATTAAACCTAAATTAAACGAATTACTAAACAATTATTTAGCAGCAAATAAAAAAGATTTTGCCTCAAGAAAAAAATAAACCATGGACTAAGCAGTCTAGCTCCTGGAAAGCACCTAGGACATTGGTGTCACACAGTTTGCAATGATCATATATATGCAGAAATTAATGCACTTTCCAACCAGCCAAGCTGGCAAACTTCACTCCAAGTATTTCAACCTTAAAATTGCTGAGATCTCATCCTCTTACCTGACATCATTACCTCCATGGGCAAAGGATCCAAAGCAGGCTGTTAAGATCTGGAGGAAGTGGAAAAGTAGATGGACCTGAGACGTGTCTTTCTCTTCTTTATCCTCTTCCACAGGATCGACGGGGGGCCGGTTAGGTTCTGCAAGTTCAGAGGCCAACTTCATTTCCACTCCACCTTCCTCCGCCTCGATCTCTGCCTCCGCCACTGCGTTGCAATAGCTGGAGTAGCTGTCATAGCGGACTCGCTTCTTGGAGTAGGAAACGGTGTCTCCCACTAACTTCTCGCTGTCCTCTGGAGCTGACGTATCTGCTGCCTTAAAGGAGGAATGCACGGGCATGCCACAGATAGCAGCAGTGTAACAGGTATAACTGTTGTTGCGTCGTAACAGTTTGTAGTTGTTTTCTGGAGTGGGCCTCTCATCGTTGGCCCTGTCCAGGTGTATTTTGTGGAGCAAGTCTTTGTATAAACCTGAGTCCTTGTGCACAGTGTGATAAACGTGGCCATCGCTCCTCATGTGGCCATCAAAGCTGAAGGTGCCATTGGAAACAGGTGATTTCACTGAGGTGTGCGTCACTGAAAATGCCCTTCCTAAAAAGGCAGAGATCCAGAGCTTTTACTGACACAAAATGCAACACAAAAGCCCTCTCCCTCCAACTTCGCAAGACAATAATGTGGCCGTCATCTGAGAATACAGGACACAGACCAATTTGCACTACCTGCAGTGAATAAGCCAAGATTCAATTCACTACAAAATAAACTCTCTCATCTTCTCTACAAAAAGAGCTTTGCTCCAATGTTGTGTCTTCCCAGACATGCTGTATGATCTGCAGAAGTCACTTGGGATCAGCTATTCGAATGTGATACTTGATGGTTAAATCCTCAGGTTCTTTGAAACAACAACTTCCTCTCTTGTAAAGCAAGCTCTCCTTTTTCTGAGGATTTGTCTACATTGAATAGGAACAATTAGGATTTCTGAAAGGTGCTATTTCATACTGAATATGACATCACCTATGCGTAAGAGACATTTACATAGCTTTTAAAAATAATTTTAAAACCCCAGAAAGCAAAAAAGTTCATGTACTGTTTCCTCAGCTATTGCAACGTTTTCTAAACCTTACTTCTATGCGCACGATGGTAACTATTCCCACTGCATCTATTTAATGTTAGCATATGCTGTATCACTAACATAAAGATGTATCACAGGCAAGCAATACTTCTGAAGAAACTATCTTTTTCATTTCCTGACTTCCTGGATTTCCACTGTGCAACATTCAGAATTGGGTTTACGTATTTTTAAACTGGAGGCACACACTCAAAGGGCTCGACGTCACATCTTATTTGATCTTGTAAGAATCAGTTGAATATATTAGGCATTTATTAACCAAATTACAGGGTTGTGTAGATGTTAGCAAAGCGATATCAAAGTCAGCAGACCGCTAAGTGGAGGGGGGTGATCCCACCACATGGGAGAACAAAAAGAGCTTTATGCACACAAGTCTACTTATTTAAATATACATTCAGAAAACAATGAGTGAGATTTTTCTAGTGGACGCGCTCCAAATGGTCATACATTTGTCAAATAAAGTCCAAATCTTTTCATCTCCTGTTGTAGTATGCTAATCATCTTTATGCTGAATTTAACCTTCATACATCAGCAATCTGCATCTCTGTATTTTTCCACTGGTTGAAAGGTTAGAAACACCATTAAGGATACAAAGTAAAGCAAAGCTAAAAGGCAAGTAATTTTTTTTTCAGCTGTTACTGAAATTGAAATACAGCCAAACAAAAATTTCCAGTCCTCCCTAGAAAATGTCACTTATAAATGAGCATCTTTCCAAACAAGTGCTGAACAGGGATTAGAGCTGGAAATCCCAAACATTAACTTACTATTTACAACCAAGACCTACTTGCAGTCAAGAAACTTCACTGAAATAGGAAAAAGACAAACCCACTATGTTGCTTAAGTTTCTCACCGTACGGTACACGTGGATGGTTTCCATTTGCAATAGTATCTGATGCCCCCGCAGCTTCTGTTACTGACCCAGTCAGGGGAATCGTGCTCTCATCGGATGCTTTGGCACCAGGAAGCTCTTTAAAGACTGGTGTTTCTTCACCTTGAATTTTATCAAGACTTTCATCTGATATCCTTGACAGTGCAGCATCTTTCTTTAACCGGCCTAAGGAAATAACAGTACTGTAATTTTAAACCCAATGTATACCACTTGTACCTAAGTTTTCACTATTTGCATCCACAACACAGTTTAAAGAAGATACAATAACATGGCTCTGTTTCATACACACATTCTTTGTTTATTTCTAACACTTATCTTTACTAAGTTCATGGAAGAACATTCTAGAGCATCTTTGTTTCTCCCTGAAAATTCGCTGACGTAGGTAACTGAAGTAAAACACTGAGCTGTTCATCTGTTAATGAAATCTGAAACTTTTATCTGCATTTTAAATGCTGTATTTGTTGAAAGTAGTAAACCAAATAATCAAAAACCTCTAAAGCTAAAAGCTATGATCAGCTCAATTTATGTAAAGTTAAAGAAGTTACTTAAAGATGATCATTCTGACAGGTTTTTCCTCTTTAGCAATGCCTTAACAAAATATAAACCAGGTTATATTCCAGGTTTTATCATCCTGTTTCTGCTTAGACTCTAGAAGAAGAGAGCACTGCAGTGGACTGCCAAACAAGGTTTTGCATTTCTACCACCGCAGATTTTTAAGCAGATTACACAAATACATGAGGAATAGTTTAAGCACATCCTGCCTGTGGGTGAGGACTGGACTAGGTCCTCTCAAGGACTGAACTAGACCTCTCAAGGGCCCTTTCACCTCTGAAATGTAATTTTCCCGGATTTTACATCACTCATATTTCATCAAACAACTACTTACTTTCTATTTTTCTCTTCATCCAGGGACACACAAAAATCCACACTAAGATAGCAAATACTAAGGACACACCAACTGATATTAGAGCAATGGCCCACATTGGCAGTATCAGTCCCAGCACTGTGAAGACAAAGAAATAAAGCCCAAACAAATAACAAATTAACATGACTTAATTATCCCAGACAGTGGAAGAGCAGTCTGTTCCAGAAACGCCAGTGTTCACAATGTATTCAAAACCAAGATGAATGAGCTGGTGACTTTTATCATGACTGTTCCTGCAGTATTCAAAGGTCTAGTTGACAAGGAAACATTTGCAGGTTTAGACTTCCAATTTGCTGTTAGTCCCCTGTGACCTTATTTCCAAATAAGCCGAGGGTAAAACCCTCACATCAGGACTGCTAAAACAAGTTTGCAGTGATTTTATACATTAATGCCCGTTAGACTGTGTTGCCCATTAGGGTAAGTATTTACCTGACCTTTGCCCTGGTCAATAAAGCCCGATGCTTAGCTTAATCTAAGCCGTTATTTGCTTATGATATCAGCTTAATGCTGGACTCAAGAGCTGAGGTTCCTGTCCTGCAGTACACAACGACGTCAATAACTCCTGCTCCTGTAAGTACTCCCCTAACAGAGCACCCTGTGCTTGTTCAATGAAACGATCTGACCCTTAACGAAGAAAGAGCTTGGACTCTGATCTTTCAATCCCATATTTACATTGCCTATCTTGAAACCTATGTGATTGATTCATCCTTGGGAGTAAATGTTGCCAGGACAGAGGCCTTGGAGAGTAAATATGTATTTCCTAAGTATCAAAAAGGGAGTCCCACCTTTTTATTCACACACTTTCGAGACTGCTAAGCTGAAACAGAAGGGACATTAAGATCCTTATTTTATTTATTTTGCTTAATAAGTCACTGCAAAGTGCCTGACCTACTTCTGCAGTACAACTAACGAGGAAATATTGGTTATACAGCTGATTTACTGTTAAACATCTTGGATACACAGCAAATCAGACATAAGAAAAAGGAATAGTTATCTTATCCTCAAACCGGGAATGCCTTTTTATTAATTTCAGTAATGTTATGCTATGGAGCAGCCTACCAACTGTATTTATCTAGTCCATCTAGTGTGTCAGGTCTTAGAGAAAACAAATTTCCATTCAAAAAAGGTCACTTTCTAAGCCTGTTTCCTTAATTTAGGGCCAGATTCAGGAGTCTGTCTTCAACTGCTTGTTCATTCATGGATCTGGGGCAATAATCTAATCTAAAGATAAAATTTAATGACCAGAGTCTTCAACAAAGTATTTGAGATCACTGAACATCTTTTTTCTGAACTCTTTTGCTACAACTCTTTTGCATGTTTAAATGTACACTGCTTAAGTAAAGCTCACTATAAAAATATAAATGCAAATACATTATCATAAAATGTGTTGATATAAGCATAAATATCAAATATGTAAATTCACATAATATAAAAATATTAATTCAAGTACAAGTAAAAATATTAATAAACACAAACATATAAGTGCACATGAAATATACAGATGTACAAAAACATAAAGTTCTTCAACTTCATTTCCTTCTACTGAGTTGGAATGAAGACACAACACCAAAGAAAGAAGATGCATTCAATGCAGAAATAGGCTTCAGAAACAGGCTTAGGATTTCTTATCATTAAAAGGAAATTAAGTAAATTTAAATAACAGTCTCTGTGCCAGACCAGCCAGAACAGTGACTCTGCTGATGTCCACGGAGTGACAGCACTACACTGAGTGCAAACAGCCTACCTGCTCTTGGGTCCTGCTCTGAACCTTCCCTCCTCACCACGCATACCTAGAACAACTCTGAAAGCTCAACAAGTGCTCAGACACACAAAGTCAAAGCTGGCAGCTTAGTAACTTCCATTCCCTCAAAGAGTGATTTTTTTTTTTTGTAGCTGTGCTCCTCCCCACTAACCAGAGTGATCAGGAGGGGTGTCACAAAAACACACGCACAAATAGAAGCATGTGGGGAGGTGAATGATTTACTCTCACCCTTGTTAACTCCTAACATAGGAGATAACCCTGGGGTGTTGATGGCTACCCGACAGCACGCTGGCAGAGCATCCTTATGCACTTTGGAAAACCTCCATCCTGTGCCTCATCCCATGGATGGTTCACTCACCTGGTGCCCCTGTGTACATGATGGAAAACACATTAATAGCTATGGTAGCAGCATAAAACACTGGAAGTGCGCGGAGACCATTGGGCACAGGGTCTTCCTGCATAGAAATCAGGAGAAAAAGGAAACATTAGTTGGATTTTGCACCAGATTAATGTCAGCATGAACTACCATGAGCAAAATATGTGCTCCCAAGACAGTGCTTTTGGGGAAGCTTGACACTGTTGAAGGGAATCAGAAGACAGGTTGTATTTTCAGGTCAGCTGCAGACCTGCTGAGCGACCTGGTGGCAGGTTTCTTTCTGCAAGTGTGTCCTGATCTATTTTTGTCTCAAAGACGAGGAATCCCTCTCACTCAGCAATACTGAAGGGTGCCAAGCAAGAGAGGGCTTCAATGTTTTGGGGCAATTCTATAAGCATCAGTGCAATGCATCTGTCTCAAAACCTTATTCCTAACCTCTCCGTTTTGACTGTGCCCGCCTGGCACTTTCTACCAGCTAACAGAAATCTCTGAAATAGTGTCTGGCTGAATGGAACAGGTAACATACCTAAAGTGAGCACACAGTGCTTAGCATGCTGCCGTGCCTGCTGCCCACTGCAGCCTCGTGCCCTCGGCACTCACAAGGAAAGGCTCAGCTGACGGCGCAGCGGAAACACACCATGTGAGCCACAGACAAAGCCTTTGTGAGGAGACTGCCTTGGCCTTTTGAGGGGCTCCGTGTGTTTGCAAAGAGCCTGGCGAGGCTGAGGGCTGGCTAATGCGGTTTTGTTTCTTGCTGCCATGAGCTATAAAAGGGAGCTGAGAAAAGGCTGCAGCCACCCTGCCCTGTGCCCCAGTCCCAAAGTGTGATGCAGCATGGGCTGTATTTGCAGGGCCAGCTGCTATTCACAGACACCCCCAACAAGGGCATGAAGTCTTCTAACAGGCCATGGACTCACAAGCTAGAAGCTGCATTTTTTTTATGCATGCACACTACACAAGCTGCTATCTGCTTCTGGCAGAAGCTCTACAGATCTTACTCCTTTGTGAATGGCACAGATGGCAGCAGGAATGCAATCTCCTTAACTTGAACTTTTTCTGCCCCTTGAATGCTTAAATATGTGGCTTTAATACTGGAGTTCATGTATTTTCATGACTAATTTCTTAAGTTGCTAAATTTTGAATACAATAGTGGAACCTTTCCTCATCCTTGCAACTTGAGTGATTTTTCGTTCAAAGTTGAGTCTGATCAAATCTATCATCTGTTTTTATCACTGACATTTATTTAGATCAGAAAGAAAGAATTATGAAGCTGAGGTTACAGGTGGTGCTATTTATAGCAAAAGAATTAATCCCTCATCTATTTAAGTTCCTCGTGTAACTGCTAATATAGTGTCCCTTATTTTAGGTCAGTGTCATGCACTACACTTGCCCATTTTAGCAAGCTGAATGGTGTGAGAGAAATGGAAAAAGCAGATAATAGTGTTTTGGTTTCCAGTTCATGCTGGGTGGCCAGCAAGTCTTCTTTTGCACTGGCGATACGTGGACTGATGTTATCTTGGGTCACTAAAACCCATTGATTCAGGTTTCTTGAGAATCTATGAAATATGCAGATGCCCATCTTCTAATGTCTGATGTGCTGGAAAACCAAAGCTTAAAATCTCGCAACTACAAAATGCCAAATAGAGTATCTCCAAGGGAAGACTGTTCTTTTTAAACAACACTCAGAACAGCTATTGGCATGCTAAGTCAATGCCAGGGAGCTTGTTATAATACAGAAACAATCTCAATGTACCATCTTCTGACCAAATAGAATATACAATATTAATTATCACACAGCACCTTCTAAGGCTCAAATATTTGTCAAATTACTTACTTTGAGCTTTCAGAACTGCTGAAAGCAAGTACAGCTCAAATGGCCATTAAAAAAACGACTGGTCTCCTGTCCGAAAAGCAAGTAACAAACTTTCAACTCTGGAAAAGCCAGCACTCAAATGGGAAGCTGGAACACAACCTTCATAATAAGCACTCATTATAATAGTGAAATTTCTTTACCTTGTTTAAAATGAAGAATCTAATCAGCACAAAGAGGACTCCAGACATCAAGCCAGATAACAGTGGGGAAATAAACCAAGAGGCAACTGTGTTGAAGAAAAGAAAGAATTAAACTTGAAATAAACAGTATTCTTGCATAGTAGTTAATTAAGTTGTTAATGAGCAATAAATTTAAAACAATTCTTGTACAACTGGAATGAATGCTCTGTACGTTTAGTTACAACTGGTGCAACTCAGTGTTCACCAACTAACATAGAAGTAATGCTAGGCACCATTAGAAACATCAGCCAAAGCATTTCCTGATAATTTTGCAACTTCAGCAATCAAATCCATCATGAAAGTTTCTTGTAGTTTGAATCAGAGTAGACCAATAAAACTCTGTCATTTCCCAATCACCACAATCACAAGTGTTTCATGCAAGTGGAAAGCAACTGCATCTAGCAGGATGCCATGCTGCTCACAGGGGAAAAGTCTCCCTTTCCAAAATGCCATAGAAGCACCAACTATAATGTATAATGCGGGGTACATTTTTCGCAGGCCAGCACTGCAAGTGTCCAGGACTCATTTAACTGAAGTAGGTGGCAAAACTCCCACTGATTCCAATAAAACTGGATTAGGGCAGCACTCTGGAAATCTCATCCAGTGTGATTTATTGTTTGCAGCATGGTTAACAGATTGATTTTGCTGTCACTGCAAAGTCTCTTTTACTTTTGACAGAATTAAAAAAAATACATGCATTGCTACAGTTCAATTACCATGTCTTCAGCATCAAATCTGTTTCATACAGGCTTTAGGCTTCACCTTGGGTTACAAGGCTCCCACAACAATAACAAAAACTCCATCACATCCCTGCTTGGATGTTGGCAATGGGAGGCTGTGAGTTAAACATGTGCTGTATGCCCAGCTTTTGCCTCCCTGAAGGTGGTGGGTGGAGAAACATGACTGTGGGCATTCACATGATGGCATTCACATTGTTGAGAGCAAGAACAGGGTAGTATGAGCTAGAATTAGAAGAGGAGGAATGTCACCTTGAAGCATGTCCCTGAGGGACAATGTGTCCTCAGCTTACCTCCGGGGAAGTGCAACTTTTGTCTTACCCCTTTCTCCACTGGAGACACGCTACAGCCCTTAATGAACATGGCACCAGTGTATCTTCTGAATTACACGACTGGGGTGCAAAATAAATTAACGAGGGAGTGCTATCAGCACAAAGCAGATTTCTGGGAATGTTTTTAGCAGGCAGCACATGCTATTTCACACAGTAACACATAAAAGGAGACAGCACGTACCAATCTTGACAAGCTGCATCCACTGGACACCCTGCGTGCCAATTGCCACGAGAGAAAATCCAATCGTTGCACCTACAATGCAATGGGTCCCTGATATGGGGAGTTTCAAGAACGATGCAATTAGCTGCCAAACAGCAGAACCTAGAAAAAATCCAACCATATGGTATGAACAACAACAACAACAATAATGTAACACAGAAAATTCTTTGTCACATACCCACATTCTTTTAGAAGTGCTGCCTACACTCCACATGCATAACAGAGACCTTCCAAAGAGAGTTTTGTTCCTGTTCTGTCTCTAAAGGCAGGTAATAAGACAGTTTAATAGCAGCTTTGAATGCTACATCTTACTTATGACTGTTTATGATTAGCAGCTCTTTACACTTCACAACAGTTTTTCCTTTTTTTTTTTTTTTTTTTTTGAGAGCTGGACCTGGAAGCTTCCAAGTGATCACTGTGAGGAGGTATTTACCATTTCACTAGTGAAATACACAGGCTCCTAAATTTGGACACTACCAGAGAAAGGCTCAAATTATGCAACAGAGAGTTTTTATGCCTCTTCTCAACGATTCAGAGTCCTCTATAGGAAAAATGGATGGAGGAGGGAATAAGGACTCTCTCACTGCCTTTATCTGCAGCTCATTGTAGGACTGGAGAAATTCAGAACTGCAGAAAGGGCTTATCTTAGTCATGGAGTAGCCAAAGACACCCTTGGCATAAGGAAATAACTAAGAGATGGTGGTTAATGGTCTATAAAGTAAATGCAATGTCTGGTGTCCCAACACCAGAATAGGTGCTGGCCAAGAGTGC
This sequence comes from Grallaria varia, assembly GCA_013396735.1. Classification (NCBI taxonomy): domain Eukaryota; kingdom Metazoa; phylum Chordata; class Aves; order Passeriformes; family Formicariidae; genus Grallaria; species Grallaria varia. The sequence continues at coordinate 235,534 of VWZG01010291.1, forward strand.
AGGGAAGAAAAAAAAGTACCCCAAGCATTACTTTCAGTAGTTAGACCAGACCACATTTCCCCACCAAGCCCTTGAGGAAGCAGATTCATGCTTTGGCTCACTTTCACTTTGCAAGGATCCAGGTTCCCTGCTCCTCTTGCAGTGGCACCAACCTCAGGACACCAAAACCATTTTGACAGTGGCGCAGCTCTTCTGTGGACCTCACCTAGTATTAGCGAATTCTTAGAAAGATCTATTCTTCATCTTAAGACTTCACGGCCTTAAGACTAAATCTCCACGTGTTAAGAAGCATTAACGGCAGCAATCAGACTGCCATGAGAGATCCTGAATTTTCTGGCTCCTGCCACCTCTCTTAACAGATCTGCAGCAGACACAGGTGATAAAGCAAGGTCACTGAACATAGGCTGTTACCCAAAATCTCAGCCTCCATCCTCAATTCCAACATGAGAAGCTGGATTGAAGATCTTGAAACAGAGACATGAGCAAACGGTGATTTGCTGTTATCATATGCAGCTACATTTGGAAGTCAACCAGTTTGTAAAACTGATCTCTCCTGGGGTACTATCCCAAAACAACTAATACTTCTTCTCTTGCTAGTGGAAATTCTAGAACAATCAAGGAACACCTGCTCTTTAATTTTTTGGCTTCTTTTCCCCTGTACTAAAATAAAAATAAGTACACTTTGAAACCTTTGACCTGAACTTAGCGACCAGCAAGCAGAAGTGAGGTGAAAGAGAAGTCAGATGGTTACATCTGTAAAGAGCGAAATAAACAGATAGATACGTAACTACAAAATATTCAGTCTGAAAAAAGGGGAGATGCAACCAAGCCACAGCTGCACTGCAAATGTGTAGTGAGGGCTGGGGTTTTTTGCTGGTAGGGAAATAGAGGCAGTACCGAACTACTTCTTATTTAATCAATTCAGTAGAATCATAGAATCACAGAATGGTTTGGGTTGGAAAGGACCTTAAAGATCCTCTAGTTCCACCACCTCTGCCATTGACAGGGACATCTTCCACTAGACCAGGTTGCTCAATTGAAAACAAACAAGAGAGCAAGAGGAAAAGTGCGTGGTCTGAGAAGGACAATGCATGACCTAAAGAAGTTTAAGGAAGCATACTAAGAAAGAAGAAAATACAAATCAAGCCAGAGCAGGACTTTTCCTCTAGTTTTTGTAGTGCCTTAACCATCTATATCAAAGCTTTAACGCCTCTTTAACATGTTTCCAGTTTTTACCTTTGCAAAACTGACCTAAGAAGCAGGAGACTCACTAGACCTGTCACAGAGTCCAATATTCAGACCCTTCATGACTGCTGACACCGTGATGGCACACTCTTTCCTCTAATATCACCTAAAGACAGAGGGCTGGCTGCAGACTGCTCTGACCAAGAGTCACCAGCACCAACTTTTGGCTCAGGGTGTGCTCCATGCTCCCCTGCTGCTGAAGGCACCACATCCATTCTCCTGAGGCTCTGGTGCTGTGTGCCAGCCATAAGCCCCCATTAAGTATCACATCACCTGCAAGACATGATTAGTACTTTGCCTTGCTAAACCTGGCTGAGATGTCCTCTCTGTTGGTGGCATCTCCTCAGTTGCACCAGCTGCTGACCTCTGCTCACACCAGGACCACTAGAACAATACTCAGGCAAATCCTGACAATACCCTGACAATTAGTTAATGCTAGGGAAGTATTACAATTTACTCCGAAGAGCAACAGACCCTAACTTCTGACCTGTCTAATAAACAACATTTTAGTATTGTATGAATTCTTACAAAATACTACATTTTAAAGTTTTAACCTCATTGCTCTCTGCATCCTTCTCTTTTAGGAGAGAAGGTTGCCCTGAAAATGACCATCTGCTGTTTGCTGCAAGCATCAAAGGATCTTCCACCAACATCTGGAAAGAGGATACAGTGACTTTTGGTCTCTCCCAGACTGTTGACTCATTTAAGCCTCATTGAAATTCAGAAGCTAAATCCTTTCGCTAAAACATGATCATGAGGCAGGAGAGAACAGGGTGGGGGAAAATGCAGAGCAAAAACAGAAAGAGGAAAAGAAAACATCTGAGAAGGCTCAGGGAAAACACAGAAAAAATATTATACATCCAGAGAAAAGCTGGAAATGGATTTGGGGGG
>VWZG01010291.1:237708-267377 GCA_013396735.1 Grallaria varia
GGAATTGAAATCTGCATTTTGTAACTTGTGATTAATTCTGAGATTTAAAATGTGGAATTTCTTCTTAATGCCCTTACTGGAGGAAGGGAATGCAACTGGTCATGAAGTTCACACAGGCTTATGTAAATACGCATGCAAATAAGTTGTTTTCTTTGAGCTTCTGGCCAGTTACCTCTGCAGGGGGTATCTGAGACTTGAAACTTTGCCCTGCCAGGATCAGGATGCCAGAAATAGATACAGAAAAGTAAAAGGACCCTTCCTTCAATGGGAATCATGAGTATCAAGAATGTGCAGGTCACTTACATTTCCGATGGGGAGCTATTTCGGTAAGCAAAAGGCTAAATGATGCAAGTGGAACCCTGTGATGAGCTCAGTTGGTCAGAGCATGTTGCTAATAATGCCAAGGTTGTAGGTTCAATCCCCATATGGGCCATCCACTCAAGAGTTGGACTCGATGATCCTTGTGGCTCCCTTCCAACTCAGAATATTCTGTTATGCTGTAATAAAAGACCACCCTACAGCTTGAGGGGAAGACCAGAAACCTGCAGCTGACCTTGCAAGATATCAGGAAAGAGGAACTGGTGGGGGGTTGCCCAAGAGCACTTGATGCGGTTTAAGGTGGCAGTCTCACAGAGGGACTGTCTAGGGGAGTGGCTGCAGTCCCAGCAGTGATTTCTCTTCCCCTTGAGCAAGGAAAGGTGGCCAACCTTCAGGAGACTCAGGGGCAGCCAAAGAACTAAGGGAACTGTCCTCCTACAGTGAAGCACACAAAGTCACCTCTGACAGCTCCAGAAACTGTCACTCAATGCCCATTTTGATTCACTAAAATAAAAAATAATATTTAAAAAGCGCTAAATTTTCCCCAAATAAACAGGAAAATAACCACTCTGCACAGATCCACCTATCTCATGTACAGGCCCTGCCTAAAAACTGTGAGGAGGTTAGAGGGGGTAGGTGGAAATAATATTTAGATTAGGTTTAAGTCAGTTTAAAGAAGAAAAGTTTTAAGTGGAACATCCCTTTTAAATAGAGGATGCTGCAACACTTGTATAAATCACACCACCCTGTCATGGGATGCCACGAACCTGCCAGACTGAGGAAGTGGTGGTGGGATGGCAGGGCTGGCCCCTTGCCTGGGCTGACTCTCCCACAGTGAAAGGGTTTCCTTCCTGCCGCCTCCTGCCCTTTGAAAGCAGGTTTGCTCCTTGAGGGAGCTCTCTAAAAGCTCACAAAGCCTCTTGCATATAAACAACGAGTAATTACCATGGCTTAATGTTACTTACCTCAGAATATGCTATTTGTTCTAAACAGAGATTTAGTTCACTACCACCAAAAGCAGGGGAGCAGACTCTAAAGTACACTGACCTGCCGTCAGTTTGGGACAGAAACATTTATTAAAGAGACCTTAAATGTGTGATTATTTATCTTCACTTCTCCCTTAGTTTTGCCCTGGGCAAGGGCGAAGTGTATGACTAATTACAATCACTCAGCTAGACAATCAGTTTAAGCAAATGTGTTTGCATTTTCTGTAATTTTTTTCAAAGCAACTCCTTGTCATACATACTCCCTGCAAACTGCTCTTTCTGTAGAATCTTCTGTACAGGCACAAATGCTATGCTTTCTATTTTCCGTTTACTATAACAAAAATCTCCAAAATACCTTTTTTTCAGTACCCTGTACATATATAGGATCCATTGTGTAAAACATTTCTTTTTGTCCCTTAGTTAAATGGATGAACCATTGAAAACTATAAGTTATTAGATGCATTTAAAAAACGCAAGAGACTTAAATAGGAGAACAGGCCCCTGCATTCACATAAAACCAAGTCCAGAAGATGGGTAAAGTGAATTAACGATGTTCACAATGAACAGGATGACAAATACACAACAAAGGTTACCTGGAATAGGAAAGTGTTACTTACCAACCATTGCACTCACTTCTCCTGCCATCAGCAGTGGGACTGACTCGTTGTACAGGTTAACATCAATGATACCTTTCCGAATTGTTTCTCCTACTTTTGCTCCCAGTAATACTGAGCCAGTGGTTTCAAAAATTGAAGCCAAAATGCAAGCCTGGCGTAAAGTAACAACACCAGAGCCCACGGCCGTGCCAAAAGAATTTGCAACATCATTTGCACCAACTGAAAAAGCTAAAATAAAAGCTATGATAAAGCCCACAATGACCATCCACAGGTACTGATCCACTGCCATCTTTTCCCAAACTGTAGAGTAGCTTCCCCTTTGCAAATAGTTAATAGTCAAGGCTGGAGGGCACCGCACGGATTTGGAAAGCAGATTTCTTGTAAACAATGAGTTCTCTCTGGAAAGTGCTGGGTAGTGTTAGAATGTGAAGAAACTGCTAACTGCTGATTTTCAAACTACTATAAATACTGTTCATTTGGCTGCCTTCGGTCAGCAGTGAAACGCATTCCATATTTTGCTCCCAAATCAGTACAACTGTGATGTTCTGTCCTGCAAGAGAGAAAAAAAGAAAAAAGAAAAGAAAATGAACACACAAAAAAAAGAAAGAAAAAAAAAAGGGAATACTCAGCAGAGCCCATAACAATGCGTGTTTTCAGAAGTAAACAGATCATTTAAACCCATTAATGGGGTCCTACCTCAGCATGTGACTGCTCTAATCATAAAGCAATTCAGAAAAGATTCAAATTAGGTCACCTCCAAAGTAATATGTTTCTTGCAATATCACTGACCAAGAATATCTCTCAAGCAATTTAAAAGGATTTAGAAAGTTTGGGAGTTCTGTTTGTGTCGAATTTACTGAGCAGAGCAAAAAGCCCTCTTTCTAGAAGTAGGATTCTTCTTGGCTTTTTGCACACAACGAATATAAGACATGTAGGGTGTACAGACCATACCATACAGCCTGATTCCAGCTGATATATATCATCTAGTTCCACTGAACTCAGGACAGCTCTCAACATTTTATCAGCTGCAACCATGGGTGCATTCCTTTGAAAAACGATTTTATATATATGTCTATCTAGGAAACACTACTGAAAATATTCTGAAGAGTATTAATATTCACCTGTTGCTGTTATCACATGCAGTACGAATACCATTCCATCAGAGCTTTTCAGTCACTGAATCAGCACAATAATTTCAATATTTCCATGTATCCCTACTGGTTTGGAGAAGTCTACAAAAAAAGTGTAACTAAAACGTTGAGCTCTCTGCTCTTTCCTATAGATAGTTATTAACAGTTAATATATTCAAACCATTGTCATAGATACTTTTTAGTATTTCTTTTGATAGCTTTAGTTTTATGACTGTCTTTTAAATTACATCCTTATTAGTCTAATCTGATAAAAGAGTGAGCTCTTTCAAACCAAAAACCTCACAGAGAGAAATGGAATTGAAAAAAATAAAACCCTCACCATCCAAAAGACTTAAATAGGGCGATAAGGCCCACAGTGACATCAAGATGGTCAAAAGCTAGACGCAAATCTCCCAAACCACCTGCCTCCTCCGAGGGCTAATACTCTTCTGTTTGCAGCCACCACAAAGACATCTCGTGGCAAGGGGTTAAATGAACATTTAGCAGCAAATATGCATCAGCCAACTCCATACGTTCTAAAAAGCACTTCTTGGGACTGGGGGCTTTCAGATTAAAAGCCCTTAGCCCACCTCCTGCTCGCTCTCAGTTTCCCCCCAGTCTCTTCAATTTTATGCAATATTCCCACATGGAGAGTTTCAAGATCATGTTTAATTTCTTTCAATGACCCAAATGCAATACAAGTCCTGAGGTAGCAAGGAGGAAGGGTCCTCTGAAATAATGGGAAAATTAAAAATTAAAAGAAATTTTGCATATTCCTGAGATGCTGGATCCTTGAGAACAACCAACAGGAAAACACCACACCTATACGTGATTCCTAAAAAATTCTTAAACTGATGTCAAGGATTGATGCTTTCTCTACATATACATATTCAGCAGAAAAGATGTCCCTCTTTCTTTCTCCAGGCTCCAAACTGGCTGGACAACTGTTGCTCCAGTCTTTTCCAGACATGGAGCAGACATAAATCCTTGAATGCCTTACACTCTAAAATAACATTTCAGAAGGTCTTAACAGCTAAAAACATTTGTATAAGGATTTTTATACTATGAGATAACATGAAAAAATAAAGCACCAAAGCATGTTTGCTGCTTGAAGACTTGTTGCCTTTTTATAATTCATGAGCACTCAGTCCATTGAGTGGAAAAGGACTTGACAGAGACAGAAAAGGCGAAAGATATTTGGAGGAAACAAATATAGTTAGCACTTTTTTTCCTGTGAAATAAGACAAAACTCCACTAAATGCATTCATTAAAAATTTTCTATTATATATATCAGATTTTTGCTAGGAGATAAAGTGCTGGACTAGGGTCCTTCCTTGATCCTGAAGATTAATGATTAAATTCTTCATCCTGCATGGATTTACACAGTACCTTTGCCAAGTTAGCCTTGGTGCCCCAGTTTCTTCTGAAAATGGGCAAAGCTGACTAAGATCCATGCATGATATCCACAGACTCTGTGATTATATGAGACCCATTTCCTTTGGACAAGTAAGATGAAAGCACACCCACATTCCCAAGAGAGATCTGTCTTTTCTCCACTTATCAACCAACTACCAATTTACTGTGGTGACCCAATTTCTGGGATAAGGGGGATTGTGACATTCCCCCACCACAACAGAGTTCATGGGACAATGTTTGCCAAAGCTGGCTCCTCCAGCCACAGCAAGTTCCTGCTGTTTCCAAAATAAAACTCCAAGTCACAAGGTTGCCTTTATTAGCTTCCCTGGGAAAGGGTGGGGAGAAATCTTCCAGATGGTCCCAAAGAAATTAAGACTTCAAGTGTGTGTATATGTACTCCTAAAATGCCACGTGAAGGCCAAAGAGTTTCCAAAAGTCTGTCAGCAGGGCTTTTGGCAAACGGCTCAGAGAGGTGGCTACATAAACTCCCTTCTGGTGAAATGGGATATATGGCCTCAGGAGAAAAAGATGTCTTAAGTAAGAAGTTACCCCTCCTGTCATTTTATGCAAGGTGATGGTTCAAAATAGAGCTTCCTCCAAAACTTGTGAGGCTCAGCTTGATGTTCATGGCATTGACACAAGGGATAGAGCACAGCAACAGACAAGCCTTGTCTTTAAGAAGACAAAAATCAAAAGGAAAAGAGGAATAAACATGTGTTTAAAAATTAACATGTAGGCTGCCTTTGAATGGCTAGGTGTTACTACTTTCAAACTTAAAAAATGGTAAGAGATTTTAAATGCTCACAAAGAAAGAAACAGAAAGGAAAAAAAAGGCACATCTCTGCTGAGAAAGTTTTCAGAAATGCAAAATATCCTGCAAAGTAGGCCAGTAACTAAATACAGACTAAATCTTGTACCATGCTTCTTTCTAGAGCCCAAAATATATTTTGGCATGCTCAGACATGCTGAGCTATGCCCCTCATCACCTAATCTAAACGAAGAGCCTGTGGTATTTCATGTTGTTACTGGGATGAAAAAGAAACTAGGATGGAAAAAATGCCATGCAGTAGGGAATGGCAGATTATCTGCTCTGTGTGTGACACCTGGAAGTCACTCGTCTCTTTCTCTCCTGTGCTCATTTATATTTCATCAGTGTGCCTCCATGCAGTGCAAATGCAATTCAACCTGGCCTGCTAGATGCTAGGAAACCCTGCCATTTACCTGGGGGACCAATACTGCCTCTGCAGTCAGGTGCACCACAGTACCACAGCAGGCTCTGGGTGGAAGTTCATTTCCCTATTTAGGCTTTGGATAACTCTTCCTGAACCAGTCCAGCCTGTTCTGCAGTGGCCAGGATGCAAATTCACACTTGGGCATTAGCAGGGCAGAGGAACTGTGTCAGGACTGCAGAGCTGCAGGACCTGAAGCTGGAGGGTGCATCTCTGATAGCTATTAGAGTGAAGGGAAACGCAAAGGAAGATGACACTTCCAGTTGTAAGAAGCCAATTATGCATTAAGGCAATATTTTTAGCTAACAGAGTTTTCTTATGACCCATAATCAGTGTACCATACTTGGGAGGTCTGAGTTGAAGCTTTTTAAGTGGACTTAGGAACTTACAGGACTTGCATCACAGTGAGAAAAATTTGATTTTTGGAAATGCTAAGCACGTCCCTCTGCCTCGCTGGCGGATGATCCAGACACCCCCCTCGGACTGTATTTTGTTGCTAACTAAACAGTTTATTATAACTCTGTCAACACAGAATGCTATGTCTTCCCTAAGGGAGAGAGGGGGGAAAAAAACCCTAGGTAACGAAGCACCTTGATTCATGCACAATGACAAGTGAATCCTCAGGAAAAAGTTAGGATCTCATGGTAATCACAAGATCATTTTAGGACATGTTTATATGTGGACATTTACTAAGACAGCTCTTCTGGAAACTATTCATGGTACACTTCTATGTCTAGACAAGTTTTTAGCAAAAAAAAGTGATACTAAATTTGAAAACTAAAGATGACAGGGTTTTTTTGGGAGGAGAGGTTCACTGAACAAATTGCTGCTAAAGAGAACGCAGAAGTATCTAACAGCAGGGATGAATGGATAAATAAAAGCCCTGGACTAAGTTCAAAGTCTTGGGAAGCAATCAGAGTGCATTACCCACCAGCAATCCATCTGTATGACATAAAGGAAACAAACAGAGATCCCATAAATGTCTTTTAATCTTCTCTTCACAGAAAATTGAGGAAGAAACCTACTGCACTTGCAAAACATTGAAAGGTATGTGGCTCATTCCATATATAAATCATGCTGTATGCAGCTCTTCTACTCTCAGAAGTTGCACCATGCTGCAGCTGAAAATTTTCTTCTGCTCTGGATGGGACAGAGATTCCATGAGGTCCTAATTTTAACTGATTTGTTGTTGCCCAAGTATGAGGAAAAATCAAAAGACAGTAGCTAGTGTAGCATTGCTCAAGACAACTCCTACAACTACTCCACTTAGCATTACAGCAAGGCACACAAGGGAGGATAATGTCTTTTCCCCTGCCGTGTTGAAAACAGCAGACGTTTCATGATTGACAGTGGCACTGAATTTGTTCCGACAGGCAGGTTCACTTCCAGTTACCAGTGGCTGAAAAGTCTGTCTAAAATGCTTACCAGACAGAAGCTTCTAGGAGATTAGTCCATACCTCTCTGATTTCTGTATGTTGTTGTTTACGTAAAACCGATCTGTCAGGCTGTATATAGACTCAGACCAGATCTGGCATTCCAGTCTATTGGTACTAAACACAACACTGCATAGAAACCAAGTGTGATTTATAAACAAATCTACTAACATTGTTCATATCAATAGTCCTTACCATTTCCAGTTCATGTTTGGGCCACAAGGCTCACAAATTATTTACTTTAAATTACCAATGCCACATTCATGATATGAAAGGCAGTATTAATTCAAGTGGTTCAAGACTGAGAACATCCCTATATGGCTCTAAATTACATGCACAGGACTTGTCACAAGGCCAAGCATTATGCAAGTTTAGTGCTTCAGTACACAAAAAGCACTCTTGACTTACTATTAAAAAAATCAATTATCACATCTGCAGAAGCAGATTTTGTATCAATCACTTCCTATTGTAATACATTCACAATGTGTTTAAGCCTACTTCACGCTACTACTTGATATGGAAACAAGACTGAAGTTGATAGCTTTCCAAGGATTCACATCCAGTTTAACATAGCAGAGAGGGACTGTCACTGTCAGCTCCCAAAACTTCCAGAGGATGCTTCCTTTTCTTAGTCCCTATCAACAATTTTTCCAACTACCGAAAGGTCAAAAATGCATATAAAATATTTAGTATGAGATTTTGTTGCTGAAAACATTCACTAAAAAGACAGACAGCAGCTACTTTAAATAGCAGTTCTACAAACAAGTAAGATAGGTAAAGTATCAACAAGTTCTTGTGCATTTGCAGATAAATATCTTTGACTAAAGGACAATTTGATCCTTCAGTGGCTGAACAAAGTCTAACAAGTAAACAGTTTTTATAATTCAACACTACAGATTTTCAAGATCCATTCAGAGAAAACAAGTGTTCACAGTTACAGAAAACATGTTTTAAAACAGAAAATCATGCAGTGAAGTCTTTAAAACTCACCCAGTATTTAAAAGTTGTTTAAAAAGAAAAAGGAGCTAAGTTCTTCCAGCAACCTTCCCTCCTGATTGTAAATACAGGTTGAAGTCTAAAATAGACATCCTATCATTCAGCACAGTCACATCTGAACATGCAAATTTCCAGAGGGTAGAAAGAGGGCTATAACTTACACCAGGCAGTCCGGGGATAAAATTCACTCCAGCACAGGAGAGCACACAAGACAACACCGAGAAGCATCAATGCGAGTCCAGGGTCTTATTCAGTAGGTGAAAATCTGCCTCCTCTTAAGCAAAGAATTCTGCTGGGGGTGGGCACTGATAAAACACAACACTGCGTCACGACTGCACTAGTGAGACAAACCAATCCAATGAAGCTCGTATTAAAAGCAACAAAACGTTCCTTTTTTCTTTTTTTTTGCCCCCCCCCCCGCCCCCCAAGCATAGGCATAGACAAGAAAGGAAATCTCATTTTTGAACATCAGCTGAGCATTCTAGTGAGATCAGGTATTCCCTGAGGAGCCCCAGATCATCTATTTGCAGGCACACTTAAATGCACTTTTAATTCAAGCACATGTGACAGTAGGATACATACGTCCGATTTGGGAATGAAGTTGCATGCTTGCTACTTTAGCCGTGTCAGCAGAGGTCTCACAGGCTATGCAGACTGCAGAAAGTTAAAGATGTGCACAAGTTTTGACTGGATCAATGCCTAAGCAAGCAACTTCACTTTCAACAGTTCAGCCTAAATTACCCAATCCAGATTCCTTCAACCACTTTCCTTTAAGTGGGAAACATTTCTGCATGTAAGGCAAGGCAAAACTAATGTTTGCCTAAAACCAACGAGCTTAGCTTTATATAAAATATTTGCTTTAAGACAATATAATGCAGCTAAGCTATCATATTCAGCAAAAAGGAATGTAAATCAAAACTGCATTGTCACTGTTAAAAATCTGACAGACAAAAATTTATTTGGACACATTTCTGGTTTATAAAAAAATGTTTTAAATTTATCTGCTATGTTTTACTCCATTCTGAGTCACTCAGAGGTATGGAATATTATTCCAACGTAATAAAATAAAATTAAATCTGTACATTTTCTCCATTCTAATCATTTGAGAAAAATCAAACCATCCATTTAGATTTGTAAACACAGACTTGGAAACATAGTCCTTTCCTCATCTATTTTTTCAAGTTTGAATAAAGAATATTTCTTAACAAGAAGTCAAAAATTTTTTGACTTGGTTAAATTCAGCTGCACATCTGCAGGGATAACTTGATAAAACCAAAAAGTGTTTTACATTTCTTAAGAAAACTCACATGGATTAGTAAGCCTATATCACCTTCAAAAAAGAATTAGGGCAAAACTCCAGCTAGAAATCTGCAATGCAGAAATTACATTAAAATCAACCACTGTCTCCCTCCCCCCAAAAAATTAATTAAGTATTCAGACCATGATTATTTTTAAGAAATGCTCACTCTTTATTTATGGTCAATACCCAGCTACTGTTAAGTTTCCTACTTTGGGGGAAAACTACATCTCAAATCTGGTTGCAATGTCTTGCCTTTTACTTCTGTACTAGCTGGCAAACAGGCCTCCTAGTTTTAGAAAAGTGAGAGGCTGATAGACTTTTTCACTGGCTTTCCCTTATGGACAAAAGTAACATATTTTAACAACAAGAACATTAATCTTTTCCTGCAGATCTAAATATATCTTAATACCTTTTTTTACTTCTTTATTTTTTGACAAGTAGCATCAATCAATTCAAGTGAGAGTAAGCATAATTGTAAACATTAAGTCAGACTGTATTTATAGATCTGGATTCCAAAGTTTTAAGGAAGTGAATAAACAAACACAAAAACTTCTTGGAGCACTCAACTTCATAAAGTAAAAAAAAAAAAAAGGCAAAATATTATTTCGTGTTCTCATTATATCTGACAAGTTGTTGATGTCTGCCTCAAATCCGAATGGCCCAAGGAAGGGCTAAACCCATCCAAGTTCAACTTAAAGGACCATTCACCCAACTTAGAGTAACCTCCACCAGCATGCAGATGTAGGTAAAAAGACAGTTGAGAGGACGTGTTATTTGAGAGGTATCTGTATCGATTTCAAACCCCAGAAGCTGCCACCCTGACCTGTGGGAATCATCTCAGACCCAGAACTACAAACTGGAACCATTTGAGTACTGCTTCCCATGAGCCAGCCTGGCCAAAACAGTGGTTTCTTGTTGACCTAAGCTTCAGAGCTCGGTCTACACACAAAGCAAAGGATATAATAAACAGGACAGAGAAAAGGAAATATCTTCAAAGTCCTTGTTCTGCTAAATCAGCATTGTGGACTTCAGGCATGGCAAAATTCAAGCCAAGATAGGTTGACCATTAAAAAGAGTTATAATTTGGTATACCACTAAAGAAGCAAGCAAAGGAAAATTTATAAGACCACAAAATAAATTGCGAGGATCGGTTTTTGGCAATGGCAGCACCAGTTTGGTTCCCATCGAATATTTGATTTCCTATCAAATCAAATATTTGTAGAAATGACAAATCTTAACATATTACAATCTCAATCAGATCTCATAATTTGATCTTAATTGTAATTTATTCTGGTAAATCCACAATTGATAGATCCCTGTTTGATTCAACAAATCCAAGCTATGCAGATTTATATACTGGCTTAAATAATTTAATAGGACATGCCAATTTAAATAATTAATTTTAAAACCCCTTTGTTTTGAATTTCTGTGTCAGCTATTTTCTGAAAGATGCTCAGGTTCTCATTTCCCAGTGACCACTGAAACAAAATTAAATTGCAACTTGATGTAACTTTTATATCGAATATAACTGGCCTGTTTTGCCATTCAGGTCAGAAGGCTACATATTTAAGCGATTACAAGTATTTTAAAATACATACATTTTAAGCAGAAAATAGTGGGGGATGAGTGTAATTTTTTTAAATCAAAATCTGTAAGAATTGGAATCTGAATACCTGTAAATTGCACTTGGTCAGAAACAGAAATATAATAAGAACATCCAAAAGGTGCAGGATGTTGTTCCAGTTACACCGTGCCAGCTTAAATAAGGTTACTGATCACCACAGGACATTTGGGCTTTCATATCCCTGATGGTACTCTAAAACTGAGAATCCTAAGAAGCTGGAACTGGGGACTCTGCCCCTGTCTGGGAACACTTATTTCCCAACAATGTACAAACAAAGAAAAATATAATTAATGAGGAGGAATGAAAATGTGTAGCAGATGGTTGCACAGGTATCACATAGTATCTCCAGGAAATCCAGCTCTTGCAATACCCTCTTCCTCCTGGTATTGAAGGCCCCTGTGACCATCTCCACCACAGGGGACTTGAAGCAGGACACCACATGCTGATTATTACTTGGAAATCAGCCCTGAGGTCCTTGAGGCTAACACAGATTTAACATAGCTCTACCAAACACAGCAGCTCTTCTGGCTGCTTTGGTAACTCCGTTATGCCCAATGAATGCCATCAAAACTATAAGTATCGGCTCTGCAGAGAACTGCAAACACATTTCAAGTTGTCAAGAGCCTGCTCCAACCAATAAAAGTACATATGCTTCTGCATATTGGGTAGCAAGCTCCAATACATTCTACCAGGTTAATCTCCAAAAGAGATGCACCCGTGTTTCACCGCAAGAAAAACCATCTCAGGAACTCTCTGGAAAGTTTAATGTGGTAGACATAAAAAGTCATTTAGCATTCAGGGATGGAGCAAATCCTCTGTTTTGAGAAATTCAACCACTTGGATGGGCTTTCTTGATGGCTCTGAACTCTATCACCTTGTCATCCATACCTTTTTTTTTTCCAGCAAGCCTGCGGGCTCTCAAAAACAACACCCCACCCCACCGGGGGGACTGCCACTGCCAGTGGTCGAGGTGAATTAGCTGTGCTTGCACAGGCATGCAGGGACAGCTGCCATGTTACAGCATGTGACTGCTTGAGATCACGCTTGTCTATTGAGCGAGAAAGCCCTGGGAAAATGAAAAGGAGGAACCCACAACTGGGATTGCTGGAGGCCAAGGCTGGCGCAAAGGATGACACAGGCTCCGGGTGCTGCGTGGCCCTGGAGAGCCATGCTGATTCCAACCCCTGCCACAGCACAAAACCATGTCAAACCAGAAAGAGTCTGAAGACAGCAAATCAATTCTGAAGGAGCAAGGCTTTGGTCAGCACTGATACAAGCACTACCCTAGTTAATTCAGGGAACTGGACTTGTATCACCTGTGACTCCAGCTGATTGACTGGAGACCAAGTGGACCTGTGTCCATACTAAGCCCAAGGAAAGGACTGAACTGCTGCTCTGAACCACCCTGGATTTAATCCATCACTTTCCTTCCTCAGCCCCATACCCAAAGAAAGCAACATCATGGGCATGGTACTCTAAAGGCCCTGGCTATTGCTGACAACTCAAGAAGCATTATCCTAAAATATTAATGGTCCTGTACTGACTTTAAACAGAACATAAAAACTGCCCATGAAACACTCCTGTGGCGATCAAAAAATACGCATTTTGCAAATTCAGAGGCTTATGCAGAGATGCTCTTGGTAAAAAGCCAGAGTGTGGTTGCCAAAAGTCAACAATGCAAATTTTTCAGATAAAGGAAACCTGACACCTCCAGCCCCAGACTGCCTGCCATTTCCATCTCAGTTTGGGTTTCAGAGAATGACCACTGTGGTGACTTCTGTTTGAGCCAGAAGAGATGGATGGAACTCCCCTGGGTCCAGCAACCCCCTCTTTTCAAACAGAGCTGGAGTGAGTGAGTAGCTATCAACATGCCAAACCACAGTGGCTGGCTCTCACTGACAGCCTTTGAAACTGGTGTGGCCAGCAGGACAGAAGACCAAGCACTGCTGAAATGACCTAGCTGAATGTCAAAAGGAGAAAAGGACCAGGAGTATAACCAAAGAGAGAGGGACAATGACAGTCAGGTGTCAATCAGGAGTATGGGATTAAGTGGAAACAGATGAAGCCAATACACTGCAGCAATGGAAATTTTGCCCTTTTTTTTTCCTATAAGCATTGCAGTAATAAAGATATAAAGGGGGAAACAGCAATGAAAGCTGAGACCTTGGCTTCATTTCATAGGAATGGGAGCCAAATATTACACCAAGCGGCTGTTGACCATGCCTAATACTGCCTGGAGACTGGGCAAAGAATGGCATCTGCCACCTAATAGACCTGTTTGCCCCACAAAGTCCAGTAGCTGCTGATCTCTGTTCTTTTGAGTCCATGCAAAAGTCCATATCTATCTCCCGGAGCCTGTGCTGCTAGAGACACGAGGAGCATGATAGTGAAGCAAAAACCTTGAGTTCTACCTACAAGGTAGCATTAATGTGCTGGTTGCTTCACTGCAGGTTGATGATACTACTGAAGCAAACAAGTGGCCAACGGACGTGTCACATTGGCTTGGAATTAAATCACTGTCAGTGCAACATGCCAAAGAATGTCCCACAGTTGGGTACTTGGCTTAGCAAGAGGACTTACTAAGGGGGTGTGGTCATGTGAAGCAGGTCAAGAAAAGTTAGGTTTAACTCTCATGGAGAGATGGCTCTATGTTTTATCTGGGCTTTTCCTAGCCAGGCAGCAAATCCAGTGGTCTGATGCTGGAGTACAGCTGGGAGAACAAAGAGTCTTCCTAAAGGTAAGGGCAGGATAACAGGACACATGGACTGCCAAGAATATTCATCTGCAGAAAGACCTCGAACAGTTAGAACTCCTCTGCTTGACACACAGGCTGCAGAGAAGGGCACGTTATTAAGGCAGCAGAATATATTCAAGTACATGGTACTGGCAAACAGCACCAGTGGCTAGTGTGCCTCATTCTCTGAAAAGTGTATTTATAGCTAAGCCATGATGATGATAGTGATGCATTACAGCAGCTCAGTGGTTGCCCAGAGGAAAAAAGATAGAATGGATGCTGCTGAGAGGTCAGGATTCCATGAGGAACCCTCCTCTCTTCCCAGCCTTATGGTGTGAGAATCAGAGCTAGTCATGCCAGGATCCTGCTGTGACCACCATGGCTTGAACTGGGACTTCTCTAGACCTACACATTTCCCTTGCAGAAAATGGCCAGCCCAACAACAGGAATGGCACAACGCCAACACAGACGTCTCCACTCCATACAAGCACTGAGAGAAGAGCCACACCACCCCAAGGAAGGGTGCAAATTCCGGAAGTATAAAAAAAATCAAGAAAAACCAAATAAAATAGCAAAAAAAAGAAAATTTAAGTCTATGGCACCCATGCATGACAACTACACCGCAGGAAGAGGGTCCTCTGTAAAATGGAAGCACATGCAGAGCACACTTCTTGCAAGGCCTGGAAGGGACTAAGGTCTTCCTCGGTCATGTTAACAAGGAAAATTTACTCCCTGTTACCCATAAAACAAATGAGGAAGTGGATCATCATGTAAATAAAGAACACTTTTCCTTGTAAAGAAGTAATCAAGGAATCTATAATTAATTAAAAAAAAGGTTGTTTCTGGTCACCAAGACCTTAAGAAGTCATAGAAGTAATTGTATCTGCCACCTCTTCTACACATACATTTAAAAAGGGAAAATTAATTATGCCGTTTCTTCAACTATCAATCAGCTCCTCAGCCTTGAATTAAGCAGATATTTAATTAAATCAAATTAATAAAATTATGTGAGGAAAAAAATTGCACTGAAACAGTGGAATACATTACTCCCAAAATGGGCTTAATATTTCAATCAACACTATCTCCAGGCATTTAACCATTTATCACCCACAACTTGATTTTTACTTTAAAACTTCAGCAGGTATGAATACCTTTTAATCACTTCATTTAATACAAAGAACTAAACAGATTATAATAAATTCGGGCTATATTACAAGTTTGTTTCTTTCAAATCTGAAGTACTATGTTTTAAAAGAAAAATAATCCTTTCCAATTTTAAAATGTTCTCAGCCAAGCAAAAAAGTATTTTCCGTTCTCTGAAATAATCAGAATATGGACCTAATGTACATTCAATCTGGGATATGCTGGTGCATTAACCTAATGTGAAATTCAGGGGTGCAGAAGACCATTCTGTATCTAATTTAAACATAACCATCAAGTACTGACAAACATATTTAAAATACGAAAAAAAATTACAAACTGATCCACTGGCTACTCTAGTCCTGGGATTCTATTTTGACTGAGATTCTCTAGGGTTTATTCAGAAAATAGAGTAATTGCACAAACTCGGAGGCACGGGTCTCCATCAAGAAAATCTTCCACAAGAACATGCAAAACCCCACATTGAGTGTGCCTCACAGGCAAATACCATGGAAGGAGTAATTCTGGAAGAAACACTAAGTGAACATGGAGGCAGAGGTAACACGAAGAAAACAGAAATGTGCAGATTTACTTGTTCCGGTCAACAACAGTAGCTAAAGTTTATTGATTTCAGTTTCATCAGCTAAAAATCCATAAAAACATTTTTATACGATACAGACAATACTATCCCATATTCAATATATTGATTTCTATCAAAGTAATAATATAGACTAGGATTTTTTTCACAGTCATTGCAATTTACTTATCAATTAGTAAATAAAACTTATTTTAAAATAACACTATGTGCAAATAGTTTTTGTATCCCACTGTGACTTAGCTGTTTAATTATATGGAAATACTGAAAAAATGTAACTGTTAGCTACAAAAATAGCTGGACACATTCTCAGCCACTGTCTCTCAATTGTTCCCTTTATATCCACTGTAAAATTATTTCCAACACACTAATAACATCTATTTGGAAGAAACTAAAATTATATGATTTCAAACTACTTTCATTAGAAAAACAGTCCTTTAACAACTGCTTTTACTCTTCCATCAAATTATATACTATTAAAGGCCAAATATTCAGTCTGTATACAAAAATAACCATAGCCTTTTATTAAGGATAAAACACCAGATAGAAGCTTGTAAAAAAAATAAAGAAGTTCTTTGCCTCTACCAGCAATACTGTCCAATACAGGAAAATATGTATAATTTTTAAATTTTAAATTACTACAATTCAGTCCGTACACAGCATTGTTATGTTGTTGGACTGCATGGATATTATGTCCTTGGAGATACTTCACTTAACAGCCAAGACATTGAAAAAATTACCTCTCCAAAAAACTCTTCCCTAACTCAATATTGAGTAATCTGCACTTAAAACCCCACAGCTCTGACAAGAAATCTGTCTAGAACATTTCTGTGACCAACAGTCAAATAAAAAAGACTGAACTGATTAGTGTTTGACTCTGTCTAACGACAGAATAAGAACAGTACATTATAAGGCTAGTTAGAGGGCTAGCACTATCTTGTTTTTCCTTTTACCTATGCACCTGTCACACCTTTTTTGGCAAAGGCTGTTTATCAAATGCAAGGAAGACTCCTGACTTCCTATTTTGTCATGGACACGGTCTTGATCTTTTCCTTATTCAATGTATGTTTCTACAGAAAAACCAAAATTGATTTCAAGTACAAAGCAGCAGCTATCTAATCCACAAATAAAAACTACAGTGATGTTCTGCTCTTCCTAAAACAAGCTTGAAGCCATGATTATATTAAAGACACAGATATGAGGGGATTTTTCAACTTCCAAACAGACATGCAAACAAAGTATTACAATCCAGGGGTGCAGGCAAATGAATAAGCAAGAAAGCTACGTGACGTTTGTGCAGCGTCCTCTCAAATCCTGCAATCCCTTCTAGAAAGTCTGGGTCTACATCTCCCTCTTCTTTACTCATGTTCTTCTTGCATGGCTTGGTCTCAGAAACTTTCCATGCCTGTAACGGAAACTTGAGCCAACTTCTTAAATGTATGATTTCTTCATCTCCACTCATCATCCACTTCTGTTTCTGAGAAGCTCCTCATCATGACACCTGTATCTCAAGAAGCAAAACAGGAAACATCACAGGGATGAAGCAATGAAAGATGAATAATAATATGCCTCTGTGTCTTTAATAAAATCCCAACTTTCATTCAAGTTCCTTTTAGGAAATCAGAGTGCAAAGTTTACAAACCTAGTTTGCCAAAACATTGCATGCCAGAATTGTGGTAACCAATAGAATCTCTCAGTCTGCACCTCCGATTCTGACATGATGAGCAAGAGAAATCCTGTACCAGCTAGTCTGTCATACTGTGGAAAATATTATCAGGTGCGAAGCTTGCAGAACTAGTCTGCAGCAGCCAGCTCAACTAAAAGAAACTTCTGACCCATCTGCTGATTTACCCACTACTGCAAACAATGCCAGGGATCTTTACCCAGGACGCATTTGTCCAAGCGGAGCTCTAGCCCACAACTGAGATGAAAAACAAACACGTAAGTAAGCCTCTCCTCCACTTTTCCCATTGCTCCTTAGTCTATGCAACTTCCACAGTACATTTGCATTTCTACGCACTTATCAGGTACCAGATGAGGCGATTACTTGGCATTACAGCAGCTTAACTACACAGTGACAAAGGCCTAAGGTATTTTCAACATGTCATAAAATGTGGGTTTGAGGTGGAGGGCACTTGCCTACCTGTTTCTGCCACCCAAAACTTGTGATCAAGTGGGCGGGAGGCCAAAAGCAGCACTGTCTAGAGCCTAACAACAAAGAGGCAGAGGGATGACTCATCCACCAAAGGGAGACAGCCATCCTATGTCCAAACAAGCAGCCCTAACCATTTGCCTGCCTTACAGTTTTGCCTGAATGCTCAATGAGGGGGTGCAGGAGAAATTATTTCTGCAGCCTTTAGGGCAGATAAGCAGGCACCAAAACCATTCTGCCAGCCAGCTCTCTGTGAAACAGAAGCATGAAAGCAATTTTATCTCTCCCTTTTAGGATTAAGGCCATCTTTAAATAAACATTAGCATTAAAACCTCTTCATGCCAGAAGCAGAGCAGACCCTACATCTTATCAGCTACCATCTAAACTTCTCAGAATTCCCCCTCCCATCTAAAATCCTCCTTTCTTCTGCAAAAGCACTTGACAACAGCATGCTCCATAGATGTGAATCAGAAAAACAACATAGTCCTTCATCAACTCCTCCTTGTGAAACAACAGGTCATTTTGGCTCTCTGACACAAGAAACGAGGGACAGCTGTAGGGACAGAATCCCATGACAAGTCTTGGCTTTCGTTCTTGCACATTGCAACTGAGAAGACAACTGAGCCTTGGACAGTCAAAGCAAGAAACCTTCTGACAGTGCTCTGGGTATTGCAGAAACAATAGCTTTTAAGTAACTGGACAGAAATGTATTTGCTGTGCCGGTATTACATGTCAAAGAAAAATACATATTCCCTCAATTCTGAACTCTTGAATAAGTCCTGACCCTCGAAAGTGCTTAGAAGGCAAATAGTCCTGAAAGCTTGTGCTTCAGTGATCATGTCTGCTATTGAGACACTCTACTGCCTACTCAGGAAAGGTAACTATCATAGATTTCAAGAGCTTACAAATGTTAAAAAGCACAAAAGCCGAGTCAGCCACACTGCTGTCAGGACATCCAGAACATGTCCATATACCATCCAATTATTTTATACCAAGTGATTCTTACTCTTTTATCATGATGGTAACTGTACACAAGAAACAGAAACCATATTTTTACTGTTCTGTAGTCATCATAACTCCATATTCTCTCATAACAGAAATTAACTTTGGATAAGTAACTCAATTTATTATTGATATCCTCACTCATTAATCAGATGTCTACAGTCAGCATACACACCATACAGATTGCAAGACATCCAGTCTGCCCACTGTTGCATACAGAAAGAGAACTGCAGAAATACTAATAATTGTCAAAAAGATCTGATGCTGGCTGCCACCTGAAACAACCATGGAATTTTCAGTTTTCTTTTGAAGAGACAATTTACTGTCAGGCTGGTACTTCTAACTTTGATCTTCCTAGCAGACAACACCAGCTGAAGCTCAGTAACAGAAGTTCTGAAGCTTTGTAGCTCAGTAACAAAACACAGAAACCTCCCAGAATGTTAACTCAATTATAGTATTTTGGCAAGGAAGCCTTCCCCTTATACCTTGGGGAAAGTCTTAAGAGATTAAACAGTGCATGTTTTAAAGGCACACAGGCCTCAATTATTTGGCGTAACTGTTCATGCACATAATTGCATTGAGAGAAAAAATATTCTACGGCAACTTGCTTGCACGACTGAAATTGTTTCTGGTTTCCCAAGGAAACACTGCTTACATAACCACAGTGATTGTTCCATGCACAGAAGTGTAAATTTTAAGGTGAATTTCAACCTAATCTCAGGCAAAGGGATAGAGATTTCAAAAGTATTTGATTCCTAAAACAGACTTGCAAAATAAATAACCAAGGCAGCCCCTGAGCAATATGTTTGGTTCACAAAAATCATGGAGACAGCATGTTTTGACTAAATATACCCAAGAACTACAAGGCAGAGAGAAGCTGCTCAGGAATGGTGCTGTTGGGAAAACTGGGGAAAGAAAGATATGAAGAAAGAGAAAGAAAAGAAAGAGAAAGGAAGAAAAAGAAAGAAAAGAAAGAGAGGAAAGAGAGGAAGAGAGAGACAAAGAGAGAAAGACACAGCAATGCCCTATGTGCCCATTACATCTTCCATCTCTAAGAGGGCTGCTGTTGACATATCAGCAGGCACTTCTCAGGATTCATTCGAGGCAGTTGGACCACAGTTGTCCTGTTTCACCAGTGACAAACTTAGAAAAGTACACATCCACTGCAGCACAGGTGGCCTCAGAAACCCCTAAAAAAATATATGCTTCTCAAACCGTTTCAACAAGATCCTACCCAGGCAGGGTAAGATAAGCACTGCCACGACAGGTCAGATTGCTGGTCCATCTGCTTGAGAATTCTGCCTCCTGTGATTAGGACCAGATGCTTAGAAGGTGGAACAGCTCAGGTAGTGAACAATGATGTAATTCACCCAAAAGGGAAATTCCTTCCTAACCTCATCAATTAGCATGAAGTTTTATACGCTTAATATATTTTTAATCCTATTTACTGCAACTCTGGACATTGTCATTATACATATATAAATGCCTGGGTCTGCTTGGAATCCAACCAAACTTTTGCCCTTGGTAATATTGTGTGGTGTAATTATGCCCTGTTTTAAATGTACTGATATTCAATTTCTTTTAAATATCCTTTTGTTCTTGCACTATGGGAACAAGCATAGCTATTAACCACCGCTGTTCCCCTTCCAAGAGCTCCAGCCTGGCTTGCACCATAAACTTCCATGCCATACTATGCTCTGCTACAGAGCAGGAGCATAATCTGAGGGCCTTTAAGGCAACAACTTTATCAAATATCTAGCAACATTTCTTTAAGATAAATTTCTGGGATCTGCAGGAAAATTGGCAGTTCCACCAGGACTTCAGCAGGCCCTACCCTCTTCTAGATCTTGCAAGCTCACTTTTCTCATGTTTTCTACTCCAGAGCCACCACCTTTATAAGTAAACTGTTTTGCCCTGTGTGGTACTCTTTGAACCCCACCCAAGATTCTGACAAATTTAGTTATAAAAGAACAGACAAGAAGAATACCATGCTAGGTTTTTCCAGGTCTGTACAGGAACCTCTCTCCCTCTAAGCAAAGAATTGCCCTCTCATCATCATGCCTAATAAAGCACAGGGTCCAAACACACACCACCAATCCCATTTTGCTCTTGGCTGATGTTTCGTGGGCTGCAGGTTCCCCTGTGCAATACCTTTAGCTTATGTTGTTACCTTTTTTCCTTATGGATGAGCTCATGACATATTCATCATGATTATTATGCCAAATGCTTCCTAAAGCTCCAGTGTGATTAATCACTGTTGTTTCTGCTCATACAACATTTAAAGATGCACCAAAGTATAAAGCCACACCTTCATTCAACAAAAGTCTGGTGACCGAAAAAAAAAAATAAAATTACATATGCAAGCAGCAGACAAGAAAGGGAGACTCTTAAAGCAAACTTGAAGTTCTGGATTCTCTCATGTCCCAGAAACACAGATCCTGCTTTCAGTCTCTACTTGGGCTGCATTTTCTTCTCCCAGTCTCTGGAGCTAAAACTTTGGACCCCAGACCACAGGTTCTTAATCCCAAAGTCTTCAGGAGAGAAAGAGAGAAAGGCTGGTATCTCGTGGGAAGATGACCCCCCTCCAAGGAGATGACAGAGTTTTAATAGCATCTGTGAGAAATACCACACAGCCATCACTGTTTTACCACAAATTATGAGTTTGGAACTGGTGAATTATGGCAAAAGAATACTTCTTTGCCTCAACCAAAATGAAAATCACGCCATCTCATCCCTCTTTAGAATGAGCTTCAGGCAAACAAGAGGCTGAGAGAAAATGCCTGTTGCAGCTTACGGTCCATAAACAAATGGAGCTCTTTAATGATCAAAACAGCACTATCAGAACTGGTAACAGGTACCACTTTGCCAACAGTTACCTCATTAAGTAATACCAACACATGCAACATTTTTCTCTACTTGAGTATCACAGATTGATTAGTCAATAAAATGACAGGTCTCATAATGGCAGTTAAATTGTCCCATTGCATACTTTTCAGGGACCTCTCCATGCTTTTTAATAGTTACAGCAGTCTTAGAAACTGTTTCAGAGCAATGATCTTGACACTTTCTTTCTAAGAGGCCATGAACACTTTCCTGTTCTTCTGTCTCACCTGTGGAAAGACAAAATACTAAGATGGGTACTTGTACAATGCTCTTAGGCAATGCTCAAACAGTGATCCAAGCCACAAGTTTCAGAGCACTGCCATACCAGCATCTCTGGGACCTCTGATCAGCCATCAAGTGGTTTGCCTTTGGCATTTTAGAATGTGCTGAGGTTGAAAGAGAAGACAGTAATGATACAGAACAATTCTCCCATCAGCAGTGGCAAAAGTAATCTTGAAGGCATGGAGTGCACTGCTTTTGGGTTGTTAGTGACTATGAAGTAAAAAATATGTCATATTTTCTGTTTGTCACACACAGAAACAGAGTTTAAGAAAAAAATTTTAATGGACTCAACTAAGGTATTTTTGGTTGCTAGAATTCTCAGTCTTTTGTGATAAAATTAGCTTTAAATAAATGTGCAATAAAAGCAGTACATACTTTGCCTAAGAAAAAAATCTGCTGGCCACTTACAGATCATGTGAACTCACTTATTTAATTGAGCTAAAAACATCAATTATTCCAAGGCTTATCTGACTGTAGACTTGGATATGTTTAACAATGGCACTGCCACAAATCAAAATGCATGACCGGCCACAGCCCTTTACCAAAGCAAGAAAAAGTTCCTGCAAACAATGGTTGCTTCCATTTAACAAAACATTCAGGAAGAAAATAGCTAAGATTGAAAAACCTGCACCTCTGCCTTTATCCTTCTGATCCTCACTCTGAAAAGAAAAAGTAAGTCTTCCTCTTTTGTTATTCACCCTTCCTTCCATATTACAGCATCAAGAAATCGTATAATCAACAGGGCTGGAAAAGACCTCTGAGATCATGAAGTCCAACCCTTAAATTGGTTGCCTTCAACTATCACTCCCTGATCTCCACCAACCAAAGCTACAGAAGATGATATTCTTACTTTTTTGCCCCCTACAAGCTTTTCATCAATCAGTAAAAGGATTCTCCCAGTTCTGTTTTGTTTTTACGACCAGAGTCACAGAAGTTGGCTCTGTATTGCGTATCAGAGTGTATACCGTGACCCAAGCAACAGCAAAATATCGTTCAAGCATACGTAGTACTACTCTATGCTGGATAAAGTTCACAACAGCTGTTTGAGTCCCAGAAAGACATCTGAGAGAAGCACCATAAATAACGACATCACATGGAGTCTCCCATTGCACAATCCATATACGTCTTTCCTGCTCAGGAATTTATGCCTCACACCCTTCGCTGTCACTCATGAGCAGGTTACAAACTATGTTTCCAAGATGACCCAGAGGATTCTTTGGAAAGTAATACAGCCCCCCTGCTGGCCAAGTCTTTTCAAAATACTCCTTCTACTCCATTACAAAAAAGACAAATGTTTCTATAATTTTATCAAAACCTCAGTCTTTCTCAAGAGTAAGCTATAGACCCAGGAGTGCCTTTTATACATCATGGATGTTCAAAACCAGCTCCAGCAAGTCTGACAGCCTGGCAGAAACTGAAGGGGACTACTCCCTCACAAACCAAGGATCTAAACTCTTCTTCAGATGTTAAGTATTTCCTCAGATTCCAATTTCAATAAATCCCAAATCTGAGCAGGCCTTTTTTAGGATTAATTCATTTTACTGCTAGATTAAAATTAAAACGAATTCTCCTAAAAAATCTCATTCCTAGGCCTCTGCAAGGGGAGAATCACTTTTCAAGGCAGTGTCTAGCTATAACTGAGAAAGAAGATATATAGCTGTTTTATAAAAATGGTATATTCTTTTTTCTTTTTCTGGAGTTTTGCCACAAATTGCCTTCGAGGGCTTGGTTCAGAAATTCCAAATTCAGTGTATTGTTTTTCTTATTGAGAACTAACTCCTTTTAGCAATTTTGTTAATCTTGGAGTTTGAAGTTATTTTTATTAAAGTAACGCCCAGAGTTTAGATATTCTGCAAAAATATCAGGAATTATTTTTATTAAAGTAACACCCAAAGCTTAAGACATTCCTTGCAAAACTGAGGCAAAGCACCTTCATTCTTAAAAAGGTTCTTCATCTTTTCAATGCAAACACAGATTTCATAGACACAACTGAGCACTGAGAAGCTTCATCAGCCACCTCTTATCAGAAAATTGGGAAAAGAGTTAGGAAGCCTTTTGCTCTTCACACAATGTGTTGGTTTTTCATCCTTCTACAAAAAAATGGTCTGTAGTCTTTAACTCATATGCCACAACAGAAATGGGGCTGCAAAGTAAAAGATCTTACCTCCATTCTCAGGGGCCTGAGGCACTGAAACCTTCTGTTCTTCAGTGGCAGCTCTGTCTCAAGGACAAGAGGAAGTGCTGCCTTTTTGTTTGAGTGATTACATTAATAAACAACACCCAGGTTCCTTACCATGACTAAAACACAGTTTAAGTGTTTGGAGGGCAACGGGAACACTTTTGATCACTAATTCCGATCTGGAGCATAAGCAACCACGACTGAAGACTCTACTTCGTCAGCAAGCCTCCTCCAAACGCTGTTGTTCTTCAGGCATAGCAGGCCACAGACATCATGGATTTAATTACACGTTTTCTAACAAGGTGCTGCTTCCCCACTGAAGAAGGCATGTAATGACAATTTTCAATCTCTTTAATGTAGAAATTAGGGCTGGGGCAAAATCTTTTCAATTCCTCCAAAAGAGATGTTAGGTTGCAACATACCCACCTTTCCCTCTGCAGCGTGTATAATTTCGGCTTGCTCAATAGCAGTGGCACTCCTGAGTTCAGGAGGACTTTAAAAGGAGTGATTATGCTCACGGAAGTAAGCGAACATGAATAAACTGCCCAGGCAACAGGGAGACATTCCAGAACCCTGTGCTGTCACCAGGCTTTTGGCCAACGCTGCTTAATCATATATACAAAACATAAATTACAGAAAGATTCACCATGGGTTAAAATAGTCTCAATGAACAATTTTGCACTGCACTGAAGAAGCTTCCCTGCAAACTACGCTCAGACAAAAGCACTGGGATCTTCTCCCTGGTTTCAGAGCTTCTACTGACATCAGCAGTACAAGTGGTACAGCAAAGGCTTCCTCTGCAGGTCTTCTCAATGGATCAGGTACTCCTCTGGGGGAAGTTTAAGTGCAAGTTTAGGACCACTCAAGCATCACACTGCTGAGATTCCTAACTCTAATAGCTGGCTATAAGGCATCGCAGCAGCTGCTGCAGGCTACTTTCTCATCCGGGCTTGGCTGGCATGTACCAGTTCATACTATCCAGGCATGTAACACCGGACTGAAACGCAAAATGCTCATGGCATGGAGCAAGGTATTTTCACTACCAGGCCCAGGGAGTTTACCACGTCTTTAGCTTTAAACACAGACACACTCATAGCTTAAATATTTAAGACCCTCTCAAGCCTTGTTACAGAATTTATACAGCTCTATCCAAAAAGCTTTGATCTTCTGTGCAGCACTGAGTAAAAGCCCTAACCAGCTACATTTTGGTTATGAGGAGAGAGATGACTTTTCCACCACTTAACAGAAGATTATAGTTTTCACATAAGATTATAGAGTTATGGTTGTAACTCCATCTGAAGACCTGACTCTTCAGCAGCTCACATGGAGACAACACAGAGGTCAGATTCTCAGAAACATCTGTTATAAATGAGAGCAAATTGTTAACACTTTTTTGCGGTACCTTATAGCTGTAAAGTTTTAACTACTTAGAAAGCCTTCCCTCACGTGCTTTGTGCGATCAGACACCATTAAATGTACACATCATAATAGCTTTTTTAACAGGATTGCATAAGCCAGAAAGAGTTCCCCCTGTACAGCATTCTCAAAAATAAACACAACTGAAAATAACTTTGGCACAATTTTTTTAAAGGTCACAAACTTTCCTCATCCAAGACATCTAATAATTCTGTATGAACACAGTTCCATAAGAGTCTGAGAATCCGCTCCTGTGCATGCCTACAAGCCTGAATACTAAGAATGGATGCCAAAAAAAAATAACTATATGTTGTCTCTCTGCCCTATCTGTCTTCGCTTTCAGGCATTGATTTTTTACTACACACAGAATGACTTAACAGGTAAAAATCACTGCAGAAGTTTGAGTTAGAATTTCAAAAGCTGACTATATCTTCCATCCCAACACACAGTCATACTGTAAAACTGAAATATAAAACCCTCTGCAGAACAGGGTAGTTTCACTGGGACAGAACTTCAATGGCTGCACCTGCCAGGAAAACAAACCACGACCTGCCCTTCGCTCATGGCTCAAGCAGCATTCTTCAATCACCCACGCATAAACAAAAGGCACAGGCCCTGGAAAAGCTTTTGCTTTTGTTGCTTCTCCTTAGAAACCTTTTATTTGGACGTGGAAGTTTGTGAGATGCTCGCGCCACTACCTCTGGTCCACGAACACCGAAGCTACACGTCGCTCCAGATTTCTAAGCGTTTCACTGTGCTTCCAGCTCAGCTAAGAGGCAAACGGTGACATTATTGCCTGCAGCCTGAAAGACAGCTGGGCTGGTTAAACTGGAAGGCACGGGTTCATTCTGACACGCTGCTTCCCTGAAGCGCCTGCAGCCGCCCGGCCGTGCGCGGCGGGCAGCGGTGCCGCCGGAGATGCGCCATCGGCCGGGCTGCCTTCCCTGCCTGCCCGCCGCGGGGGCAGGGCCGCTGGGAAGGAGGGAGGGCTCAGCCCTCCGGACAGCCACGAGCCCCGCGCTGGGACATCGCCCCGGCGCCCGTGCGGCGAGCCCCGGGCACGGGATGCGCGGCGAGCGCTCCGGCGGGGTGTGCAGGGGAGAGCCCGCCCGCGGGGATGGAACCGGACCGGATACCCCTCCGCCGCCCCCGACCGCGCTTTCTCCTCGGGAGGGCTTCTCCTTCCCGCCTCGCCACGGCTCCCGGCGAGCCGCCCCCTCCTCTCCCATCCTCTCCCCTCGGCGCGGAGGGGCGCGGGGGACGGCGAGGGCGGCGCGGCCCCACTCACCGCCCGGCGGGCGCCTCCGGCCTCCGAGCAGCGGCGGCACCGGCGGCGGCAGCAGCAGCACCCGCGGCGCCAGATCCAGATGCGGCTGCACAGCAGCAGCCGGCGCGTTCCGGAGACGGAAGCGCGGGAGGAAGTGAGGTCGTGCCGGGGGGGAAACGCCGCCGTTTCCGGGGGCTTGGTGAGGGATGCGGACGCAGCGGATCCCCCGCGTCCGGGATACTCGGCCGGCCGTGCCTCGTAAGCGCCGCCGAGTGACGGGCAGGAGGTGCGGAGCCGCCAGAGTAACGCGGGAAGGACGCGGTACCTGCAGCCCCGCAGCCGCCTCCTGCCAGCCCCGGGTCCCGCTCTGCCCCGCGGTTATACGCGAGGACGCTGTCACGGGGGGTCATTCTCCACCCAAACCAGCCTTTTCATGGGGCAAACTCGCCGAGCCTCCTGCCGCTGTCAGTTCGGCCCAGTTCATGTTCTACAGTTCCTACAGACACTGAAGCACAGACAATTTCAATCTAGTAAGATCTGGTGCACAAAGCCGAGTTTCCTCATATGCAAATGGAACCTCAGTGCTGCTCACCACTGCTCCAACACTTAGTATTTATTTCAGCACAGAACAGGAAAAAAAACCTCTGGATGGACACTCCCAGCTCGGTGCTGTTTGTTCACCACTCAACCAACTCAAGTCATGTAACCTTAGGAATTACAGCACAATACATCTTCAAGTGGTTTTCATGATCAGATGCTTTTATTAAGAAATAATTTTGGCACTATTCTTTAAATTAACTGATTTTGTTATTTACCTAGAAAGAAAAAGTAACTGCAGTGTGAAGTCTCTTCTGGATAAGCTGTGACCTCTTTATACAGATTTTTATAGACAAAGCCATTCTTTAAAACAATTTGACTAAATTCAGCTAATCACTTTCAATATTAACATTATAGTAGTATTCTAGATGTGTACTTCTCAAAAGTTTCTCCAGAAAAGCTTCACAGTATTGCATAAGCAACCCCCAAATAAACAGAGAACAGAACCTTTTTGTACTCCTGCCAGCAACATTCCAGGCTCTCAAAGCTGTTCGCCTTCACCGGGCAGTAAGGCCACAGTATCTTCACACATACTGCCTGCATACAGCAAATTCAACAATCCATTATCAAGGATTACAAGGGTCTCCAAGCAGACAGATACCACCTTGTGTTCTCTACGGTGCTGTTGCCAGAGAAGGTAGGAGCTGATTTCCATGGTGCTAGCAGAGAGAAAAATAACTTAAAACACTGGTAAGATTACACTTCTCTATCCTCAGAGGTTTCTCAGAGCAGGTCTGCCCCATGTTGGGTACTTTCATGCTGAATGTTTCAGTAGGCACTCGGTTTACCTCACAAGGGCTCAGAGAAATGCTACTAGGAACAAAGTTTTAGGGAGAGCCCCTTCCTTTACCCCTTGCTTTCACATTAGTATCAATCAAGAGGCATTGAAAATAGCTCCAGACTGACTTTTATAATCAGCACTGGATATATATCCTGAGTTCCTACAACTGTGGGCTTCATTCCACTGAGAGCTGTACACTTTCAGTCTGTTTTGGTGGCTGTTGCTGCTGTTCATACTTCCTTGCTGAAAAAAAGAAACACCAATCAACACCAATTATAGCATTTATTATATACATGTATATATATATGGCTGTGTATGCATACATACCTGTAAACTTGTATGTATAAATATGACAACAGTCAAGAAACAGACTTAATATCAAAGAATGTAATTTCACCACAGCCACACAAGAGGAAGTTTCAGTCACCACATGGACCTTCTCCTTTAGTGTTAGGCCCTGAAAACACTGAACAGCAGGGTCATAGCAAAATGTCAGTAAATCAACAGAATGATTCCGTTCAGGTCCCTTCATTAAAGTAAGTAAAATTAAAGACTATGGCTTTAAAAGTACTATTACATATGACCTGAACAACTCATTAGTCATGCAGTTGATTGCCACCTCTCATCACCTCCACAATATGCAGGCCACAAACTAACAATTACACTGACTTCAAAATTAACCTGGTTAGCAGGGCAAAGGGAGATGGAAGAGTTGTGTTCAGTGGTATAAGGACCATCAACGAATGCCAGCAGCAATAGGAAGAACATCCTATTTTGTTCCTACAGAAAGCAATGGCCTGGTGTAAGAATCTTTACATCAAATCTTTGCGCTTCAAAAGTGGTTTCAGCTCATTAAGTATTTTTTTCCCATACTCCCTTCTAGGTATGGCAGATGTAAAGCAAGGTCACATGTTTCTCTGAATTAGGCCTCTGGAACAGGAGGGACACAGGGCTCTTTCCTGCCTCCATCCTCACCTTCAGCGTTAAGGGGGAGTGGCAACACTTGTCGATACAGTAAAATTCTCATTTATTTTAGATTTATGGGGTTGAATTACTCATGATTCCACAGTCCTCCTAACATTTACAAATCCATTCACATTTTGACAACATTCTGACATCCTCGGGTCTTTCAAAGTTGAACATGAGAGTCGTTTTGACATCTGCTTCACGACGACTGCACAGCCGCTCCCTCCTTCCATACCTCCTCACGCCTGTCCTGTGGCCCTGGCTGCTGCAGAGCCTCTGCCCACGTGGTGCTGCAGGGCCGAGGCCCTGCCATCGCAGGCTCGAGGCCAGCCCTTCAGGAAGGGACTGCAGCAGCCCACGGGCCCGGGGGAGCCCCCTCTCCCCCCCGACTTACCGATGGAGTACATCTCCAGCTGCTGCCGCAGGCGGATCTTCTTCATGCTGTCGTAGAAGTTGCGCTCGGGCGGCGTCTCGGCGGCCGGGGGCAGGGTGAAGATGCGCATGATCCTCCTCTTGTTCCTGCGACGGGGTGCGAGGGCACGCCGGTGAGCGCTGGTCGCCCCACCCCGCACCTGTGGCCGCGGGGAGCCCCCGCCGCCCTCAGGGGAGCGCGCCCGCCCCGCCCC
>VWZG01010291.1:267396-277732 GCA_013396735.1 Grallaria varia
AGGCCCAGCGCCGCCGCCATGGCGGCCCCGCCCGCACCGCGCCGGAAGTGACGTCACCCCGCCCCAGGCACCATCGCGGGAGGGGCGCCGGGAACGCTAATTGATGTTAAATCGTATTAATTTATACTAATTAATGCTAATTTATACTAATGAATACTAATCGATACTAATAATGGACTGTGTAGCTTGCAGTCGGTGAAGATTACTGTGTCTGTTTGCCAAAATGTACGATGGCTAACATGTTTGGATAGTTGGCGCACCTGATCTGTGGGATGCCACAGAGCACCTGCGCCTGTGCGACTCTGAAACACATCACAGAGTATCATCTCATCCATCACAGAAGACCATCGAGTCCAACCTCTGACCAAACAGCACCACGTCAACTAGACCATGGCACGTCCGGTCTTTCCCCAGACTCCTCCAGGGCCGGTGACTGCACCACTCCCTGGGCAGCCCGTCCCGAGATTTAATCACCCTTTCTGTAAGAAATTCTTCCTCGTGTCCAACCTAGGCCTCCCCTGCTGCAGCTTGGGGCTATGTCCTCTCCTCCTGGCACAGATTGCCTGGGAGAAGAGGCCAATCCCCACCTGGGTATGCCCTCCTGTCAGGTAGTTGTGGAGAGAATAATCAGTGTCTCTCTGAGTGTGTAATTATCGGCTTGTTGTACACCTGGTAAAGAATCCGATTTTTCTGTAGTGTCCGTGAGGCCCTGGGGCACTTCCCCACCTTTCATTTCTCCCTAGCTACCAGACCCTTGGGGAGAGGACACACAGAGGGGTCCACTTCTCTCCTGGGGATGCAGGCACAGGGATTATAAGAAGTCTTTTTTTCTTTTGCAGTGCCAGTCTGAGGAGAAAGGCACAGATGAGTGGGGGGCCAGGAGGGCTGTGAATTCAGCACCTGGGCTGGTGCTCGTGCAGTGGCAGCGGAGTTGTGGGATGTATCTCTGCAGTGTGTAGTGTCGAGAGAAAAAGAGGCTCAGATTGTCACAAGCTCTCGCTTTTCCCAGAGGAACTAAATCTGACAGTTTAGGTTGTCAAAATAGAAATAGTGTTTTCTGAAAGGTCTTGCCTTTTTTTTTCTTCTGTGCCAAAATGGGAGTTGCTGGATATTCAGATGCTGGATCAACATAGCTTACTCCTAAGCTCCATATGTTCCTGATGCCACAAAGCACAATTCTAGGATTATGTTTTGGCCAAGCAAGCATTTCAGTGCAGAACCTTGAAAAGTTCCCTGAACTACTTAATGAGATGTGGGTAAACTAGGCTGGTTCTATCACACATACACACAAACTTCTTTTTTTCTCCCTACTGCCTGATGTGGCATGTTTGACCAGCATAAGAGCTTAAGTGTACAGCCCTCTATGCCCTTCTGCTTCTTTCTGTCCACCTCAGCCTCTGATACTTCCTTTTACTGTATCTTTCTTCAGATACTAGAACGGTCTCCCATAGCTTTATGCACATTTGCGGTATGTGCTTGTGTTGCAGTTCCATGTCTTTACACTTTATTAAAAAAAAAAAAAAAAAAAGGAAAAAACCCAAGTTTTTTAGTACGTTATTTATCTAATGTATGTCAAACATTCAGAATTACACCTCCTGTGCCCAGGAAATGTTCTGACCCCTTACTGAGATGAAGGAGTCTAGGTACCTCGCTTGGATGGCACTGGCTTCGCAGATGTCTAACCAGCCCAGGTAAACTGTTCTTCAAGGAGCCATGTTCTCAGTGCAAAATGTGCCAAGTCTTCCCCTTTCCATGGTATGGAACAAATTCATTTTAAAAGGCCTCAGATCAGGATATAAAAGGATATGAGTGAAAATTACAATATAAAAAATAAAAACCTAAGGTACTGCTGTCATGAGAAAAGTCCCTTGCCCCACATGGTGTGGGAAAGATGGGTAGAACAGCAATTAGACATAATTCTAGGTCATTAAGTTGGGATGGCACCCATGCACAGAACTGTGGAAACCACCAAGAGAGAGAAAAAAAAGGTTACTTACGCAACATGACAAAGGACAGTTAATTAAGCATGGTTTCACAGAGATCTTAAACAGTTTCTTGTGAAGTTGAGGCTTTTTGTTTGCTTTTTTAGTATGTTGAACTTTTCTGCTAACAGGTCTGAAAAGAAAGCATTACACATCTTTGGATGAAAAGTGGAAAGAATAAACATAAGTAACTTTGGTGCTCTTTATATTTCACTACTATATGTAGAGCTCAGTTGAGATCAGTCTCCCTTGTATGCGGTGTAGAGAAGCTGTAACTAAAGGCACTTTTTGTATTAACCCTGCAGCTTTCTCTGGCCAACCCAGGAGGAGGCTGGAATGCCACAGGAGACTGCAGCCAGCTTCGCATTCAGAGCAAACCAAGGACTGCATCCACAAAGTATGACTTCAGGTCCTGGGATTTTTTCTACAGCCTCCAGCACACAGAAACCGACTGCCTCACTCAGCAGATGCCTGGTTCATTTGATTTACTGAAATGCTTAAGACTCAGATAATCCATCCACCCCCAGGACAGAAGACAGGCAGAGACAGATTTTCTTCTCCCACATACCCCTCTGAATTTAGCAAATGTTAATCAGGGGGTAGGGCAGGGTTAGATTGAGGAGCACGTCTGGTGCTGTGCTGAGTATGACAGCCTTGCAAACCTGAGGAAAAGGGGTCATCTTTCACGTACTGCCCTGTAGAAATAGGAGTTCTTGGGGTGCAGGCCTTCTGCATGACTTCCTTAAGGAATCTGTTTTAAACAGCAAAGTTGGTTAACTCTTAAGCCTATAGGTTATCTTGTCCTGGTACACTGTTATTTCCTTTTATAGCTTGGGCTTTTGTTTCAGTGTTAGACTCTTAAAGCACTTTCAGAAATGGGAATGAAAGCTGCTCTTGAAATCAGTCAGAGCAGAGTCAGGTCTTGCAGTTGTCATTATGTGTCCAAGAAATACTGTGACCTATCTGTGAAGATTATGTAGCATATTTATTTGTAGCTTGGACGATGTGGGAAGGAATATCCAATGCGTGTGTATGCTGTTATGCATGAGGACATACGTTGTTTTATATTTTCTTCTATTAAAGCTGTTTGTAGGGAAAGGACTGTCATTTTGTGCTGTGCCTTCATAACATCTGACCTCCAAGATCCTGGCCTGTGACCAAATCATACAGGCACCAAATTACTAATATATGACATTGGGACAAGCTAAACTTAGTTAATAGAGACGCAAGCTTAGTGACTAGATTTTCAACATTACAGGCAAATAAGTAGGGAGTTTCAGCTGTAAGTTAGACCAACATCCCTTCCCCCAGCTCCCACCTTGGGAACAAGCTCTTGGGGAGAAAAACACATAAAAATCCCAAATTTTACAGAAGTGGGAACTCTGTTCGTTCCACAAAGAAATCCAGAGTGTACTTGATAAAAGTACCTACTTTGGTCTCAGATTTAACAAAAGAATTGCAGAAAAGGGTATTCCAGCTCTTCGGGGAAAGAATTTGCTTTCCAAAAATCATTAGCATCCAGCAACTACTATAAATTTAACTGAAAGCTACTGAATGTTACCAGTTTTGAAAATCCAGTTGCTTCATAACCAAAATGTGAATGCTGAAACAATAAGCTTGGTCTTTTGAAAATTATGGCCAAAGATTCTGTGTGTGTGTCTATATATAAATATATAATTTTTAATGGATTTTGAGTTACCCAGAGCTAAACAGAATCAGAAATCGCTGAGACATAAATATCACTGTAATGTAAATATATTCATCATTTAATCCTGATAAATACTGGATTATAGACTTCTGAACAGAGACTGATAATTATTTGAAATCATGTGGTCATCTCAAGTATACAGTATCTCAATTAAAAAAAAACCACAAAATCCTTTTTCTTTTTCATTAGTACCATCTAGCATATAATTTATTTGGTTGGGCTCTACAAATATACACATTATATCATGCTAGAAGAACTTGAGAACCACTTTTTTCTTGTTCCCAGGGTCTCTTGACTGTTGGTAAGTTATTACAGTCATAATGATAGAATCAGTTTACAGTTGCAAATTCTGCCAAATAGCTCACAAATTATATTTGGCAAACATCACTGCCTCTGTTTCACAAAGATAATGATCTGATGTTTTGTTTATGTGGCACCAAAGAAAAATATTATTTTAGAGCTTGTGACAGAATTTCAAAAAGTTTGTGTGGTATTCTAAATTTCTGGTACATTTAAAAGTTACCATGCTATTAAATACAGAGTAACACAGACTTTCAAAATACCCTTCAAAAAAGAAAAAATCAAACAAATGTTCAGTTAAATACATTGTGCCCATTTCAGTTCC
Source organism: Grallaria varia (assembly GCA_013396735.1). Lineage (NCBI taxonomy): Eukaryota > Metazoa > Chordata > Aves > Passeriformes > Formicariidae > Grallaria > Grallaria varia. The sequence goes on from VWZG01010291.1 coordinate 271,712, forward strand.
TTTACCCAGACCTATACAGAAGCTGGTGTGAATACTCATGTACTACTTTTTACATCTGATGGTGTTGAACATACAGACGAGTTGCCGTATTGGCAGCTCGCCTTTACAGGATTTAGCATTATAGCAGTGCTTTTAGCATGTAGTATGAAACCCACTGCACAAAACAGGAAATACTGCATCAGACTTGATCCACCTAGAAGTGTGCAGCCACCAGGCGGTTTGGAAAGGGAAAGGGAATAACCTTGACTGTGCTGTTCTTTGGATGACTCTGAGGAGAAAGTGAAAGGAACGGTGGTTTTGAACTAAATTCGGAACACTGCTCTGACACAAGTTGTTTCTATTCTGTAACCTGTAACCTACCTGCTAAGGGCTAAACTTAATTGGGAAGTCCACTGGGAATTTGTTTCTGGCAACAGCACTGGACCAAGGATAGAGCATACCACACCAGTAGTGGGTCCAGGGGCCCTGACACAGTTGGCACCTGCAGCCAGACTGTCAGCAGGCTCAGCTAGCATGCCCTAGGTTTCCCTGTGTCCTCCACTACAGTGTCCCGGGGGAGTTCACTCCAGGAACCAGGTGCTATTTATTCAGTCTGGGAGATGGTTTCTGCTTTGATTCTTTATCTAGCAGTCAGCTGGGGGCACAAGGGACAGGATGTGCAGTGGGACTGCTGCAGGGATGGCAGAGGAGGCATTGCCCAAAAGGGAAGGGCAAGGTGGTTACAGACACTGACCTCAGCAAAAGGGTTGTCCTGTCCTTGGAAAGGGGCCAGACCCAGGGCCTTCATACTCATGATGGCAGCAAACAAGAGCCCTGGAATGACTACCTTTGCACTGACCACCTAGGCTGGTTTGGCGACTGTCCTCTGAAGTTTTCTGAGGGCGATTAGCACCAGCAGCTGTCCTCCTTGTGCATCTTTGTGCAGCTTCTTTGACTGGACTTTTGGGATGAGAGAACAGGGATACAATAGGAAACATGGCAATAACCATCCCCAGAGAAGTATCTTTTGTGGGAAGGACAGGGAATGTGGGACCCTTGATCTGAGCTTGCGATAAGAACCAGCAGCTGTTGTTGAGGTTAGGCAGAGCTGTGGCAGTGGTCTTAGAAGGAGAGGTCATATCCACTGGTCTAGAGCTTGCTGGAGAGTGGATGCGGAGGGAAGGGCTTGCAGGCTTCCAGCTGTGAACAGGCCTCTTCCTGCCCTTCATCTTTTGATGTTTTCCACTAAATATATAAGAGCTGCTTGTACTGAGGCAGCAAAGTCCCTGAATGTTTATCAAAGGCTGTCATTGGTGGTATAAACTGGAATACTCAGAAAAGAGAACTGGAAAGAGGGGACACAACAGCATGTAGGGCTGTCCTGCCTTTTTGCCTCTCCATGAGGCCTTGCCTCTTCCCTTTAAGGGAAAAGAAGCTGGAAATGTGGGAAGGTCTGGGTTCATGCTATCTTGAGATTGTGGAAGGGAATAGCAGGGAAGAACAGAAAGATGCATAGGGTACAAACGTCTGATTTTACTGAAGACCGGAAGGAGGTGACATTCAAACAGTAAAGTACACAAATACTGTGAGCAAGTTAAAGGAGGGGTGGTAGCCCCTTCAACTGGCACGTGTGGCTCTTATAATAGCCCTTGTATCTATCTGTCCTGTTACTTTAGACTCACTAATGCAAACACAATGGGATTTTTAAGTGGCTTATGGAAGTTTGCTAGGAAAATACTGCCTTCAAGGCCAGATTCTGGCTATGTTTGGGCATGAGAGGCTGCAACTGCTAATAACTAATGCTAAACTGACCTTCATGCTGCCATCTAGCGTTTCTTCATAGACAGAAACAACATCCCAAAAAACCTGCAGCTCCATAATACTGTATTCAGAAAAAATTTAATTTATTCCTCATGAAATACAATGCTGGACAACACACAGGCTGGAGGAGAGGGAATGGGAAGAGATATGTGGAGAACCTACTGCTCAGGGTGAATGTTTAAGGAAACACCTTTTCTTAAAACATCTGTCACTATTTCGTCCAGGAATGGAGAGAAACATCTCCACAACAAAATGATTATTCAGAACTAGAATTTGTCCTCATTTTTTTTCACTCAGTAAACTAATATGGCTGTTTGCAAGGTGCAACAGTACACAACAGAGAAAGAATCCCAACAAAACTTGTCTTAACCAAGAGAGACCAGCATAAGCTTGGCAGATTCTTCTTGTCTGTCCTTGCTACTCTCATTAAAAAACACATAGTATGTTTATTCACAGTTATCAGATGCTGATTTTCTTTTCCAGTGTACATGAAGGCTAACGAAAGGTAACAAGTTATTGTGGGGGGGAACACACAAAAGATTTGACTCTTGGCCCTTCAAAGCTTGATCTCTGGCTTCCAGGAGCTGTAACAGGACAGTTTTCCAGTGGTTGCATATCCTGGATTCGTGCTGGAACTGCTGAACTCTAGCCTTAATAGTAACAACTCAAGAATTCATGGGCTGGATGATGCATTTACAGCAGATAGAGCATTCTTTTTCCCCAGGGTTCTTTTAGGTATTTTGAGTCAACGTTCAAAACAAACCTGAAGCATCCAAAATCACTGCTCTCTTTTGGAGACCTTGACTTCTGAGCTTTGCCTCCTGACAACCTGAGCAGGAAAGCTGCAAGCAAAGACTGCACTAGGGGAAAAGGGCAAAAGTCAGCTAATTTAAGAAAAGGAGAGCCAGAGGGAAAGCCATAATCAGCAGCCTTTAAAGGGCACCTGGTGGCATTGTATGATATCAGGTATAAATTTACTAATTTGCAGGAAAGTGTTCCCACGTATAATAAAATTTTAGTACCAGGATTTCAACATTATATACATGAACTGACTGCATGTTCTCAGTGCAGTCATAACATGGCTTGTTTAGGTGACGCAGCACAGAAAAGAACAGAACCAAACTCTTCAGCAAAAAGGACCATGTACTTCTCTGCTTACAAATCACCTCTCAAGTCAAAACACTAAAGTCATCTGAGGCCCTTAGGTCTTTTAAAGACCTCATCCACAGCACAGAAAGTCCTCAGGTGCGCAATGCTAGAGTCCACCTTTCTCATTCACACTACTCCTGTTTTTTTCACCAAAAGAACAACTGCATCCCAGATCTCAATCCCATCAAACTGAGCCTACAGCTGGATTAAGGCATTGTTGTTCTTCCTCTCTCCAGCGGTTGGTACTAGCCTCTAACATCCACGTAGGTATCACAAGTTTTTTCCTAACAAGGAACAAGGCTGCTTTTCAGCAGCCTTTCTTTACATTCAGTGGGCTTTGAATTCAATGACTGGTATGCTCTGCATACAGGGTTTTTCTTTTCCAAAGCTCATGTTTAATGCTCATTGCTGTGGAAGGAAGTTACATTCTCTTTCAGTTCCTTGTTCTCCTCCTTTCCATTGAGTAATGATAACACTCAGCAAGGATAAGTAAATGAAAAAAATATATGCTTCAGCTCTCTTCCAAGGTGTTCAGGATTTCTGTGGATTAAAAAAGAGCAAGAGATGCATGTTTTACAGTTTCATCTCTAAAGAGCCCATTGGAGAATACCATGGGACAAAGGCTTGAAAAATAAGAGCATGTATCTGTAAGGAGACCCTTTAGCATCGGCATCATCTGCTTACTTAAAAAAGTGGCTACATGCTTGCTAGTGTGGGATACAGGGCCCACAGAGCAATGGCCATACAGCTTCAAAATCAACCTATTCCCCATCCAGCACGCAGAGACTACCATCGGGGCTCTGGCCCTGAGGCTCACCAAAATCTGAAGCAAACTGGGATACTACTTTCTGAGTGATGATTGCTTTTACTCCATGGGAAAGCAGATGAGGCCTTTGTGGACATGACAAAGTCACAGGAATCAGCACAAAGTTTGTGCGGGGCATCCATGGTCTCTGCTCTCCAGTCTTCTGCCAACCAGTTGAGGTGGACCAATGTTTTATTTTAACTCCTTTTCTGTAATTTTAGAGATATTTTTGCGTAAATGTTGCAAAAGAGTAATTATTTCTTAAAGAACAAATTTCCTCTGCACCAACAGAATTTAATTTCTCTGTCTCCTCCTCTTTCAATAACAGATTAAACATACCAATGGGAAACTTGCAGAGCTCTAGGATTGAGTGGATTTATTTTTTTTAATCAAAAGGTACAAGTTCAGTTGTTCTTTTCTTCTCAGTTCTGGGGACACATGTTTTGTCCTTCAGGCAAGCTACATAAATAGGAAGGACATCAACTTCACTATGTTGTTTACCTCATGATCCACTATAACATTTCCCTAGTACCAGGCATGGCTGCCTCCCGAATAAGCAGAGTTAGAACTTTCCTGTAAGTGTCTAAGACCTCTCGGGCAGAAGGCCGGTCTGCTGGGTCCTTCTTCTTACATGCGGCATGGATGTCAAACAAATGCAGTCGTACAATGTCACTTCCTTCAACATGGCCCAACAAAAAATTGGAGACATCTGGGATTTTCCAGATGTCTGTTTTCTCATCATAGGGAGGCATGAGGTCATCTTCAAATGGCACATCTTCTCCATAGGGCCAACGCTGCTCAGGAGCTACAAACTCACCTCGGAGCTCCCGATGACCGCACTTCACCAGCCTGCCAGCACTCCTGTTCACAAGAGGCAAAGCATCCAAATCATTCACCAGTATGTGAAAGTCACTTGTTAGGAGATACTGAGAGAGGACCTTGTCCAGGTCATTCGAGTCACACATCACCAAGGTGCCCAGAGGGCTGCTGTGCAGGTAACGAATGACACTCACGTAGTCTATAGCAAGCATCAACCTGTGACGCCACGTGTTCATGCCCTTGTATTTGGGAATGTGTAGAGTTTCATTCAGGCCCCTCAGGGAGCCAAGAGGATGATACTCAGTGAGGATTGTGAACTGCTGCTCACAGTAGCCAAGCAGCCGGACAACGTGCTTGCTCTGAAGTGCTTTCAGCATTTTCAGTCCATGGAGAAAGTCATCCTTCAGCTCTGAGTTGGTGAGCTGTGAAAGGACCACTTTGTTTTCCTTCCACTCAGAAAGAAAGACCTGAGAACACACAAGAGACATGTAAGACATGTGGAGAACCTTCTTCTATGAACTGCCACCAGCTGCTGCTGACCTGTGACTGCGATGCTCAGTCACAACTGCAAATTGCAGTCATCAGGCACAGTCAGCCCTAGGTAGAGCCATGTACCCGTCCCAACAAGCCCTTACCCATGTCATAATTACATCATGACTTCCTAAGTTTTCTTTGGAATGGGCAACGCAGATGAGTTATTTCATACCATCCAAAGAGCCGGTCTTATTTGGCCACGATTGCACCATGCTCCACAAGCGCTTCATTGATGTCTTTGATTTAGCTTGTGTAGCTGGTCGTTTGGTGCCAGAGAGGTGGCCCAGGTCAAGCCCTCCTACCTGTTCTGTTCACCTTACCAGTAGCCATGTGCTGCTGGCCGCTTACAGTAATCAGCTGCTGCGAGGATAGTCATAAGAGCAGTATGGGCGGTAATTAGCCCGTGAAAGCCCTTTATTCACAGGAGAGAAGAAAGGAAAACCAAACTCACCTTTTTCACAGCGCCTTCACCAACACACTTGAGTCTCCTGACTTCCCTATTTATGGCCTCGCAGGAAAGCCACGGGGAACAGTTTTTCACCGCTCCCAAACTGAAGTGCCCCAAAGGGCATTGGCCAGGGTCCGTTTCGGCACGTCCCGACGCGTCGTACCACTTGTTGAGGCAGAGGTAGAGAAGGGCATTAAGGAGCAGGACGGCCGCAAGCAGTAACGCCAGCGAGACGGACGGCGCCTCTCTGGGGGGAAACTCCCTCCTGGCGAAGTGAGGTTTCTTTTCCATGGCCGCGCACTCTGCATTCTCCGTGTAGGACAGAGGCTGCTCAGGACGCTCTGCCCAGCCCGGGGATGGGTGCCCGTGGGTCATTCCCACCGCGGGCTGCCCATCCGCGGCGCCGCCACCGCCCCGCCGAGCCCGCCGCCCGCGCAGACAGCCCGCGCCTGGCGGCGGGACGCGC
>VWZG01010291.1:277823-362134 GCA_013396735.1 Grallaria varia
GGCGGCCGCCGGGCCGCATGGACCAGGCTCTGCTGCTCGTCCGCAACGAGCTGCCCGCGCCGGGCCTGCGCCTCGCCGCCCGCGCCGGCCCCTGCCACCAGGTGAGCGGCGGTGCCGGCCGCGGGTCGCCCCTGCTGACAGCCCGGCCCCTCCGCGGCTTCCGCGGGTTGCTTCGCTTGCGTTTCGCCTTGGAACGGCACGCAGGCTGTTCCCGCAGCAGGGGCTGTTCTAGCCCCGTGGCGCCTTCCCTTGTCTTGGCCACCGTGCGAGGCAGGAGCCCCTTTCACTCCCCTTTGGCACTAATGAGCTCCCTTCAACGCTCTGCTTCCACAGTGCTTGTATCAGTTCCTGGCGTTTGTCCCACCAAGCAACGGGAGTCTGAGAAAACCAGGCACAGCGTCGGTGATGGTTGATACCCAGCATCCACTCACCCTGCTGCTCAACAGCTCCGTGGGTGAGACACAGCTCTGCAAGTACGTGGCCCAGCCCTAGGGAATACATGGATAACTCTATCCTATATTTTGTATTGGTTTATTTTCCCCTTGGAGCCATGTGCCTGTTTATTGCCTGCTCACAGCCCCTTTTTCCCAACTGTTTAGTCCCAGGGTTCGGTCTCTGCCTCACTGTTGTAACTGTGGCACCCATTGTGATTGTGGGGAAAGGTGTGAGCAGGAGCCAGAACTGTGTTCACTGAGGCAGCATGTGCAAGCACCTGGTTTCTCTCGCAGGAGTCTGTAGTTCAGGAAGACAAATGATGGCAGTGCATGTGAGGTAAAGAATTGTTGTTGGGCTATGAGAGGATTTTGGGCTTGGCAAAGACAAGCTCCTTTCTGGATCACTCTGTTAGTCCAAGTTTTTGTCTTGCCTTTCCTGAGGCATTCAGGCTTACAGCCCCCTTAAATGCTGCTGTGGTACCTGCATGTATCAGTGATGGCTCAGCAAGTTTCATTTCCTTTATCCTTTACAGGATTCAGTATCATTTTGGAGAGTTTGGCAATTATTCCCTAGTGGTAAAGACCCTAAATGCAAGCACCAAAACTGTTTCTTGTGACCTAATCATCAATGAAGGCCCAGTCAACAGCTACCTCCGTATGTAATGTTCTGTTTTTCCTTTTCATTCTACATCCTGTGTGTCTCCGAGCAGAACCAGCTTCCTAAGAAGCCTGTGCAGCCACTCATGCTATGCTGAAGAGTTGGGCTTGCCCCTCTTCTTAACATCTTGCCTCCTTATGTTTTATACACCTGTCTTGAGGCTCTAGCCAGGATCAGGCCTCTTCATGTGATACATGATATGCCCACAACCTTTTTGCCCTAGGGATTAGTCCAGAAAAATCAGTGGGTATGTGTCCAGAGGGAGGTATTTTCATAGCTAATTGCTGTTTCCTCGCATGTTTATGTACGTACACAAAATCCTCCCTCTTCTTCCGTTTTGCTTCTCTCACAGAATTGGAAACAATGTGCAGTGTGTTTGGATTTTTGTTTGTTGTTGAACTTTTAATTTTAAACCTGATGTTTTCCTTTTTTGTTCATCTCTTTTCCAGGACTGCTTTAAACTCTTGACTATGACTCTTCCATTCTTTTACTTTGCATTACATTATTCTTCAGTCCTTCCAGTTTCCCAACTGTAAAGAAAAATTCTCCACGCTTGCAAACTTGGTGTATTGCCCTTTCCCCTGTTTCCATCGCATTGAGGCCATTTTAAAATCCCTAGTTTTATTCTTCAGAACATATATCTTCTTTTGCTATTGCGATGAAGTGCAATTTTCTTTTTAGCCTTTTTTATGCCAACATGTGTTTGTTGTGGGGTTTTTTTCCCTCTGCAACTCAGGCTGGGGATGTGTATTGCATGGAGAAGGTGGTGTGATAATTGGTGGGTTGGAATTTTTGTCATGTCTGTGTCACGCTTGGTCAAGCCCAGGTTGCTGAATGGTTTTGTTAGATCATTTATAGAGTGGTGTTCTTCTCTTTCCATGTAGCTATTCTCTTTGCTTTCCTGGTTTACATGGGGATCCTTGCTGTCCTGATTGTTGTGCGCCTTTTTATGAAGTAAGTGAACAGAAATTCCTTCTCGCACATGAAGTGGGGCCTCCAGTTTAAAACCACGCGAGATAGTGTGCTTCAGAGTCCCACTTGTAGCCCTGCTTGCAGACCATCACATCCTGTTATGAGGTTGCCATGTGCAAGTTACTCTGTCGCTGCTGTCTTTGTGATAATGAATTCACAGTGATGTGATTTCGCTTGAGGGCTGTCTTGCAGCCTTGCTAGCTTGTGTGCAGAGCAGTTACTGCAGAGCAGCTGATGTCCACTGTAAGCTTATGCATGCGCTGCCTCACCCTCCTGTGACTTGTTTCTGGGTCTAGCCCTGAATCCATAATCCAAGTCAGTGGGACCTAAGTGTGTGTAGCATATGCAACCTTCCACCCTATGTACTCAGTGGTGTGAGTCATCCTTGTCTGTAAGCAACCCAAGAATAAAACCCCCAAACATGAGCTTGTGTCAGTGTAATTACACAGCTGGCCTTAACTGAGATCCTAGGCTGAATACTGGCTGAATCTCAGTGTTACCTAAGTGAGCTGTAAAAACAAAAACAGGGACTGTCTCAACTTTTGATTTATGCTGCTAAATAGTTGCTGTTAAGATGGAATTCACTATAAAGTACTTCTTATTTTGTTTTGTGTTTTAAACTGTTACTAATTTTCAGAATTGATCCAGTCAGAAACTGGGTTTACAAGAAGCTGAACCCCAGAGAAACTGATCGTCTGATTAATTCTGTGAGTGACCACAGTATCTTTAGTTTGCATTGTGTAGTGTTTTCATCTCTGAGGAACACATGCTATCTGGACATCTGGGGACTTGTCTATTACTAATCATCTTCCCCTTGTGTGTGCTCTCCTTAGCAAATCTTGTATTGATGTCAGATAGGCAATTTTATGTCAATGAAGAGTGTTAGAATGGGTTTCCACGCAAGTTTAGTGGATTCCCTGTAGACCTCTTGCAAATTTTGAACATACAGTTTTGTGCCCTCTTTAGTTCTCTTGAAGCAAACATGGTGAAAATACTGTCCCCTTCTGACATATCCAGTATAAGGGAAGGGAGGAAATGACAGCCTTCATGTCTGCTTCCAGCACAGCTGGAATTTCAGCAAAAATCTGAAGCCAAAATTTCTCTGGTACCCCTAGAGTTGGCATTTCTATGTGCACCTCATTGTGTACTAGAATGCAGATAGTTCATCACAGTCTGGCTTCACATCTAGGAGGTCCAAACCTGTCTAGAATAAAAAGACTTGGAAGAAGAACTCTGCAGCAATTCTTGTAGTTGTTCATCTCTATAGCTGCGATACAGTGAAGTCTGCTTCTTTATGCCGTCACTGGGGCTGATCAGAGTAGTTTAGGAAACTCAATTGCAAAGAAGCCACTCCTGCATTTAAAAGTATTCATTTTTTGCTGGTTTAGCTCTCAAAATGGTTTCACTGTGGTGTCAGACAGGTGCTGGTGGGATGGGATGGATCCTCTTGGAGGGTCGGCAACTGGATCTGCTCAGCTCTGTTGTAAAGCAGTACTCACAATGACAGCAAGTCTCTGGCTGATTTGGACTGGACCCAACTCTCATGAGTCTCAAGCAGAGGCTTTTTTCACTTCATTGTTGTTTGTACCTGTGAACATTATTGCAATATGGTGGAGCCAGGAAGAGGTTAGAAATACCAAATGATGAAACCAAAGGAAGACAGGGAGAATAAAGAGAGAGTATGTGAAAGTTTGCAGTCTGCTGACCTCTGTTCCCTAGGCAGCTGGTGCAGCTGCTGACTTGCCCTTCATATGTCTGGTTTGTTCCCGAAGGAGCTTGGATCCCCAAACACAACAGACTCCATTAACTGTGATCCTGCCACGCATTCGTGGAGCACAGCCTCTCGGCAGCGGCTGCATTCCCTTGACACATTCCGAGGGTGAGCATAAGAGCTTGCCCAAAAGCAGCTCTTTCAAGGAGAATGAGATTTTTCCAGTGGTGTCTTAACAGTGCATGGAAATATACAGCAGATGGACAGTTCAAGGTGTTCTGTTTTACTTGGAAGTTAATCAAGGTTTTTAATTCTCAGATGTTCCAAAACACTTTGCAGTTGATCCAGTCTGAGGAAACTTTAAAGTTGTGGCAGAGGGTGGAAAAGAACAATGTGTTGACTGTGAAAATGCTATGCGAAGGAACTTGCTTTGGTTTGCCACCACCCATGATCTTTGAAACACTGCTTCCTGCTTGGTAAAGCTGGAAACCTTGTTGGAAACCTTGGAAATCTTGCTGTAAAATAAACCAGATCTCACAGTCAGAAATATTTCAGTGGGGGTAAATATTAACTTTTTGTTCATGTATATGTATTTCACTGACATGCAATACTTTGTGGTTTTGTTGTCTTTTTAGGCTCTCTCTTGTAATTATGGTGTTTGTTAACTATGGAGGAGGAAAATACTGGTTCTTCAAACATGAGAGTTGGAATGGTAAAGTACAATTGAGACAGCTGATCTGGGTTTTAACTGCAGCAGTATCTAGGTCTGGTTAGCCTTGCAGCTGCTGCAGCGTGCTGTTCCTCAGCTGAAGGCTGGGATGCTGTGCCAGTTTGCCTCGGCAGGGTATCTGGCCTGTTAGGTTAATGGGCAAAGCAGTGTATAGTCTTACTTGTCACACAGTGACGGGATGGTTTCACATCACAATCAGTGTGTAAACTTCTTTTGTGTGACAAAGGTTCATAGCTTTAACTTTTCTGTGTTAATGACCTCACTCAAGCTGAAGTTGCTCAGTGCTGTAAAAACATAATGCCTTGACTGGCAAGCTGATGGGGAAGGAGTCGGGCATTGTGCTGCCCTAGTGGAGAACAGCAAGGATCCCATCCCTGAAATCTTTCCCAAGTCACAGCAAGCAGTTCTGACTCTATTCTTGAAGAGTGGTAAAAGCAATGAAGCAAGATGATTAGCTCTTTGTAAGTTTTGTTTTAGATTTTGGGGCATTAAATAATTGCAAGCAGCCTGCAATTCCTCTAGAAACTCAACAATAATATTGTTAAAAGTTAGGGAGGGTTCAAGATCAATAATGTGCTCCTTTGTATTTCTCTGTAGGATTAACTGTGGCAGATTTGGTGTTTCCGTGGTAAGTTTTGTTGAAGAACAGTTCTTGTGTCAAGTGATTCTTTATATTAAGGGTTACAAGGAGAACATTATATGCACCTTGCCTCCAAGTGGAAATGTATTTAGAGGGGTGAATTTGTGTTTAACAGCTAATAGGAATCTGCCCCTCCAGATAACAGAATCCTTATGAACCAGTATAAAGTAGAAGAGCAAAGTGGTTTTGGTGCCGCGCATCTTCTTTCCTCCCACAATGATTGGAAGGCTCAGGGTTCCTCTGCCAGTGGAAGTGCAGTATCCCTGAGAAGCTCACTGCCATGCTACTGCGTTGAAGGCAGTAATTATGGCAAGGTTCAAAGCTGGACTGGTATGTATCCATAGATAAGACAGCCAAGTACATTTTGGATTAAGCTAGTATTTCTATAACCAGAGAATGGTCTTGTAGGGAAGTAATTATCCCAGCTGCCCCTAGCATGCTTCTCCATACCACTTGTGGTTACTTTTCGAGGTGGGACCCAGTCTTGGACTGTAAACGTAATCTAGAGGGGAGAACTGGATCAGTTCTCAATTAGAATCATAGATTTGCAGCTTATGTTTTACTGCTCTGATGATGCTGATTAGAGTAATGGAATTTTTTCGTAGCTTATGAATTGCTGGAAAAAGACCAGAATGTAATTACAACCCTGCCTCAACTGGCCACTGAAAAAGGTGGAAGGGTCCCATACTGCAAGCTCAGTAGCCTGCAGACAGAGGAAATAAAGTTGTCTAGTTTCACTCAGGGCATGTATTTTGTTGAGATAATGCAGGCTGCTTACTTAGTTTTAGCATTTGCTGTCACACACCTGACAGACATCTGTCAGCTCCTTTTCCCATCTGCTCTGTTCTCCAGGTTTGTGTTCATCATGGGGACATCAATAGCATTGTCACTGAGCTCCATGCTGAGGTGGGGAAGTTCCAAGTGGAAGGTGCTCAGGAAGATCCTCTGGAGGAGTTTTCTGCTAATCCTGCTGGGAATCATAGTTGTGAATCCCAATTACTGTCTTGGACCCTGTGAGTGGAACTGGCTCTCTTCCTTGCATTTCTGCAACTGTTGTTCCTGCCTCCTTGGCTGGGCTGTTGCAAAAACAGTGTCAGCCTTGCTATATGGGGCAGCTTGATGGTATCCTGTAGAGTGCTGTTCAGTTCTGCAATTCTGATGCAATTCTCTCTGTGAGACCCCTGTGCTGATTACTGTTTATCCTCTGAAGTAGTGACTTTCCCAGGATTACGCTTTACAGAAAGTTGGTAGGGCAGAGTGGAGTGTCCCCAGTTACCTGCAGGTGCAGTGGGTGTCAGCTCTCCCTGCAGAAGGGTAGCTTACATATTTACCAAGGAGCCTGTGTCTGCCCCTCTTTCACATTGCTTGCATGTTTTCCAGTGTCCTGGGATAATCTGCGTATTCCTGGGGTGCTCCAGAGGCTGGGATTCACATACTTGGTGGTTGCTGCTCTCGAACTCCTGTTTACAAGAGCTGAGAGTGGGACCTGGGTGAGTTATGTGGGGAGACACCTGATACTGAAGCAGGGTTTGGGAGCCTTTGCTCTTGTTTGGGCACAAAAAACACATGAGACATGATGCAAAAACATGTAGCATCTTACCTAGTGTGTAGTGCAGCGACCTGGTAGAAATTTTGGGAACATGCACCCTTCAGTGTCCCAGTCTGCATTTTATCACATCTAGCTTTGCTGTACTTGAAGATTTCACCAACCCATTCAGATGGTGCTTAGAAGCAAGCATTCCAAGGCACTTTTTATGAATTTCCATTGCCAAAGGGAGCCCAAGGACAGGCATCTCTGTGCTGAATCCTGTGGTCTGTGTTTTGTCCAGTTAATTTTGGCAATGTTTTTTTATAGCAGGGGAAAGTAATACTGCCTTTTTGGCGTTTCTACAGTCTGTTTTCCCAAAAGGCTTTTGTTCTGCTCATGAATCAAAATTCTTTTTGACATTTTCCAAGTTAAAAAACATTAAGGGCTTTTGTTTTGGTTTGCTTCTCCCATCCTCTCTCCCCTCCCCAAGTAACTGAATGTCTGAAAATTGTTTTTGAAAATGTCTACTGGCAGAATCCAATTTTGTAATGACAACAGTTCCCTCTTGTATCTGGGGGACTGCCTGCCAGGAAGTACAGGTTGGCCCCAAGGGCATGGTTTTTACTTGCCAGCTAATACTCTCTTTCCTCCATCTCATGCAGGAAGCACCATATCCTGCTCTGCAGGATATTCTCCCCTACTGGCCACAGTGGATTTGCATTCTGATGTTAGAAGCGGTTTGGCTCTGCCTGACCTTTTTGTTACCAGTGCCAGATTGTCCTAGGTAAGACCATGCACTTGGACTACTTTCTGTGGGGCATCAGATTGTTTTTCTTCTACTGAGTAGAAAATACATTTTATTACCCATAGGGAAAGAATGAAGAGATCTTTTAGGCCAGCAGGGTTAAAGGAAGCATTCACCATGTTACTTTGGTACTAAAGTACCAGGTGTTATAAAGGTGATGTCATTCTTCCTTTCTATCTAAAGAAGAGCATTAGAATCTCCCCAAGGTCTGTGTACAACAAAATATGATCATTGCAATGCCATCAATGTGTGCCTCTAGCCAGAGAAAACATTGAGCATTTAGTGTGCCCAGTGGACCAGCTGCTATGCAGCTGGAGTGTGCCAACACTCTGTGCTATAGCCTGTTTGCCTCTGTCCTAGGGGCTATCTTGGTCCTGGGGGCATTGGAGACTTTGGAAACTATCCCAACTGCACTGGAGGAGCAGCTGGTTACATTGATCGTTTGCTTCTTGGAGAAAAGCATATATATCAGCATCCCTCTTCAAGTGTAAGTAGTTTTTGGTTTGCAGTATGAAGCCACAGGCAAGCACTGAACATACCTGTCAGGAGGGGCTTGGGAATAATACATGTAAGGGATTTTAAGAGAAAGGAGATTGATTGCTCAGGTGCCTGGTAACAACTGTTTTCTCTCGAAGGTGACTTACCAAACAACGATGCCATATGATCCTGAAGGGATCCTGGGGACCATAAATAGCATTGTTATGGCATTTTTGGGACTGCAGGTACCTCTTTTCTTTCTGGCTGTGTGCAAAAATGGGAAAATTTGAGGGAAGCGTGGAAGTGGGAGGCTACTGGGTTTCTTCACTTAAAGCTGAGACTGGTTCTAACAAAAACCTTTCCAGAGCAATGCTTTCAGGATGACTTAGCCTGAGGTGAGTGTCACAGAAGTGGAACCTAACATGGCAGTAACTTGCATTATGTACACATAGACTTTTTCTCAGTTTTTGTAAGGGATAGACACAAGAAGTTTGCAAAATATCCACCTGGAAAATTTGTTTAAGGTTGTTGTCTTAAGGTTGGGCATATGTTGGGAGTAGGCTGGTTCTGCACGTTGGAAAGTAAGGCCAAGAGATGCATAGATTTCACAGCTTCATTTTAAGGGTTTTAAAGGTTGCAGCTGTACTTGCTGTCCATTGCTAATTTTCTGCTTGATGTGCAGTGTCAGCTGTCTTGCATAGGTGATGTGAGCATGCTCACCTTCCCTGACACAAGGGATGCAGGGGTTCACATTGGTGTTACCAACACCAAAAGCTCACAGTTCACTAGTGTTTAGAATACAATGCCACAGTGCTTTTTGATGCAGTTCTAGTTAGTCACTGTTGGCTGTTCTGACTGTGCAGCAGCTGTGAACCAAACTGGAACTCTTGTGTTGTGAAAGGAACGTTAGCACTGTAGTAGTGGGTGAAAAATTGATTGGGAATATCTGTGGGGCAGAGCTTGGAACAGAAGTGTGACACTGGAGAATGAGTTATCAGGACACATCTCTTAGTGGTGTATGAAAAGGAGCATGTGCTCTGAGAGGGTCAGGGTGCAACATGGTGCTGTGGAGCAGCTGTTGAGGGTTGCTGTGATGTTGTTCCTTCATGCAGCCCTTGCTAAGGGAGATGGAGCTCAAGTTACATTGTGTTGACCTAATAAAGTTGCTTGTCCCCTTCCTCATTGTTAACATAGGTGGGAAGGGAGAAGGGTGCACCTCTATTGCTGATTGGGTTGCACTTAAATTTTCCCCCCTTCTATGTCCATTCTTTACAAAGAGTCCTCATTCTGAGCCTTTCAGCCACTTGCCTGATAAAAATCCTATTTGTGTTCTCTGTCTTAGCTCAGGTAGCTGGTGGCAAATATATCTGGCTCTTGAAATGTAGTTACATTAACGGGCATAAATTTTTTGTATTCTTTTTATAAGGCAGGAAAAATTACCTTGTTCTACAAAGAGCAGCACAAACAAATTATGAGTCGGTTTGTCATATGGAGCATAGTAATGGTAAGTGTTATAGATATGTAGTTCTTTAACAGACGTATTGTAGCGCAGAGCAAAGTTAGTTATTCTAAAACATGTTGCAATGGTTATATAAACTTTACCAACTTTCTATTTCAGGGAATTATTTCTGCTATCTTGACAAAATGTTCTAAAGAAGAAGGGTTTATTCCCATAAACAAGAACTTATGGTAAGCAAAGAGATACAACTTTTAGTATGATTTTGTTAAAGTACTATTTTACCTTAGAGAATACTCTACCTTTTGTATATTGAGATCTGTATCACATAGTTCTCTAAATATTAATCTTTCTACTGAAAATGTTTTTAGGTCATTATCATATGTGACAACCACAGGCTGCTTTGCTTTCATCCTCTTATTGCTGATATATTACCTCGTGGATGTCAAGAAATTGTGGTCGGGTGCTCCATTTTTCTACCCAGGTCAGTAACATCACAGCAGGAAACATATTCCTTCCAGTTCTTTCTACACTGATACTATCATTTTGTTTTCTGCACTTCTTGGCTTTAAAAGAGTAGGGACTTAGAATGAGGCAACCTGAAGGATTCCAGAATGATTGAGGGAAACCTTTGCATAGATCTGGGATGCTTGACACCAGATATTTAGGAGAGGGACAGTCGGTTCTTTACATAAGACCTGGATGCTGCTATTGCTATTGCTTAATGACTGTTCTTAGTTTAGTCTCAAGTTAAGGTCCCAGTGAACAGCTTCCTAGTACCAAGCAAAATACCACAGCTGTTCATAGCTGGTTTTGGTAAGGACTGCTGAGGCTTGTGTAACTTAATGGGAAACTCAAAGGCCTGTCAACATAGTAATACCACTTCTGAAGATGTGGAAGATGAAATCCCCTGGGCAGCTGTGCAGATTCTGTCTCTGTGATTTTAGATAAGCATGTGTTCCAGAGTATCCCACTGTGGTTTTAACCACACTGGGCACACAACAAACAGGAGTACAGAATGCAAACCCACAGCAGAGGGGACCTTTCAGCAGCTTTGGTGTCTGGTGTCTGAACAGGAAAATGGGTAGGATGACAGCATGGTATCGTACCTCCTACCAGAAATCCCAGAGCTTTGAAGGGCAGTCAGCATTTGTTTGTAAAGGCAACAGATCTGACCAGATAGGTTGGCACTCGTCCTCCCTGAAGACACTAACTGTTATTATTCTCCTTATTAATATAATTGCAGGATACTGATTTGGTTATATTTTCAATTAAGCACAAAGGTTGTTTGCATTTCTTTTAAATAAATGTTTTGGAGAAAAGAACCCCTCAGACTGTATTTGAAAGCACATGTATGTAGCATCTTTAGGGCAAGTAATATTACCTGTTGTCTCCGTTGTGCTACTGTTTTATAAGCCTGGCATGCCTCTGCCTGCTTGCTCTGAAGCAAGCTGATATGTGCTCTTTGAGATGGGATGATCTGTGCTTCCTTTCAGGGATGAACTCAATCCTGGTCTACATTGGACATGAAGTGTTTGAAAACTATTTCCCTTTTAAGTGGAAGATGCAAGACAGCCAATCCCACGGAGAACACCTGACTCAAAACCTCACTGCGACAACTCTTTGGGTCATAATATCATATTTACTTTACAGGAGGAGGATATTCTGGAAGATTTGATAGAGGCAGTTGAAGTCTAGCAGGCCTAGATTCTGACTGGGCAGGTGGATTAGCCTGAAATACTGCCACTTGTGCTAGGCTATGTAACTAAAAAGGGATACTAGTTCAAGTTTACAGTGCTATGAAGTCATCATCAAGACTTTTATGTGACTGAAGGGACAGTATTCTCCTATTTAGCAAAACCTTACTAGTCTGCATTTGCTCTTTGTTACCTGTCTTTGTAAATATTTTACTGATTTCCCTCCTTCATACAGAGAAACTGAACATACAGTTGGGCAGTCTAAGACAGCCTGATGGTGTTCAGGAAAGGAACTGCAAGGGATCTGGGTAGTGACTCAGGGGTTGTCAGAATGGGCATGTGGTAACAGTCCTTGCATCCGACACAGAAGCTCCTAGCTCAGGTGGTCTGGGGTTTGTATATATCCTTGGCACCTGTTGCATGTCTGTGCCCCTCTGGCTACTGGCATACATTTAACTTGGCCACTGGCTCCATATAAGAACACTGGCAGCATCCTCAGCCCTGCACTTGGGGTGGTGGTGCAGTTACTGTACGGGAAAGCTCAGGGGCACCTCTGTGTCACTGCATGCTGTGGAAAGTGGTGCCGTCAGCTGATCATGCTTCATTATATTCTTCCAATTTGGTCTTGGTTTAGGATCCTGCTGAAGCCTGCTGCCTAAAATCTCTTCCACTGGCTTATTAATCAGCAGGCTGCCAGTACAGGTTTAGCAGCCCATCTGTGCATGTTCTGGGCCTTTGTGTTACGTACCTCTAGCATGGATGAGGTCCGAGTTTCATGTGCTACACTCTAGGAGTGCAGAAAGGCAGTTCCTATTGACTTTGTATAATCACTTGGATATTACCACATTTCAGTCAAAGCAATCCTCTTTCTATATGGATTTACCTAAGGGACCTGAATCTGAAAACCAAACTAATGCTAATAAAAAACCTAAAATACCTTGCTAAGTTCTCTGTGTATGTATAAAGGTGAAAAGAACTAAGATACACACCACAGTATTATGCTATGGAAAAAAAATCACAAAAGAGAAGACTATTACAGAAGACTTCTTAAACAAAGTTTTATTTATAAAGTTTGATCTACCCATATAAGAAAACTAAGTAGTGAACAAACACTGAGTAGTGTTTGTGAACTGCAGAACTGTAACTCATAAGGAACTTCTCTGACTCTCTGAACAAGTAATTTTGCACTGCCATGCTGCTTGTTCAATTAAGAGCCTGCCCCTCTCTCCATAAAAGACATGGCATCATGATCCAGTCCATTCAAGCAAGAGTTTGAAGCAGCAGTATTTTCTCATTAATGCAGAACCTATGCAAGACCACCATGAGATTTTCCCCACAGCGCGAGACCTGGCGCTCCATGGCCAGGCGGAAATCTTCCTTCACTCCTTTAGTTATACCCCGGGTAACTGTATGATGCCTTAAGCCATGAAGGAAAGAGAGACAGACAAAATAAAATAATGGTTATTTAGTGAACTACAGTAACTTAAAAGGTACTGCATGTCACTTATTATATATTTACTGTCCATATCTGAGTTTATGTAAGGAGAGTCAAATAGCCCGTGCTATGCTAGTTTTAAAAAACCATGTGTTTAGTAGCTTACAAGTCTTTCAACAGTTAGAAGTTCCCTAAAAGTCTTACGTTCTCACTGCTTTGACTATGACCGGGGAGGAAATAATGTTGGTCTTCTGGCTAACAGGAAAATATATTCTCTTAACTGAGCAAGTACAGAGTTCTTGCTTGGGGAAAGGAATTTTTTTTCTCTCTCTACCTTTGCTGCCCAGGCTGCTTCTTCCTTGTAATCACTTCTATAAATGGTTGGGGTTGAAAGAAGAGTGACAAGATGAACTTGCTTTTTCTGGAGGAAGGGTGCCAGCATAAAGAACAGAGGTTATCTTCTACCAGTATCAAAGTGCAGGAAGGAGCTATGTAATCCTGTGGGCACTGATAACGCTTCGACTAATTAAAGGCATAGTGAACACTTCATAAACCCCAAATCAAGACAGGCTGTGAGTCTGCATCAGCAGAAGCCAGCTCTTACAGAGATACTAGACACCAGGCAGGGATTACATTTATTCCAAGCAAAGTTCAGGACTTGCTTTCAAGCAGAACAAAAGTCCAGCTATTAAGCAAGCTAAAGCAATGCTGGCTGGGGAAACTCATGGGATACTGCCCTGTTAAAGGCCGTTCTTGTGAGCAGCTTTGTCCTCACACTGGTCTGCAGCACTTGACACCTACATCTTGTTCTTAAAACAGTGTTCTGTAGCACCAAAGCACTGCCCTTTACTTGCACTGGTCCAGAAGTGGGTAACATCAAGACTTTGGAACATCTACCTGCAAGCCCTATTTGGGAAGGGGAGAAAAAGATATACCCTGAAAGAGAGCCCTAACACTACTAAAGGAGAAGCATAAATTAATTCAGTGAAAAAGCATAATGCTAATGCTGAGACAAGTCCTGAGTCATGGGTAAGAAGGGAAGAGCTGGTCCAAACCCAGCAAGCACACTGAAAGAGAAAAAAAAAAAAAAAGAGTAAGGGCACCTATGCCAATCTAGAGATGCTGGAAATGAGAAAGGGAAAAATCTCAGAATTGTCCTCACCAACAATACCACCCAGCTTTCACATAAATAGGCAAGTCTGGCATTTGAGAAGAGACTTCTCTGCCAAAACAGTAGAGATGTCTGCAATACATGGAAAAGGCAAAGAGGAGACTAGCCTGGAGCCTACTGGGTAATTCCTTGATGAGCTAGGCTAAATGAAGCAAAACTGCACTAAAAACACTCCAGCATATTTAGAGGTTATGGAATAAGCCCTGTTTTCAGTCTTAAACATTGTTTAAAAAGTGTTTTAAACGTTGCTGGCAGCTGAGTGCTATGGTCAGTTACAACCTAAAGGAGAATATGCAACCTACAGCTACGGAGCAAGCCAGCAGCATTTTGGAAGATGTGTGTCATGTTACAGCCAGAAAACAGCAAACAGAATTCAGAACAACCTAAATGAAGAAAAGTAGCTACAAAAGGATCCAGTAACCACTGTCTTGGAAAGAAAGTTATACTCTTGCTAATATATGATTGAATATCAGTATAATTTTGGAGGATTTCTACATTATTTTTTAAATTCAGTAGTGATTATTAAATTGACAGGACACAGATACTGGCAACTTATGGGAAAAAGAAAAATAAATGTTATAATAGAAAAACATGGTTTGCCAGGCAATGTAGGAACAAATGAAGAAAAAAAAAAAAAGATAAATTTAAGTGACAAATTGCTGAAAATCATGGGGAGTAAAACATGTTGACAAAACACAGCACACTATGAGCAGGGTTTTTCCACTTGGTACCTGTCAGCAGTCTGTATGCTGGGCTGTAGCACAGGTATGAATTCCTGCTGCAGTAACCCCATGGGAGGGCTAGAAGTCCTTTAAAAAACAGCAAACAGCAGCATTCAAACACCCACACACCAACTCCCCCTCCGGTGCAAAACAACTCTCCAGAAAAAGGAGCAACAAAAAAATAGGGTGAGCTCACATAGCAATATGATAACCGAGCAGCCAAAGGGGTGCAGGACCCTAACAGCATCAACCATGCAAATATCCCCAGACTTTACTGCAAGGCTGTTCTACAACTGTGATCTAAATACATATACATATTTTTGGAGTTACACTGGGAGAAAGGGCAGCAGGAGGTGCAAAAACAATACACAGTTGTACTACGATGAACTGTCATAGCTCTTCCCAGGAAGCATGTCAATCAGAAAAGATTTCATCAGAGGAGCACTGCAGATACCACAGCTTCCCTCCAGAGCTGGCAAGACCATGTCAGCAATCTGGGAGAGCCCAGAACTTGGAGTTAAGGGATTTGCTGCTGAGCCCAAGCTGAGTGCATGCACAGGGGGTATTGGCCAAGTTGAGTACATAAAGGTGTTTGTTAAACGTTGCCTAAGTATCTTTTCATTAGTCCACAGATGGCCTTTTTCACCTTTAAAAATTCCAACTGCATGAAAAAAATGACTGTTAGAAGATAGCACGATGTCAGAGCACAAATGCCTGCTCAGATCAACCTCCTATTTATGACCAGGGCCACATGAACTAACCACCAAAAGGGGTCTCAGCTGAAAGACAGTTTGTCTTCTCCCTGAAGTTCTTATCTCTGAGTGCTATCTATAACAACATAATAACCTAACACGTCCATCCTAGAGCAAATCCAATGCCCCACTTAAAGAAAAGATAAATGAGAAATTTCGTATATAGTGTCTAGTTTCTTAACGTAAGTCTCTCAAAATGTCACCTAAATCTTATTAGGCACCCAAGTACTGAGTGCATCATTCACCCTCGTAGATGCTAAGAAGGGAGCAGAGAAGCAAAACTCACACTTAGATACCTATAATACTGAGTTAGGTGCTTACCTTCAGATCTCACAGCTGGGCATTTTGGTTAATATCTGTAATTTATTAACAGATATGGATGGAGAGCTATGCTTATAAAAGCCAAGCAAATATGGGACATTTAACACTCTAATATGTCTACAATAATCTGAAATAAAATATTCACAAAAAATTTCAGTCAAATGAGATAATTTTTCAAGAGTTCTTGACATGAATGAATCCAGTACTCGCAAAAATGGACATGGGGAACAGATAATACAAAGGACCAGCAAGATGTTATTGGTCCCAGAGTGGCAGATGTTTGCAAAAGGGATTCTGTGCAACCATGTCTTCAATACTGTTTGCAAGGCCTGCAGTCAGAACCTATCCACATGCACAATCAGAGGAGAATTTACACTTTCAAGATACATTTTTTCACTTCAAAACAACAGAGCTTTTCCTTCTCTGTCCCCAAGGAGAGGTGTGATGGGAATGGAGCAGAGGGAGAACATTCAGCTTTAGGATCAAGTTTATGCACTTTGGTAGGCTACAATTAGATTAATTACAGTAAGTTTTATCAAAGAGAGAAGAAAAGTATTCAGCAGCAATTTCTTGCATATTGTTCTTTTCCTCTTTAACCTCACCAGCTAACACTGCCGCTATTGACATGTATAATCAGTAAAACTATGAAACTTGCCTTGTCTAGAAGGGAGTTCAAAAGCACTTAGTGGTGCTGACTTCAAAGCTCATTGAACAAATCTTGTTGATAGTGCAAACAAAATAAGCTGGCTATATCATCCAAAATCATGGACCTTCCTATTCCCACAATGGATACAAGCAAAAGGAAAGCTTACAAGCTGTATATAAATTTTGCAGAACCCAACTGTAAGTCTGCAACTTGGTAGACTGCAGGCTACCAAGATCTTATTTCAGCTTTTGAAAACCAGATGGCAGTTTCAGAAAAATTAATATCATTTCCTATGAAGGTACTTAAAGAAAAGTACTGGAAGAAGAATGCGGAATTCACCTGGGGAGAAAACATCCTGTAAGACATCAAACAAAAAGTTGTCCCTCAAAAGACACAATATCTGAAATACATTTCTCATCAATTAAGATGCAGGATTGCTACATTTATGCTGAAGAAAGATCAGACAAAAGAACAACTGCTTTGTCTCTGGCCTGCAGTGGCAAACGCTGACAGTCTTTCTGAGTGTGACTGAACAGGATTTGAGCTGCCTCCGCTAATTCTTGGGAGGATGGTGCAGCAGCTCATCCCACCAGAACTGGTGATAGTTTTGAAAGATGCAAGCAGTCTGAGGATACTGAGCCTACCAACCACTGTCCCAGGAAAGCAGGCTATGCTGGCACACTGTTGAAAACCCCAGCTGAGGGAGGCTGAAGAGGTCAACACTGTCGGGTGACACCATCCCTGGGCCTCACAGCCAGCCCAGCTAAAAAAACATCTGTGGTACCAGGGGAGTAGACGTCATCTCCGATCAGCGGCCTGCGCAATGAGCTATCTATTCCATGAGCTCTCCGATGAAGTGCTTCCAGTCCTACACATCTGAGCCATGTGAAAGACACTGCACACCATTTTTTCAGCTGAACAGGATATTTGGCTGTTTTGGCTCAGTAAGTACAAAGAAACGGACCTCTCTTCTACAAGCATTTTCATCATTCAGGAAACATAACACTGATCAAAAGGAGGTCAAAGAGAGATTCTGCCTGGCTAGAAACTTCTCACTACCTACTTCCTGACTGGTGGGGTGAGAACAGAAAGTAACAGGTACCACGCCAATCAAAACGGAGACGAGAGAAATAGTGCTGAACTACCGCAACAAAACTGAGAGAGCAGGTGAGAAGTTACCAGGCGTAGTCTTCAGTGCTAAGCCCTCTGGCTGACAAAGCTTATTACTTAACATGATACGTAGTGCAGCATATCCTGATGCTTGTTTTCACAGAGCTGGTTACAAGCAGTGAGAAATAGCAAAGGTAAGAGTTTGAAAATCTAGAGTTTAAAAGAGAAAAATTCTCTATCACATAAGTAAGCATTTGAATTTCTACTTTTCTTTAATTACACCTAGTATCTCATTTTTATGTTGGTTACCGAGAACTTTGGAAAATCTATTTACTAATCCAAGTTTGGATCCCATTGTCTGATGTTAGGCTCCCATTTTGAAAACTTCAGCCCATAGAAATGGGATAGTTAGTGGATAGCCAGAATACACTGACCCAAAGTGGAATTTCAACAAACTTTAAGTAGTCCCCCTCTTACAATGCAAAATATCACAAGTTCTCATAAACAACCAGGATATTCCAAAACATTCTGCCCCTAAAACCCTGCAGCAGATAGTTTTGTGAGTCAAGACTGAACAAGTAAGAACACCTAGGAAGTTAATCCAAATTATTAATTTCCTTCAGCATCTTGTAATAAGCTAACCAGAATTAGCTTGCTCAGTACATGGCAAGAGATGACCTGTTAGTTCTAACAGAAAGGTTATTAGAGTGTAGCTGACGTGTAATTTAATTTATGTTTTATACCAAAGTTTTTTCATCATTCAGTGGTCTTTCATAACTTGGTGTACAATGAATAGTGCTTTCTGTTCAGCATTACTGTTCAGCCAAATTAGTAATAACACCTTGCACTAAGGCCTAATTATTTAAAGAATTCCTGTAAAGTGCAAGTGTCCATTTGAAAGAGCACTACTGTAATCACTTTTATATGAATCATTCTAAAGCAAACACCATACTCAGAAATAAAGTTCTGTAAAAGCAGGAACTTAAAGTTGAAGAACGCTCAAAAGGAATTCACAGATCAGCAGGAGTAAGAAAAAGAAACTCAGGGCCTCATTTGAACTTCTTAAATTTAAACTCAAAGACATGACAAACTATCTAGAACATGAAAGCAAAGACAACCAGAACATACTCCCTTCTTTCTTGTTTTTAGTTTTGCCAAAGGAAACAGTAAATGCTTTTTTATCCTTACTTGATCAACATTGCTTGATTTGGCAGCAGTTCCAGATGAATTTTCCCTCCTTCCTGTGTTCTTAAATAAGCAAATTCCTCCAACATATCAATATCTGAAGAAAACGTTAAAGATTTGAGTTGGGAAACAATGATAGAGAACATTAATTCTTATCCCTCACATCTGAAGCCACATTGCTGAAAGGACAAAGCTCTTGAACAGCTATTGAAGTACCTAATTTTTAAAAGTGATAAAGATCACAGCATGCATTGCTAACCCCCCACAAATTTGTGAGAAATGGCCTTTTAAAGTGAAAAACACATCAGTTAATTTCTTTTCTTTTTTCATTTCTTGATATGAACAGTCAGAGGAAAAGAAAGTTCATCCCTTCAAATTCCTTGGTGGTTTTTCCTTCCTTTTTCTGCATTGCAGGTTATGAAAGCAATGCAAACTGAGGCTGGAACTGAAGCAAATGCCATGGTGGCACATACCACCTTTTTTAGTTTTCTGTGTTGGTCCTTTATTTAGCTGTTTGGGGTTTTTTCCCTTTCCTTTAACACCAAAGCTTATCTAGTTGTCTCAGATAGAAGTCAGACACCCTTGTTTCCTGGGGACCACATCTGGACGTCAGTTTAGGTTAAACACTGAACTGTCCATTTCTGTGTATGCTGGTCAAGATTTATGTCGGATATCTGAATAGAGAAATCAGACATGCTTTGCATGAACTTTGACACAGCTCATTACCTTACTCAACCCAAATATCTTACCCACACAAAGCATTGAATAAACAGTACCCGAAATCAGTCAACTTTGAAGCATAGCACTTGATCTTTTTTGTTAACAACCTTGTATATAATGCCCTGTATTTCTTACTGAAAAGCTTGCTGGCACTTGCTTGAGCAGCCTGAGCTACTGATGTTTTTCTGAATGGAAGTGCAATGGCAATGTACTTAAGGGTACTCTCAAGTGCCAGCACAGGTGACAGGAAGCATATTTACAGTCCACTGTGCACTGCACCTATTACAAGAGGCATTTGTGGTGTGGAAAAAAATACAGAGAATGATTCAGGGAAAGAGCTATTACTGAAACTATCTAACAGCTTTTTCAACACTACAGCACAGGATGTGAAGGCATTCTTGGTTAGAGAAAGGATACTTGTGACATAGTTGAAAAAATTCTCATACTGGAAATTTCCTTGTTGGCAGATTTTGTTGATGGCTTTCAGGAACAAGTTTTCACCCCTTGGCCATTCATGCTGAAGCAGAACAACTACGTGCCCCAGCGCCATGTCATCTCTGCTGTCCGTGAAAGCTCTGAGCTTCAGAGAAAAAATTGCATTGAGACAACCAGGAAACACATGCTGCTTTTATAAACATATGGGATTCATCTCACCTACATCTGTGCAAATACAGAAGTTCTTTAAAGTATATATTAAGGCAGAATGAAATATGCTTCTAAAGTAGGTTGGAAATTTCCAGCTAAAATACCAAATTTTCTCCACTAACCTATAAGAGAACTATGAACAGAGACAAAACTTTTGAGATCAATTCTACCTTCTCTGCTCAAAACCAAAACAAACAGAAGAGAGAAAAGAGAGAACAAAGCCTCCTCCACCAGCACTCCACTTCCCCCCTCCGAAAAAAGACCATTCATCAACAGTGAGAAGGACTTGAGACACAGCCCTTCACATCTAATCACAGCAGTGGGATACAGCCATGCAGCTTCAGGAACCCAGACACACAAACTAAGCCTTAGAGATAGGAAGAACTTGAAGCCCCTGTTGACCCTATCTTACCTTGAAACAAGCTAACAACAGATGAAGGCAGTAAGGCATGATAGCTCTACTGGTACATGGCCAAAGCTTCAAATCAGACCCTGCAACAGAACAGTTCTTTAGGGGTTTCATGGTTATCTAAGTTTGAAAGAAATTGGAATGGAGCAAAACAAATCTACAATTGCCAATCTCAGGTAGGGAGGAAAGCTTTGAAGGTAAATTAGGAAAGATTCAAAACATGAAGTTAAACATTTTTTTCCTTCATTTCTCTTTTCCTGTGGTAGGACTTTGTCACCAATATACCTTAAAAGGTACCAGCATGAAAAACACAATACAAAACCAAGAAGGGATAAAAAATCTTCCTCTGTTTTCCTAATACAAAATGAGAATAATTACATACTCAACCAGAACACATGAACTAAAATTCAGCTGACACTGAATTTAGGGTAGTAGCAACTCCATACCTTTCCTGAATTTAGACTTGACTTTAGGTTGCTCCTCTTGCACTTTACCTCCTTCTTGTATTGGAAGCAAAATATAGCACATGAGGTCAAGCACTTTTTCACATGTTTGCTATAAAAAGAAGGGACATGATAATGCTACATTTAAATTAAAGTTCTTAAAATTCAGTTATGTTAACAATGATTTAAAACTTCAGACACCAAAAAAGAAAAAAAAAATCATAAAATTCTTTGCTAGAACTTGAGTGGACTTAATACACAGCATAGTTTGCCTAAGCAAAAAGACTTAGCTCTCATTTAACAATCTCTGAGATCCCATATACATCATTTTAATTATGAAAAAATATGTATTGGCATTCTTCATTTCAAGGGTGTAAGATCAAAAGCTGCCATCAAAAACTATTTTATTTTGAAGGATTAAGTTTTCAGATTAATTCTTAAAATAGTTTTGTAAAGCTTGTTCTATTCATGATAAAAATAGAAAGGAAAATGGCAATCTGACAGCATGACAGAAATTCAATGAATTTTTAATGCCATTTCCTAGAGACAGTAAGAGGTCTGTGGGGATACATGATCACATTTTCCACGAAAAAGTATTAAACTGGAAGGGACAAAAGCACTTGTCCAGTAATAGTAGGATGATGCTAGATCCTAAGAGACACAGCCTTAATTATCAGTGCTGACACTGACCGACCTCAGACCACCATGCCAGTAATATTAAAAACACAAAATATGTATTGCAGAAGTAAAGCAAATTCAGAGGTCAGGCCAGACAATATTGCTCTGGAGTCTCTTATACTGTCAGTTGATAACTAAACTATTTTCTAAGATGATTACAGACATTTCTTTATGTTTTCTTTCCACATGAAGCCTATACCTAAGACTTGACCCTCAATTTTATTAAGAACTGATTCAATAAAATTCAAGAATACAAACTTAAGGTTACATTTACATACAACTCAAACAATCGTAGCTATGGAAAATCATAACTAAACCCCCAAATCTTAACTACCAACTAGTATCTATCTATCTATATCTATCTACCTATATCTATATATATATATATAAAAGGGAGTTGCTAATGGACAGTTAGTTAATGTGTCAGGAAGTGCAATTTTCCCTGCTAAGCACAGAGACCAGCAGACCCTGGTTTATGTTTGATACCCTCTTGAAAGCAGGACAATTCAAAAGAAGAAGACAAACAGGAACCACAGGGCCAGGTGATGATGGACCAATGTGTGGAATGCTGTACATACCCGATATTCTCCAAGCGCAAAGTGGCATGAAGCTAACTGGATTAGTGCTCTCTGATTTTCTAGAGATCCTTGTCCTGTAATTTGCTGTGGAGAGTGAGAGCCCTGAAGAGCTGCCAAGTGAACACCGCTGCTAATCGCTTTTTTGTACTGACCCTTTGAAAAAGGATATAAAAAAACACTGTTAGGGTCTTCTCTATACAATAGGCAGAAAGATAGAAACAAAAATTCCCTTACAGAAAGCTTTCAAAACAGAGTGTCCAAGTAGCAAGCCATCAAAATTTTAACCTAGCCTAACCCTCCACAGTGATGGGCTGCGTAAAGGAGCATGGATCTATCATGTGCAAAGCAGAGAGAAGACAAACAGAATTCTGCTTTAAAAAGCCAGTTTACAAAATCATATTTGTAACTGAATCAAATAACCATACTGTGGTTATTTTATTTAGACTAATAAAGTTTGAAACAGGTCTTGTTAAGGTATGAGTACAGACAAAAATAAAGGATCCCCAAAGGAAAACTAAAGAACAAGCTTTCTTCTTTAGATAGCATTGAAGTGAGAACAATCAGCTTCATTTCTGAGGAGAATGATAAATGTTAACTGACACATGTTAAAATCTTCTGCTGTTAGAAAATTCTTCTGACTGCATTCCAGTACAATGCACTGACAGACTAGTAAAATGCACTTTTCTTCCGTAACACTGTATCTGCATTCACTGGTCAAAATGCCAACAGAGAGGTCTTTTCCACATGCCAAAACTAGCTGGACTCAAACAACAGCTACTGGGACAGGAATCTCCTAAGTAGGGCACCTAGTTTGTAGTACAAATGGTATAGCCCCATCCCCAAAAGGGTCATTTAGGGCATAAAATTAGTAGACACTATAAACAATCAAACTCGTTAATCAGAACAGGTATTTACTAGAAGGAAGAGCAACACAATCATGTTGTTTTTCCCTGTTTACACTGTATTTTTTTTACCTGGTAGATGATCATGTCTGTAAGAAAGATTCTTAACCAAAGCCAGGTCTCTGTCTTCCATGACAAACAAATTCTGGTGAACTCTGCATAAGTGGTTGGAGCAGAAAAAGTAAAAGAGAAAAATGAAGCATTTTGTAGCTTTGTATTAAAAATCAATTATATATATAAAAAACTGAATTTAAAAATAAAAAAAAAAAAACACCAAAAGAGGAAGGGTATGAAATCCCTCAAATATAGAATACTCTCTTTCAGTACACTCATATTTTGATTACACTTCTCTTCACAGTGTCCAACAAACCTAAAAGCAACCAGGTGGTACTATTTGCCTGCTTTTTAGAAGAGAGGGGTTTTCTTTCCAAGATTATCACACCAGATATTATCAAAAAGGAGAGACACAGTAAAGACACATCTTAAATATAAACTAAGGCAGTCAGTAGCAGCACATCCTCACTGAGCATTATCAGCACTACCACTGACCAACTGCGCCAAGAGAAGCAGGGGTGAATAAACAAAGTACATAAAAAATGATATGAAATACAGGAACAAAATACTCAGAAACGCAACAAATGATAAAGCTTCTTACTGTAACTTATACAAAAAAATACTCAGGACTCAAAGCAATTTCAATTTTAAGGATTCATAATGACAGGAATTTCATTTTAACAATAGTAAAGTGACTTCTATGTGGAGCAATGAAGCCTAAATACAACTCTGCCTACAGTAAGCTGTACCTTTGTCAAGGGATTCCAGAGAATAGAGCAGTTCCCAGCTCTCTCTTGCCAGTTTGAAGCTCTCTAACACGTCGATGGAGTTTGCAAGATCTGCCTTGTTTACTGTAATATGGCGACTTCGTGCCTTCCCAGAAGGATCCTCATCATCTGAGCTCTGCTTAAAAGTCAGTATAAAAGAAAAATATTAACTTCTTAATTTATACTTATTTCAAAGGACTCTAAACCTACAGAAGTTCCACTAAACACAAGAAAACAATTATGTATTAGAGATGCCAAGGTCCTAGTTTAAGTGCCTTTAAGTGATTTTTCCCTTAGCTTGTTTCAGTATTAGATAAATCTGTTTTGCTTCCAAGAAACTCAGTGGTACAGTGTGATAAGCAGTATCCCAAGCAAATTTATTCTCTTAAATGCGGCATACCACCACTGAGCTTCAGACAGGTTATCTGTTAAAGTACATACGCACTTTATCACTCAGTTTAAGCCTACAGTGGCACAATGCAAAGGAAATTGTATAAGTGTGCACTTCTACCAGCAGAGAAATTCTATAAAATAGTGGGTTTCTACCATTAAAGCAGTAGATACATTGACAGTTCCAACTGAGAAAAGTTAACTACTTTAGATGTTTAGCTGTAGAACATCTAGCTGCTATAGCTGCCATTTTAGCACTTTCTGCAACCTCTGCAGAATTCCTTCAAGTTAAAGCATTCACAGTAGTACATGTCTATAGCAATTGCCGCAAAGATTTTATTTTGTTTTTTATTCTTGCTGGCTTTAGAGAAAAAAATCTGTTGAAAATTGTGATCATAAACAGCTATTCCAGTGTAACCCTAAAATATGCCTATTACATCTATGTCAAAACCACTATTGTCTAAATTTCAGTACCAATGCCATTCTTGTTAAGAATTAAAAAGTCTAGAAAAGTTACCATTGGTTTTTCTCTTCCTTCAGCAAGTTTCCTCTTTTTGTGTACGTGTTTGTTACGGTCAATATCTGTATCACCATAGATGTTAGATACATCTTCAAGAAGAACCAGTGGGGTTTGGTTTGGAGCATTTGGACCTGGATTTAAAGATAAATTAATTCACAATTGCTCTAAACTGATCTGAAAGATCTCATGCCTACAGCAAGCTGGTTTTGTTTCCTTCACACTTAATGATGATAATACTAGACCAAACTATCGGAAATAAAGTCACTTAAATTGCATAAGCATAAACTATGCTGCTAAAGCCAAGGTTTTCTCAAAGTAGCTTTATGGTAAAGGTCAGAACACATTTATCAGACATCATAAGAGTTTGCCTAAGAGCTTCAGAATATTTTTGAATCCTTTTCTTACAGAGAAGTCACAAGGTACACTCAGGCAGCAGGTGTTCTCTCGTCAAACATTATTTGCTTTTATGTAAGT
Source organism: Grallaria varia (assembly GCA_013396735.1). Lineage (NCBI taxonomy): Eukaryota > Metazoa > Chordata > Aves > Passeriformes > Formicariidae > Grallaria > Grallaria varia. The sequence continues at coordinate 302,854 of VWZG01010291.1, forward strand.
ACAATTATTCAAGAGATGAACAGCACAAATGGCTCTGAAGCTAACAGTCACAAATATGGCAAAGCACAGCAATATTCTCAAAACATTCTCATGAGAAACCAAAGCAATATGCTGACAGACACTGATGCCTTGAAAAAGTGAGTGTATTTTATGGCAAGATTTCCCTAGTAGGATCACTCAGTGTCAGCTTTGACGGCAGTGATTTCAGTAAACAGAACTAAACCTTTAACTGATTGCCAGAGCTCATCTTCATTATCCAAAGTTTCTAGAGAAGACTCAACTTGAAACACAGAAGACAGCTTCTACTTTCACTGGTGTCACAGAAGATTTGGTGGGATCTGGTACCTGTTATTTCAAACCCCAGTGGTTAAGTGTCATTAGGAAACAATAAAATATGACAAAAAATAGGAACGCTACTTCTTAATCTCAAACAACACTGATACACGATCACTACTGAGACAGCTTTCCTTCCTAAAACATTTCCTCCTTTTGCACAATCAAGTTGTATACAGATGTGCAAAGCTCAGACAAAGAGAAATACAAAGGAAAGGCAAAATACACTAATCTGTTTTCTCTTTTTGAAATCTCCACCTGATAAGACAGTAGTGTGGACAAGTATTTTCAGTTTGTGCATTTCCTCTGTTTCTACTTGCAGAAAGATATGAGGCTAAGGCCTCATTCATAATTGCAAAGTACTACTTTGAGTGTTGAGTAGAAGGACGATCCACTTCATCTACTGACAAAAAAGAACCTATATTAAGCTTTTCCCATCTATGTAAAAGTGATGTTTAAGGAGTCTACTGCAGTAAAAGTTAATGTTAGAAGAAAAAAACAACCTGGCATACTTAACAAATAAAGTTATCTCCTCCTCTCATCAACATGACCCCTACATAAAGGCTACAACACATTGAAATCAAGTTTCCTGTACCATCATATGTGTCAGAATCTAACCTGTGTGAACTGAAAATACAGCCGAAACAGAATGCAGATGGCATCCATGAGAAACACATGTAAAAGTACCACAACTGGGATGCTGGATGAGTTTCTTCACTAGAATCTCAAGAGCTTCATAGTTCTAAAGCCTGAGAAGAAAAGAATGGATTTTTCTTTTATTCAAACTGATTTAAATTAATGCCAGCTAAATGTGCTGCTTTCCAGAAAATGTTCTCAGTATCCCAGGTGCCCTGCGGCCTTTATTCCAAAACCTCCAGTCCTAAACCAAAACAAAACCTATCCTCACCACTGACTGGGGCTGCAGACCTTCTCTTACAGTACTGAAAGTTACACAGTCATACAAAGAGCAGTGTTGTGTTTTTCCGTCTATCCAGGCTCTAGAATCTAAACTTAGAGTTTTTAATTGTTTTCTAGCAGAGTGTTATAAATAAACCCCTAAAAGCATCAGCCCAAACAGCAACTCCTGCCGAGCCTGCAGGCAGCTTGAAAGTTGTAAGAGGTGTGAATCGCCTCATTCATTTCTCAAGTCTCCAGCAAAGCAGATATGAATTATTCAAGAGAAACGCATTGAAAAGTTTTCCCTCCAGAGGCTTCTTGCAAATCCAGGCAACACGAGAAGAAAGTCACAGATCTAATCTCAGAGCTACAGATTAAGGAGAAGACAGCATTTTTTCCCTTCCACTATGCTTCCAAAAATGTAGGATTCTACATTTCTACAGGAAGCTCTACAAAGAGAAGGAGAAAAAGCCTTAATGATAGAAAGGCTAGGAAAGGCACTGAATATCACTAGACTTTAATGCTAAAGCAGAAATGAGTAAAATGTCTCAGAAATACTTTCCTAATGTCAGGGAATGACAGAGGGTACCAGAAATGCTGCACCAAAGGGATTGCACTCTGCTATCTGAGAATACATTCTTTTTTTGGTGGTTCAGGCTGAAAAAATGAACTTTGAAATACTCAACAGTACAAATTAGAAAGGAACATTTTCACTAGTTTTTTACTTCATTTGTTCCTCAACTCAGAAGCAAGCTAGAACAGCTGAAGTACTCCCCCCCACTACAACTCTTCTTTCCTCTGGACAGAACAAAAAACTCAACTGTTAGTTCCTGTGTTTGTTAAAAGTGACTACACATTCTTTGCATGCAAGTTGCCATGTCATTTGTCCTCTGAGCATAGCCATGTACTGACACTTCTCAACTGATTACCCAACATTGTGTACAGTTGCTCAAAACCCATCATTTGTATTGGCTGTTTCCTCAATCAAATTATCATTTCTCCATGCAGAACATTGTGATGAAATTTATGATCACAACACAGAGAATGGAAATTATAATTTTATCATGAATCAGCAATTGTAGTGTTAGTAAGTACTAATGACCTATGGTGACAATTGTTATCATTGCAAGGAATTCCCTATAAGTGAGTGAAGAAGCAGGAAATGCACATTATTAAGAACTGAAAATTCCTCTTTTTGATGCTGCTTATTTCAGGAAGTTCCATCAAATTGGAGGTTAAAGAACTTCCCTCAGTTTCTGGGAAAAAGTCCCCTGAAAAGTCCAATCATTACCTGAAGAAGAAGGAACAAAATCAGAGGAGAAAATAAAAGAAAAATTATGTTGATGGAAGAGTAGGAGTCAACCCTAGGAATGTTCCTCTCATCATGTCTGGCCTGTTACTTTTCTCCTTGCTAGACAACTCACTGTTACTGGCGAAGGTTGGAACCATGATAGTTAGATTGATCTTTGCTCTGATCCACTACAGCAATTGTTACAAACTACTGCTGGTCAGATTAATGGCTTCAGAATTACAACAAGACCCATGTAAATGTCACTTCATAAGACTAATGAGAAAAGATTTTTCAGACATTATCAATGAAATCACAAAGCACTCATTACAGAAGTTGAAACATGAGAAACTGACCTTGAAAGAGGGACGGCTGGATGTTGCTGACATACTGAAATGCGTTTTTAAAGAAGACCAGCATCGTGGAATACACTACTTGATTCTTGTATTTAGTGTGGGCATCACTATCAAAGTTACTGATGTATCTACAGAGATCTTTCATTCGATGCAAGATATCACCAAAACTTCTGAGAGGAAGAGATAAAAAGAATTCAGGATACTACACAGACCCTGAAACTAAAGGAAACAATGCATAGTGAATATGAAAATCTTAATGTTTCTGCTGAGAACATCCCCTAACCTAAAGTCAGTGAAGGCTGGGAGTACATGCTAGTGAAATTTCACTAAACATGTACCATGTTTCTCTTTGCTGAGGCACATAGGGAAGGATACCTCACAGTACTATAGTTCTTATGCATGACTTTGACCATCAAAAATTGAGTTCAGAGTCTAATTTCCAAGTGCTCTCTGAAGACATGTTTCTGCTTCACACACTAGTCTTGAACAAAAAGCTGCTGTGAACTTATACAAAATTCTCATGTTAAAAATCTCCTTCAACACATCTCCTTAAGAATTAAAAAGCTAAATTGTTCTTGAGAAGAAATAACTGGAAAAATACACTTTTCTTACCTTCTTCCCTTATCCATTTGCCATTCACACCTCATTCCCACCACAGACAGTATTTTAAACAGCCTCTCCCAAGGATCTGTAATCTGAGATGACTTTTCTGTGAGACCATCTATTACGTATTTCTGAGAGCTGCGCTTGCTTGGAGACATAATATCAGAGGAATCTTGTGAACCTAGGAAAACCAGCACATTTTTCATAAAGAAATCAAACAAATTGATTAATTTTCAATAAGAAGACATGTAAAAATTATGTCAGAGCTTTCAGGGTAACCACTCTTTACTGAGAAGGCTAATGGGGAGCAGAAGGCGTTTCTGCCTCCTCGTAGGAGAGAGCTGACAGGCTGAATAAGGACATTTTTGACATTTCGTCCTACTTCTCAGTAGATATGTTGAAGCATCATGAGCATCATGACTAAGCAGTTGAAGCACCATGAGGTATTTTGGAATCAAAAACTAAGAAACATCAAATACTGCTATTAATCCTTGTCTACACGTTACAGAATATTAAAAAAAAAATCCTCATTTTTTTATTTTTGGACATCAGTAATACTAAAATACATTCTAAGAAAGTTTAATTTTGTAAAAATATTCTTACCTTGATATTGGCTTTCTGTCTGTGTAGATCTAGTTACATAGTTAATATAAAATTCTGCTGCTTTATTCAGATATTTATATAACAAGCTGGCAGGAAGTCGTACATCCGGATTGTTAATTATCAGAGGAAGAACATCACAAACTAAAACAGAAAACAAACCAAAAAAATCCTTTAGGTTTGTGAGGGTGTTTTGGTCTGGTTGTCCTAGGTACGGTTTCTCAATCACCAGTGTTGAGCCTTCATCTGTGGCTGACCATACATCACAAAGAACCCCACATGAATGGCTGTAATGCCAATTTGCACTACATGATCAGCCTGGACTATTGTGGCCTGAGCATCTCCTCACTGAAGTGGTTTTCTAATTGCAGTATCTTGAAAGTCTGAAGAAAAGTACCAAGATTAGTGTCTATAAAGCCATTGTGCTGTCCACTCTTTTATATGGGTCTGAATTGTGGGTCATCTACCGCCGCCACCTGCGTCTCCTGGAACGCTTCCATCAGCGCTGCCTCCGCACTATCCTAAACATCCACTGGTCTGATAATGTGACCAATGTGTCTGTCCTTGAACAGGCAGCAGTCACCAGTATCGAGGCCATGCTGCTGAGGACGCAGCTGCGCTGGGCAGGGCATGTCTCCAGGATGGAGGATCACTGCCTCCCTAAGATTGTGCTCTATGGTGAACTTGCCACTGGCTGCCGCAAGAGAGGAGCCCCGAAGACGAGATACAAGGACTCTCTGAAATAATACCTCAGCCTGGGCCATATTGACTACCATCAATGGTCCACTCTGGCCTCCAATCGGGAGACTTGGAGACACATCATCCATAATGCTGCTGATTCCTTTGAGAACGCACAGAGAATCAGTCTCAAGGAGAAAAGACAACGCAGAAAGAACCGTGCCTCACCAACACCGCCTATGGAGACTTTCTGCTGTGCTTTTTGCAACTGGACTTGCCTATCTTGCATCGGCCTCTTTAGCCATCAGCGCGCTTGCAGCAAACGTGGGTAGAGCCCTTCCCAAATCTTCGTTCGCAAAGCCTAGCCATGATGATCTTGAAAGTAATTTTACTGATCTGAGAATCCTGGCACACTAAAAAGTAAAACAAGAACATTAGTATTTTCTTACCAAATAATTTTCTAAAACAATTCACTGGAGATTCCTGGTCTTCAATACTTTCAGCGTCTAATAATGTTTCTCCAAGGCCTACCTGTGTGAGCAGAGATGAAAATCAAAACTCTGGACCAGCGGTTTTAGAAACTTTTTCAACTGCAATTCAATGGAGTTGAATAGTAATTCACTGGATGCATGAGTAGCAATTCACTCTATGGCAACAGCAAGTATAGTTAAACTATCCATACTTAATAACAGGTGAAAAGCAATGCCAGAAGCCAGCAAGACAAAACAAAGAGAAAAACTGTGCATGTGACTGCATCAGTAAAGACATGCACAGACAGGTGAAAGTGATATACGACTGATATTCTTTCATTTACAAAACAAAGGATTGTTTTATTTGCTTCCATTTGTTTTCTGCCTAATTCCTTCCTGGTAGTAATCTCACAATACAGCAATCTGAACTATTAGCCACAATTAAACATGAATAAAAATACTCACTCCCTCACCAGGTAAAGGAAAACATATTTCAGCAAAATCTCAAGAAGCAGAGTGTCAATATCCTAAACAGTCATTATGAGCTTCTCTTCTCTTACCCCGTGTTGCACCACCGTCTCTGGGAAACGTCGCAGAAGCAGTAGTAGCATTTCTGCCCTTTCTAATGTGTTAAAACACTGCTCTGTTGCCTTCAGTAACATTTCACACTGGACCCGACCAGGAAGGGTTTCAAATAATCCTTTAAAAAAAAATAATCAAAATATTTAGCTGAACACATTAAAATGTGTCTGAATTGTAAAGGTGACTGACAAAGAGTAAAGATGACACCTTGCCATGCAGAGCTTTTTTCTGTTTTTAATACTCACGCTTGAAGAAAAAGAAGTCCGTTTCATTCAGAGATGACCAAATAAATATTTATCTGTGTTTATTTGGCTGCAGAATACTTGCATTAACAAGTAAGACTGCTACTGAGTGGAATACTCAGAATCCTAATACTTCGGCATTCAAGATTTCAAGATGCTTTTTCAAGACTGTTCATTTATTTTTGACTCACTTCTACAATGAATATTTTAATTACTAAAAATCAGTTTTTCCAATTTAAACTTCCAGTGAGATACAAAAAAGAAACTAACCTATCCTCCCTGTATGCTTTATGAATTTGCTCTGAAAAATAAATACACCCCATGCAAAATCAAATGTTTACTTAAGTGGAATAGCCTGTATGGACAGCTACACACTGCTTACCCTTCCAGCTTCTGAAGCATGTATTCAAATAGCAGGTGTAAATCCTGCTTTCAAAACTGCCTTGGTTGCCAGCAGTGGGAACAAGCCCTTCTGGTCACCATTCATTTTCATAACCCTCACTTCATACATACAAATTCACCCCATTTCTATGATCGTTCATTGTTCTCAGTAATCTGTGGGATGATGATTCTTAAATCCCATTCCACTTACTCCCTATTCAGTCTCTTTTCTAAGTACTCGTTGTTCTAGCAGACTAAGGCTACCCATACCAGAGACAAAGCAATGGGAATCAGCTTGTCATATCCCTTTATTTTTCCTAAGCCTAACGCACTACATGAAGTCTCTAAGGCTGAGTTGAGGTAAAAGAAACCACTGCAGCCCACAAGCAAAGTTAAAAAGATTGACATTTACTTGTCATGCTAGATATGTAACCAGAGGGTTTATCTTCAGGTTCCTTCAGGACAGAATCCTTACCTCTTAAAAACTGTGTCTGCTTGTCCTGTGAGTCATTCCTCAGTGCTGATGTAATAACACTGATCTCCCTCCATACAGCAGGTTGGTCTGGAAAATTCACAAACCTGTAACACAGTTTGAGGCAAGGAATGCACAGTGATCTCAAAATCTGGTTCCAAGGCAAAACCTTCCCAAGAAAAGTATGCGCACGGGCAAATAGAAAATAAAACCTTCATTTCTACTGTCTATTTTTAATTAATTAGAGCTTTTCTGCTTAATTTATACACATGGATTCTCAAGAACACTCACACAGTATTTTTCAAAAGTCTAACATTTACAGAAACAGGCACCTGTGTAGAGTTTCAGCTCTGATTACTTACATGTCGTAGAGCAGCCTGCCCGCAGATGCTGTCCTTTCAGCATTCCTCTCAATAGTGTACATCTCATACTGCAGGATGCAAGAACAGAACATTAGCTTTCACTTTATGAATCAGATTAGTCCTTCCACTCTAAAAATCTGTCCTCAATTTGCTACAGCAGTCTGAATAACAGAAAACTAAAGGGCTGCAACACTTGCTGGACAAATTAGGTGAATTTAGACTATCTAATCATGCACTAATTTAGGCATAAACTTCTGTATGATAATATACTTATTAGTAAAATTATTAATATTAACCGCCTTCCAAAAGGCCTACAGGGAAGCCAGAGAGCGACTCTTTGTCAGGAACCACAGTGACAGGTGACAGGTATAAGGAATAATGGGTACAAATCGAAAGAGAGGAAATGTAGGTTAGATATTAGGAAGAAATGCTTTGCTGTGAGGGTGGGGAGGCACTGGGGCAGGTTGCCCTGGGAGCTTGTGGATGGCCCAGCACTGGCAGTGTCCAAGACCAGGTTGGACCGGGCTTGGAGCAACCTGGTCTCGTGGGGCTGGGATCAGATGATCTTTCAGGTCCCTTCCAACCTTTAACATTCTATGAACATGCTGGCCTAATCTTTACACAAACAGAACACTTAGAAACCAAAGAGTTCCTTGGCCAGGGTCTGTACCCAGTCAAACGCAACGCAAAGACCCCAAGCCGTTGCAAAAGCCGTAAGTAGGAGAGACACTTTAAATTATTATTGCTATTGTCCCCGGAGCACCCGGCGGCCCCACTGGCCGAGCCGCCTGTCAATCAGGCAGCGCCCTCAGCGAGGCCGCGCGGCCCGGTGTCGCGGCACCGAGTGGGGCGCGACACGGGCGGCGCTGACCTGGATGTTGAAGTCGGCGGGGTAGAGGCTCCGCGCCGTGATGAGCCAGGCCTTGGCCGCCCACAGGTCCGCCGGCACCAGCTCCCGGGCCCGTTTCACCAGGAACTCACAGTCCCCCTGCGCCGACATCTTGCCCCAGCCCCGCCCCGCGCGCCGGGCATTGCGCATGCGCCCCGCCACGCTCCGAGGCGGGATCGCCCTCTCTTCCGCCCCTCTCTGCAGCGGCGCGCTGCTGAGGGAGCGCGCGCCGGCCGCCATCTTGGAAGTGGGCAGGGGATACGCCGGTGCTGGCAGGGAGGTGCGAGGGCTTGCAGGGCGGGAGGAGGCTGAGTACGGCGTGTGGGGCGGGCACCCGGGGACGTGCGAGGCCTTGTGTAGCCACGAAGGACTACAGTCACTTTGTGTAGCCCAGGGTGATAGTCTGGGTTCCAAAGCGACCGTAAGGAATTTTGGGAGCAAAGGTGAAAGGGGCCTCCTACCCTTCAGCCTCTGGCAGCCAGTGTGGTCGCTGGGAGGAGATGGACTGGGCTACTCTCAGGAAACCTGAATCTTGGCACTGCGTGTCGTGTTTTGGGTCTGTAAAGGTGCTTAGAGGCGGTGGAGTTAAATCAGCGATGTCAGGTGCAGTGGAGCACCACCATCCTTAGGCAGGTGTTGCTGTAAATCAAAGCCCACTTGAAAAGTCTAAGGCACTGATTTGCGGAATAACTGCCCCACAACCAAATAGGTTGTAGAGAGGTACGTTTATTCAGCGCCGGGTGCACGGGGGATAGCTCCTCCGAAAACGTGCACACTTGTCTGTGCTCACAGGCTTGTTTATATGCAATTACAGTGTACATATTCATTACTTTTCTATACATATGCATTATTTTATTAGAAAAAGGCAGGGTTATTCTAATCAGTTCCCGGAAATAATTTCCATTTTCTCCGCCTTGAGCCCCTCCTCTCTGAGTTTGTGCAGTGATTTCTAGTGATCTTGGGCAGGGGTCTTCGGGGGTCTTGAGGATGAAGATTATAGTCTTCCTCGCTGTGCCCTTTTCAACTTTAGTTCAGAAGGCAGCTGCAACTCATCTTTTTAGCAGCTCGAACTGGTCTAATTAACGAATTTCTGTAGTTATCTTACCTTTTTGATATATTCCTTGACTTATTGTCTACAGAAACCACTGGGCCGTTTAGGAGTGGCCTTGGCTGTCTCTCCCCCACCGTGTGTAGGCTATTTTCATGTCTAAATGATTTAAAACAACCACAAAACATACTTTTTAAGAGATAAATCCCCTTATCAGCACTACTGCCTGGGCTCGTGCTCCTCAGAGGCTCTAACAGTCCAGTACCAAGGTCACCACCCACAGATGCCAAGGAAAGCAAGACCTTTCACCACAGGAGCACACCCAGCTTTCAACAGCTTGGAACTGAGACTTGCTTGCTACCATTAGTTTTCAGTGTTAGGATGCTTGATTGCAAATTCAGCCCTTTCTTTACTGAGTTGATATTTAAATTTCTGTTTCTTTGTTGCTTCCTTTGTTTGTTTTTTTCAAGTAGGCTCTTCCTTTCTGATGTCACAAGCGACCTTATAGACTTTGCTCTTGGGGACTTCCACTGATCAAATCCATAAATCTACATATCTAAGAGTTAGTGTAATAATCTGATCAGCAAATAGTTTTAACAGGCTGTTAAACCTGTTACAGATAAAGGCAAGGTCCCTATTTTCCTGCTGAAGTGACTGTGGTTTATTTTTGCCTTGTTCTTTCTTAGTTATTGCACAAGGCTCACATATGCCTCTCACTGCTGCAGATGAGAATGTGTTCCCACAGTGCTAGCCTACCACAGATTTTCAGCTGTAGAGTCCCTGTGAGGGCTGATAATCATGGCTTCTCAGCTCCTCTTCTTGATACTGTTGTCAATTTCTCCTCTTTCCATACTCTTTTTGTGGGAGTCTGATTTGATTTCACCCTGTGTCCATAATGTTGGCTGTGCCTAGGGGAGAGCCACAGTGTGAAAATCAAAAATCGGCAGATTTCAGCAAGAAATGTGCTTGCAACGGCTCTGCCCTCTGAGGGAACAGGCTGAGTCCAGGCTAACCTTGGTCATCATCATCATCACCATCATGGCTAGGCTTCTCGAACGAAGATTTGGGAAGGGCTCTAACCACGCTTGCTGCAAGCGCGCTGATGGCTAAAAAGGCCGATGTGAGATAGGCAAGTCCAGTTGCAAAAAGCACAGCAGAAAGTCTCCATAGGCAGTGTTGGTGAGGCACGATTCTTTCTGCGTTGTCTTTTCTCCTTGAGACTGATTCTGCGTGCATTCTCAAAGGAAGCAGCAGTTGTTATGGATAGTGTGTCTCCAAGTCTCCCAATTGGAGGCCAGAGTGGGCCATTGATGGTAGTCAATAGGGCCAAGGCTGAGGTATTATTTCAGGGAGTCCTTGTATCTCCTTTTTGGGGCTCCTCTCTTGTGGCAGCTGGAGGCAAGTTCACCACAGAGCACAATCTTAGGGAGGTGCTGATCCTCCATCCTGGAGACATGCCCTGCCCAGCGCAGCTACGTTCTCAGCAGCATGGCCTCAATACTGTTCAAGTTATTAAGTTAATATTAAGTTAATATTAGTTCACTGACCTTGAACTGTTGTGATTACATGCCCTGTTTTGACTTCCTGCTGGTGCACTAACAAATACTAATTAGGGATCCTTGACAAATGATGTCAGTAACAACTACTGCGCAAGTGCCTTACAGACAGCAGCTGGCCCACCTGTCTGTAGCCAGCGGTGCACACTGGCTGTGCGGGGTACTGTTCATTGCCCCCTTTCTCAGGGGGCACTGGTCAGTTTCACTGTACGCTGGTGAGTTGCACTCTTAAGGAGCACAATGTATGTGATTGCTTTGCCATTGAGGGAGGTGACAAAGCCACAGCAGAAAGTCAGCTGTCCCTCATAAAAACAGGCACTTCTTCCTCTTCTTCTTCTCCTGCCCCTGCTATTTAAACTCCAAACTGCTGTAGGATGGTACATGTCTTTAAAAATGGCTTCACAGCCCTGCAATCCCTTGCATGTGCAGCAGTGTTAATCACTGGCTGGTGTGTGGGTCTGTTCAGAGCTCTTCCTTCCCTATGTACTTGGGCAGATGCATATAGCCAAATTTTATCTAAAAATCCCAAACACTTCAAGAGTTTTACATTGTGGGGCTGAAGATAATAACAAAGGTGTGTATTCTGTCTCTTAAGATACTGCCCAGCAAGGGTTGATGGGTTGTTTGGGGTTCCCCATCTGCTGCCTATGAGGGCAGGATCAGGATACTGCAAGAGTGAAATGGATGGCAGGGGGTTTTCAAAAGTTACTTTTGAAAATGAATGGATGTGTGAGGAGCCCCCTGAAAAACTGCTGGTGCAGAATCACCCCTAAGACACCAGCTAGGCAGAGAGACAACAGTTCTTGAACCAGTTTCACAAGGTGTCCTGAAAGCAGGGTGTAACTGTATTTAATCCACTAGGCAAAGGGGAATATTTCCAGTGAATTTTTTTTTTTTTTTTTTTTTTTTTCTTGTGTGTGTGACTGTGTGTTAGCTTGACACTTTGGATTTTTCATTTATTTCTTTTAAAACGGTGAATAAACTGTTTTTTTTTTTTTTTCAAATTAAGTACTCTGCTGCTTCTTGCAGAGATCTGTTGAATCCTTGTTTCTGCTGTTATTCCTACAGCTCCATGTGTTTGCCGGTCCACTCAGCCCCTTCAGGAAAGGAGGAGCTGAGAGTCCTATTTTGCATCATACAAACAGTGTAACGTGACATGAGGGAAGAAGTCTGAAGGAGGCATAGGCAAAAGTAGGAACCACCTGAGGAGTGTTGAGGCTTGGAAGAGTTTAGACCCAACAGAGGACTTAGATTAAGTGCCCAACCCCTGGATTTAGGAAGTAAAACTGTTTACTCTGTGATCCTCTCATAGATACAAGACAGGCAGCAGGATCAGAATTGCAGGGGACAGGGTAAGTGATGTCAGTGAGCAAGCAGGAAACACCACTGACGTTTCAATTGTGGATGCAAGGAAGGGGAGCACTGTGGTTTTTGAGAATATGGGCACTGTGTCTCTATCAGGTGACATAAGAGTAGTATTTGAAGGTGCTTGGAGCATAAACTATAGTTTTTAGCTAAGGTAAGCTCTATTTAGAGCTGTCGCTGTACTAAACCAGAATCACTGATGTGCCAGTGGCACTACATGCTCATCTCCCATTCCAGGAGCCAAGCTTGTAGGTGGTGATGGGGCTGGACTGGTTCTGTCGGGGTCTGAAGCTTCCTCTCCACGTAAAGTGGCTTTCCTGAGTTCTTGCCCGTATTGTGCTGTTTGGATTTCCATAGTCCAAGGCATGCTGAAGGTCTCAACGTTTTAGCCAGATAACTGGAAGTGCACACAGCCTCCTTCCTGCAGGAATACAGGATTCAGCTGAAATGCCTACATGAGCCTTGTTTTTCAGGAAGAGGCTTTGTAGCCTTCTGTAGCAGGAAATAGGCAGCATTGACCTCAAGGCAGTTGAGTCATCTGACCCTGAGTAGGTTAATTTTTCCCTGGGACGATTGTCCTGTTTCTTGAGGAAAGCCTGTGAGTAACAGCGATAACGCAGGCAGTGGATGCAGGCGGTATAGCTGACACAGCACAGGGACAGAGATATACAAGGTATGAAAAGGCTGAACTGCAGACCTTGGTGGCAGTGCTCGTAAGTGCTTCCACACCACTGCTAAGGGGTTCCATGAGCCAGGAGAACATCCAGAAGACATTATTTTGGCACTCAACGGCAGCAGAGGGTTTTGAATGTCATTCACCACCTTCTAAGTTTCTGGATCAGTATAATCCCAGCAGATAGCCTCCCTTCTGTGTTGGCTTTCCTGGCTTGGTCCCGTAGGGTATTGTCATTTACACAGAACTAGTGTATTAACAACAAGCCCTAGAGGCAGGTAGATTGGGTTTGTGGTATGGGATAAAGCCATCTATGATGTGGAAGTGGAAAGTTTTGGATGACTGCTGTGCTGCATGGTGTGGGCTTGAATTGATAGCCATTCCTTAGGCCTGGGGACCAGGCGTTGCTGTCTGGCACGGGTAGCAAGGAAGGTACTCTCTTTTCTTAAGCTTTGCGTAATACTGAAAAGGATCAATCTCCTTAATATCTTATGGATGCAGCCTTGGAGAAAAGTCTCTGTTGAGTTAGCGGTATGGTGAGGTTTACACAAAAACTAGTCATCATGCTGAAGGGTTTGGTTTTTGTAGATTTTTTTTTTACCAGTTCTGTGCCCTTTGCTTTGTGCAGAGCTATTTCTACAACTGAGTGAGTTGTCTGGGCTGTCAGTCACTGAGAATTTGTAGTTGAGAACAAGTGTCTTCTTTGTCCCTTGCAGCTGGAGAATAGATTGAGATTGGGTGACAGAGAAAGGAAAAAACAAAAGGAGCTTGGGAATCCAAGAGTGGAACAACAGAGGATGTGTGGAACCAGCACAGCTCTCTCCACAGAGTGATACCTGTCAATGACCTCACAGGTGGCAATGTCAGTAAAAATGCTTATGTTTCAGCAGATCTGGTAGCTTCTCATGGAACGACAGAATAGAGATTTTTCAGTCTGGAGTTGTTTATAGTGTTGACAGCTAAATCCAAATTCTGGCTTCACAACACTGGAGTTGGCCACAATCCACTTAATTTCTGTAATAGCCTAAGGTAGCTTTTAATAATTGACCTTATTTTCACCGAATCAAAATAGTTCAAGTTGAGAGGGATGTCAGGAGATCATCTGGTCTGCCTACCTGCTCAAAGTGCAAATCACTGTTCTTTTATGATACTAAGATAAACCAAAAATCTATTTCAAGAAAGGAGCAAATGTCACCAGTTTCCTTTGGCCTGCAGTTTGACAGTGATGAGTGGTGAGGAGTAAGCGTTCATAGGGGGAAATATTTAGGTAGCCTTATGAGCAGATATTACTATTATTATGTGTTAAAATACTTGCCTAGCTTTTAGATCTGAGAAACTGAACCAGATTGTAATTGTCTTCCACACAGCACAGACAGAGTTATTAATCACCAAACTTATATGGCCAAAGCTATGTTCATATGACCCCAGTGACACTACAGCTGGGGCTTTGGACACAGTCTGGTGTTGTGAGAGCATAATAAAGCAGCACACTGCTTGGTGCACAAATAGAACCTTGCATTAAATTTACAGGGTTAAAAGCTTAAAAAATGCTGTATTTTGCTTCTAAGTTGAAGGCACTTTTTGCTGAAACTTACTCTGCTATTTATGAAAACACTTTTAGGAGAGAAATTCATTTTCACCTGGAAGGATTTCAAGAGAAGCTGTTGAAGAAGTAAGTTTTCCATATAGAAGTTCGCTAAGTAGAGAAAGAACATGAAGAGAATTTAACTCCTGGATATACTTCCTTTCCTTCTGCTGCCTTCCCACATATTCAGGCTCATAATGTCCCCGTGGCAACTCTGAAAGATGTATAAATAGAAAAGAAATTCTAAATTAACCAGCTGCATATGTTTGTCCCCACTTTTAGTTCTGCAGTCATGTTGAAAAGTGCATTCCACAGTTTATATTTTCCCTTTTTTATTCCTTCTCTTACCAATCCTGCTCTTCCTTGCAAGTTCTTTCTGCGCACGTCACAGGCATTCATCGCCTTGTCACTTGGAGTGGCACTCATCTCAAAAAATGTTGCTGTCTGCAACCTCCTTTTGTGGAAGGCATCGTGGGTCCCTTTGTAGGCGAAGCCCAGAAGGCAGTTCAGAGGACCTGATACCGGATGGTGCAGCTTGAACTGTGCTCTGAATGCCTTTGCTTAGGTCTCCATGGCTTGTAAAAGGGATGCAGGGTGGTGTCCTCGCCTGCAGATATCTGTGTAGTAATATCCTGTATGTGGTGATGAATGTGGCTTTATGAATGTTTAACCAGGTTGCTCAGTGTCCTTACTCCATTCACAGCCTCTAACGATGTCTTCAGTTATGGAGGGAGGGACAGTTAACTCATCCCGCGTAGCTGCAGTCTCTGGTAGCTATCCAGGCTCTCTGCACTAAACACAAAACTAGTCAGCAGCATGTGACTACTGATTTCCTTTAATCAGTGAGCGCTGCTTGGGCTACTCCGTCCCAGTGGAATTGCATTAGAGGTTTTCTCTGTAAGTACCCGTGCCTTTCAAAATTGCTTCGCAGCAGCACACTGAACGGTCTAAGGAGGGAAGGGAGTTTTAGCAAGTGATCAGTCATCAACAGCATCCTGCTCTTAAGCCGAGGTAATGATCGCTACTTTAAATGTGCCTGCATTTTCCCCAAGAGCACGCGGGTCTGATCCTTGAATGCAGGTACGAATCTGTGCTCAACTACTCTCATCATGTGCAGCCAAACCAGTTGAACAGCATGTTTATAGAAACTGTCCTTAAGAGCGATTGCCTCTTGAAGGAGCACAGCTCATATAAGAGGAGTGGGACTGTCTCCAGCCAGCCCTGTGAGACGATGCTGAGAGCATATTGAAAAGCTGTCTTCAGCAAAAGCTTGCCAGTTTAACAACTCTGTTCACTGTTCCTATTGCACAGTGGGCTCTTTGACGCAACAGAAAGAGCTGCCTTTTTTCCTTTTTTTTTTCTTCTTCTTTTTTTTTTTTCTTCCTCTTAAATCCGCCTGGCCAATTTAAAGCTTGTGGATATTTCTTCCCCCTTGGGGAAAGCTTATGTGAGGATTTTCTTTTTTAACAGTTCATTCCGTGAAACCTTTTTTTTTTTTTCTTGTTTGCTGTTAGAAAATGTTGAAGCTGAACACAAGGCTTTCATTGCAGGTCAGTGATTGAACTCTTGACCAAAGCATTTAACATTTGAGTGTCGCTTTAGTAAGCACTGTAGTTTGGGAGGAAAAAGCCAGTTAATCAGGTTGTATCTTGTGAGCCCATGTGTGGCTACTACTGGAACAGGAATCTTTTCCGGTCTTCAGTGACTGAGTCCTGTGCAGTTGAATTTGCAATCTTTCTTTTGTAGACAAATATACCAAACTAATATTTTTGTGAGAATTGAGGTGATATCACAGTTGTCTGTATATTATTTAATTCCTGAATGTCTCTACTCCCTCAAAATGCAATAAACCTTAGTGTGAATTTCAAATATAAAGTTTTTGCCTTTTTATTTTGCAAGAATTGTGTTTTTGAGGTTTTTTTACCTTTTTTTGTTTGTTTGTTTGGGGTTTTTTTACTTTTTTTCTGCACACTTTACTGGGAAGCATGTTATTCCTGGACACATGCTGTCTGCAGAGAAGATAATTATTTTCTGTTTTGTATTTCTTCTTAGACTGCTATCAAGGGAGCTAAGAAAGGATGTAGACATATTGTTAATGTCTCTTTTCAAGCTGTATTTGAGGTAAGGAAATTTTCTATCCTATAGTTACTAAGATTATTCTGTTGCTATTTGTTTAACTCATTGATAAAATGTGTATAGGATAATCACAAAGCTGTTCCTTGTCTATGTGACACTTAAAACCCTGTATTTTTATTTCAACAATATCTACTACAGATCTTCATGTTTCTATTAGCTTGTGTACTCTAGATAAATGAAAAATCATTTTTGTAATTGCTTTGGTTTTCTCCTCTATCACATTTAGAAAGGGAGTGTGTGAATGGATTTCCTGCCCTGTGTAGGGAATTCTTATGCAAACTTTATGAAACTGAGTTTCAAATTGTTTCCACTGTGAATCACTTTCTTTGTAGGATGATGACTTTTATGGTCATGTTTAACTTCAGTAGAGTTGTTTTCAAACATATACAATGCATTTTTTTGGTGTATTCTTTTTTAACAGCAGTCCAAATAAAATAATTATTCATATCAGACTGTTCACTTCCTTCTCCACTTAATGTTGCCTGTTATGGGAAGCATATAGCTTTGGAAGATTGAATCATTATTTATGAGTATCAGTATAGCTGAAAGGTATCACTGCAACATTGGCCAATGGAACTGCATTGAAAATGGAATTTGTATGGGATGCCACTGTTGATGAGTTATGATTAGTGCCTGGGGAATTAGAAAGTACTGCTTCTTGTTCATATTTCTTTTCAATCAATTTAAGAGCTTGCCATTAAAGGAAGGTTAATTTTTCTTTTACCCTTTTCTGCATCAAGGTTACAGTTTTTATAACTCAAGATCTTTGCTCATGCTTTCTATAATTTTATCATTATTTAAATAAATCCATCTGAATCTTTGTGGCATTTTACAAAGGAAGGTGTGTATTCAGGCAGACATGCTGGTTTTTGGTGTTATAAATCCATATCCTCTCAGAGTGAAAATACACAGTTTATGTCAGCAACCTGTTTTCTACTGTCAAAAAAAAAAAGCTTACTCCCTACTGCTGAAGTTACCTCAAGTTGAACGTGCCTTAAAGCTCTTAAAATTTAGCAGTATAATAAGCAGTCTTTATATTGCATGTTTTCTGAAGCTTTTTCTCAAAAAATTAGATACCATCTCAGATCCACCATCCCTGGCAGAAGGTGCATTGGGCTGCATTCCTTCCCTTCTGATCTCCAGTTTGTGAGGTAGTTAGTCCTGCTATTCAAAGAGGATCTTATGAGAATCACACCATGGTATATTGACATTTCTACAGACATGACTTTGCCAGAAAACATGAATGGGGAAGGAGGATTAGTTATATAGGTGATTTAGTGTGTTCTTTGGGATCTTTGAAGTTGAAGCAATATCTTACTGGATTCCATCCTTCTTGCTTTCCCAATGATTACTGGGAGATATTTGTTTCTCCTAATGTTTGTGGTGTCAGCTTTCTACGTAATAAATGTAGCAGAGCTTATGGCTTGCTATATTTCTCTTTGCACGCCCTGAACAGTGTCAGGTTAACTGGGTGCTTGTTCTATTACCCTAGTGACCTGGTCTACGGCTTGCCATGGCCTTAGTAAGGAAAGGCTAGTTAGTCTAAATCATGCACAAGTCAAGACAGGTTAAGAGGAAACGCACTAAGAACTTTTATTTGTAACAGTTAAAGTCTGTAACAGACTTAGCAACACTTACGCAAGATAGAGACACAAAACATATGGCAAAAATGCTTAATCTATTTATACCTAGCTTATATTAGAAGTTTTTACTCCATCGTGCTGATTTGATTCTCTTCTGAAAAGATTTTCTTGTTTGCATGTGGCGTACCTTTCAGGTTACATCTATTGGAAAAAGTCTGTTTATGAGCCTCCTCTGATGAGAAAAAGCTTGGTCACACCATGTCTTTGGGAGCATACCTCAGGCCACTTTCTGATTCTTGAGGAAACTCAGTTTTTACTCAGTTGCTTCTACAAAAGTTTTCAGACAGTGCAGTGTTAGTCTTTCATCTCCAAACCATTTCACTTGTGTCTACCCAGATAAGGTGTCATTATTGTTCTTAATTATTTCATTGTTAGAGACTGGCAGATATATTTATTAGTGTATGTGTTACCTGCCTATACTTCACTGGTTAGTCAAAAAGAGAGTAAATATCTTCACTTCTCTTTGGTCTTAGCATTTTTTTGGGGGGGGATGACGCTTGGTTTTCAGAAAAAATGTATTCATGGTGAGCTGTATTCTCTACCAATGAGTATATTAACATATTCAACCTTGTGTAGAGCTCTGACTGGCTTTCTCCTGACGCTGAGTAAGTTGCTTGTCAGAGGAAAGCAGAGTATGTTACCGCTTAAGGATGGGCCCACTGAAGTATCTGACAAGACTTGGGGGACATAAACTGAAGAGTTTAAAGATCAAGGGCTAGAGAGAAATGAATCTGTAGCACACTTGAGAAATTGTTTTTCTTTTAACTCTTCAAGGTGCAAACATTTCACTTAGATTATCTCCCCATGTGTTTAAATTAGACTGAGTGTGTGACTGCACCACACTGAGTGTCTCCCACAGCCTTCAGTGAGCTTGACCAGCAAAGTGGCAGTTATCAGCATCTGCTTTGGGAAATGTCATGAGCCTTTTGATCAAGCTGAAAGAACCTTATTCCTGGTGTCCAACCTCAGCTGCAGCAAAACATTGAAAGTTATGGGCTTAAGAGCAAGTTTCTAATTGCTTCTGTTCATTAAGTACTCATTTAGGCTATGGCTATAGATAGTAACTGCTCAGGGGTACAGAAAGCCTATCTTGTTTTTTCACATCTTCATTAGGAAGAATGGTCTTCCAGGAACTGTTTGGCATTCTTTATTGTGATGTTCTTTGTGTTGATATCTGCTGTTAAGTTTCTAGTGACCAAGAGGTGTTGGAGAAATCAATGATGAGGCTGTGGAGACTTTTCAAGTTTCTTTTGCTTTTTTTCTCAGAAGCATACATTTTGAAGGCTCAGCAGTGCAACCACTTTTAACCACATTTAACTGTGTAGCCTGACAGAGATGACTGTGGGTTATTTACATCTCTTCTCTAGACTGTCAAAGGCAACCCAGATCACATAGCTTCTTGCCTTTACTAGAACCTATGGAAGAAATATCATAGTCATTCTGTAAAGTTAGTGCTATTCCTTATACTGAGAGCAAAACTTCAGAACCTTAGCTCCTCACTCTGCGAATAGTTACAGTTTTTCATTCTGTTTTCATGTTCATCAGTAACAGGTTTATGTGTTTAGGCTAAATTGTACTATGCTAACTCTGTTCCATGCCAAGCACCATTAAAGCCAATGGGAGTGTTCTTGAGAGTACATAAGCAATAAATATTGTTTAAGGATCATCTAGTTCCAACCTCCTGCCGTAGGTAGGGACACCTGCCATTGGATCAGATTGCTCAGGGCCTGGCCTTGAACTCTTCCAGGGATGGGGCAGCCACAGTTACTCCAGGCAACCTGTTCCAGTGTCTCACCACATTCATGGTGAAGAATTTATTCCTAATATCTAATCTAAATCTACCCTCTCTCAGTTTAAAGTCATTCGCATTCCTCCTTGACCAATTCCTACATGCCCTTATAAAAAGTCTCTCTCCAACATTCCTGTAGGCCCCCTTTGGCACTGGAAGGCTACTATAAGGTCTCCCTGGAGCCTTCTCTTCTCCAGGCTGAACAATGCCAACTCTCTCGGCATGTCTTCATAGGAGACATGCTCCAGTCCTCTGATCGTCTTCATGACCGTCCTCTGGACATGCTCTAACAGCTCTGTGTGCTTCTTATGTTGAAGACCCCAGAGATGGATGCAGTACTCTGCAGCTACAAAGCTCTGCAGGACTCGGCAGTGCTGCCAAGCACAGTATTCAGTCTGCCCTAAACTCTGTGAAGTTGCAGTTCTGCTGTCCCGTTGAAGGCATAGAGCTTCTCTGCCCATTTTATTATTGGCCTGCCCCCAGCTCAAGAGAAGGTGCTTGCAGAGGTGGTATGAGTCTAGTAGAGACAAGTAGTTTGCATAAAGTAATGCAAGTACTCAAGTATTTGTTAGTGATGTCTGTGAGCTAGATTTGGGGAGTAACAACTGGAAAAACTTGGAAAGAAGTTTTCATCTTCACTAGCAAGTAGAGGAGGTGATAGCTTTCATTTCCAAGTCTGTGCCTGTGACAAAGTGAGTTACCCCTCCAATACATGAATTACCAGTGTCTTCATGTTGCATTGCCTTGATAACAGAGAAACATAAGTAAATCACTTGAACATTCCTGTTTGGAAAGAAAAGAATAACAGAACAGAGATAGAAACTCTACTGAAGTGAAATCCCTGGGAATTTTTTTTCCTTTTTCTCTCTATTGTGTGTCCGAAAGTGGTCCTGCAATTTACTGGCAAGCAGACGTCGAACAATATGCACTCCAGCAGCCTTGGAACACTGTGCAGATCCCCCTGGGAATTGTTTCTGCTGGAGGTGGTTGAGGAAGCAATAAGTTTCTGGCTTGCTATTTCTGAAAAAAACCTTTTTTTTTGTTTTAATAGCTAAAG
Source organism: Grallaria varia (assembly GCA_013396735.1). Classification (NCBI taxonomy): domain Eukaryota; kingdom Metazoa; phylum Chordata; class Aves; order Passeriformes; family Formicariidae; genus Grallaria; species Grallaria varia. The sequence goes on from VWZG01010291.1 coordinate 323,859, forward strand.
CTATAAATAGTTGACAGTTCTTAAATTGAATAATTCTCTCTTCCTTTCCAGGATGAGAAACTGGATGAAGACTTTCAAAGCCAAACCCCTGCAGCTAGATATCTCTATTAATCATCTGCTTGTAATGTTGCTCAGGTTTTGAGTCAATTCTCTTATTGTTCCAGTTTTGTATTGGGTGAAAACACTCACCCAGAGTCCTGCCAGTGGGTCAGTGGCAGAACCAGAGGCAGAACTTAAGTCCCTTTCTTTTCATTGCAGAGCTATGACTACTAGATTGTATTTGATTGTATAGCCATATTTAGAAATTTGGTTTTCAAAACAGTTGAGCCATCTGTAATTCCACCTGGTTTAGACACGGATTTACTAAGTGATCATTGCTTTTGAAAGTTGGGTTTATAAAGAATTACAGGCCAAAATATTCAACCCACAGGAGTGATTGAATATCCAAAGGGCTCCCAGGCACATGCATTAAAGCAGATGGCTTCAGAAAATTTCACATGTTACTCAAACAAGCACTGATGGTCACTGGTTTGTGTCGCACTCACATCATGTGAATGGTGACAGGTAAGGTGTTATGTCACCTGTGCTGCCGTTGCTTCTGCCAAGGTGGTACTTCAACTACATCTGGGAGGGCTTACAAGGCAGAACTTTTCAGTCTCAAAAGTGGAATTTTAGTCCTTATATAAGATTTTTTTCCCAGCATTTTCTCATATGATTTGACTTCAGAGAAGATAGCTATGAAAGTGCTGGCTGTGGTGACCATAACAGAAGTAGGTACAGCTGCATGTGCCGGGGATCAATGGTAATCACTCAGCGAACAAAGCGGCTTCCAGTTATGAAGGATGCATTGTGCGCGTTTTTCTTTTTTAGCTTTTGTAACCAGTCATCCAACCCCTGATAGGACTGTTAGATTTCAACTTGTCCAGACATTTTCATTTATGTATCCTACAACTATCTTTTCATTAACATTTAGGATGACCACACAGATACGGACTTCCTTCAAAGACACAAACTGTAAAAGTTGTATTGATTTCAAAGGAGGAACTTTTTATCAAATAGTCTTTCCTATATGTACTTTTAATGTGGCGCCACTATTTTAGAAAACCATTCCACTTCAGTTATAATATCTGAAAATAGAGGTAATGCTTTTGAAACACCTTTTTTTACAGGAAACTTCGTATTATTTTATTTGTGAGAAGGTGAAGCCTCTTGATGCCAGGGAAGAGATTTTAAATAAACTTTGTGAAAGCTTGTAAAAAGCCATTAACAAAATACAGAGTGGTGTGTATTGTGAATCAGGCTACCAGCGCTGTTTTTTTATCATCAGAGTGCTATTTAGTAGAAAAAATAACTGAGGGGAATATGTAACACATCAGAATATTGCCTCAAATCCTAGAAAATTGAAACAGAAATATTTTAGATTAATTAACATATTTTCAAAATGGTGGTTTATTTGAGATACAGGGATAACAAATGGCCTAAAGAGCATGTCACCTTCCAATTTGCAGGATAGTGTAAGGTGATCTTATGAGATCAAGTCAGTGGTGAAGTTTTCTCATGTTTAATTGAACCACATATATACATTTATTAATGAATTTATAAGCTATTCCAAAAATACGCCAGTTCTCTGAAAATTGTTCAGGAAATGAAAAGCACTTATGTAATGTTAAAGGAATGAAAGGAAAATTTCTTAGCATTAGAGAAGGGAAAATAAAGCTTCACTCTAAAATCCTCAGGAACTAACTATGCTAAGAAACTAGATCATGGCAAATGTAAAATACACACAAAAGAGCCAGGTGGGGGTTGGTGTCTTCTCCCAGGCAGTCAGCAACAGGACAAGGGGGCATGGGCTTAAGCTCTGCCAGGGGAAATTTAAGTTGGATATTAGAAAAAAATTCTCTACAGAGAGAGTAATCAGTTATTGGAATGGCCTGACCAGAGAGGTGGTGGATTCACCGTCCCTGGAGGTTTTTAAACTGAGATTGGACGTGGCACTGGGTGCCATGATCTAGTAAATTGACTGGAGTTGGACCAAGGGTTGGACTTGATGATCTCTGAGGTCTTTTCCAACCCAATCAATTCTGTGATTCTATGATTCTATCTCAGAACCTCTAACAAGTACTATAATGAATTGTTAGTGCTAGTTTTTAGATAGGGACAAAAAGAGTTTAGAAGTCCACATGCATGCATGTTTGCATTTGTCCAATGTGGTTTAGACTTAATTTTTCAAGCTTGATACTGGATCTGCCTTCTGCTATGACAGCCAGGTAGAAGAAGCTGAAGAAGGTTGCTATAACATACCTTATTTGCCAGCAATTCCAGGGAGTGGTATACATGACAGGAGAGACAGAACTATATGGGATGCCTGAAAGTGCCTTGTACTCCAGCTGCAGGGAGTACATGGAAGCAGAGCATTTCTATTTCACCAGAAACACCTCTTACTGTGGGGTGTTAGTTATTCCTGGTTAAGCACAGGTGGACAAGTGAGCCACGTCCAAGGAAAATGTAAGCTTTTCTAAGAGATTTTATGGAGGTGTTACAGACTTTTTCCAGTAAGTTCGAGGCTGTAATTTTCTTATCTTTGCAGTTCATCTGCTTGGGTTGGTGAAAATGGGCTCATCTGGTGGTAAAGCTTTTTGTTTTTTTCTAAGGTACTTGTTCATTTCTTATATTCTGATTAGAATCTTTTCAGCTATGAACTACTAAAAAGGTCATAGCTTCAGAGTCCCAGTCAAAAAAACTTGTCTGGCAACTGCTTACTAATCTTGTAAACATATTAAACCTCAATAGCAAAGAGACACAAAGGTGTAGATTAGAGTTATGAGTTAGGATTTAAAAAATTCTCAGTTTCACCTCTTTCCTAAGATGACAGCCTGTAAAGTGCATTTGAAAAGGCATTGCATGTCTGTTGGAACCCTCTGGCATTTTACTAAAGTAATCTTCATTTGTTTTCTAAGCCTTATTCCTGATACCAAGGATTTTTCACTGGTTTAATATTACACTATGATTTCACCTTCAGGCAACTCCAGCATGCCATTTATGTGGGTCACATATTCCTCCTCCACCTCCTCTATATTGATCTAGGACTTCCAATTATTTCCATATTCATTGAACTCAGTCACTACACAGCCAATCAAAACAGGCAGACTGCTCAATGTCTTTTCCACTCCTGGAGTAATTTAATCAGGGACTGACTACATTATTTTCTCAGAGAGACAGAGCTGTGCATGCCAGGTGATCTGCAGAGGAAAACAGCATCATTATTATAAGGCTTAGATGTTTCATAACATTTTTGTTTCTGCAACTTGTAGTGCAGCTAACGGTACTGTCTTGATGTATTTTCTAATATGCATGATTCAAATGTAATCAGTTAGAGGAGGTAGAAAAGAGGATGGATGAGTCATGGGACTGTATTTATGTTGTATGAGATTGAGTTTCAAAGCTGTTGGGTCCTCTGAGGTCCTTAATCACTGCTGAGTTTGTTTTACAGAAGTGCTGGTACTCACAGAGCAGATTAGGTCTATTTCCATAGTTTTCCTCTAGAGTTCCATCCTAGAGTTAAAAAATCTTTAATGGGAGTTTGATATTGGTACCTTCCCACATAAATATTTTAACTTTCATAAAACAGTAAAGGAAAGAATTGGCTGTGAGGGAAAAGTCATCAGGGAGTCCTGACATCCATTCTAATCTTCTTCTAATTCTGATTAGTGTGCTCAGACAACCCGAGAAAATAGTTGAGCCTATGCTGTTATAGGGAACTTTAGGTCCATGAGAATTTCCTTCCACTGAGAAGAGCTAGCTGGATATCCCTTGCTATCAAAAGGAGTCCAAGGGAAGGGTAAACTCTTCTCCAGAGTTACCAAGGAAAGAGAGAAGGTGTGGGTGAGGCAGATCACAGAGAATGGGTGTGATAAATAGCTGTGCTTTCTAATTTCTTTCTGCTGAGGACTGTTATTTACAAGAACATCAGCTTGAGGTGACAACTACGTTTTTCTTCGGAGGCCTGGGGTCCGATTACCAAGCTTGTGGGCGTGATTTCATGTTGGTGGAGCGGCACTTGGCCAGGTGAGCACTGCCTATTGTGAGTGCCACTGCAAAACTGTCCTGAGGTCCCCTTCCAACCTGGTATTCTATGATTGCTTTCCTGCTGCTTCTTTTAGGAGTGTTGTTTTCACTTTTATTTTGTCTTTCAAAAACTCAGAAACTAAAAAGAAGAAATAAATAAACCTGTGGATTCAAATAATTAGAGTCAAATTGTGTTGTTCACAGTTCCTCTCAGCTGAGTATGTATCACCATTAAGGTGACTTGTAATAAAATCATCTGACTCTCGAAGAAACCTGTCTAACTGATACTTGATCCTTTACAGTGGCATGTTAAAAGCTTTCATGTTCGTCTACACCTCTTTAGTTTATTGTTTCCTCACTGCAACTGCTATGGGCATCTCCAGTCTTGGCACATTTTTTCCCCTTTGTGTTTGAAGTAAATAGGCTTTTTCCAGTTAATGTCTATGATAATGTACCCAGTGGGGAGGGGGGAAAAAAGCACCTTCTAGAAGATTCCGATATTTCACATTGAGATTTTTGGAGAAGTAGTAATCAGCATATTAATAATAATGCTAACTCTTACAGTGCTAGGGTTGAATTTGGATTGTCAGGTTCCAGGTGTCTTTAAGTTCATTGTCTAGTTAAACTTCTTTGACTGGGTTTCTAAGACAGTCAGTGAAGAGAAGAAGCCACAGTGAGTGATTTCATCTTAAGTACATATTCTTTTATCTTTCACCATTTTATCTAAATGCATAATACAGGGTTCACATAATATATGCATAATATTGTCCTTGCTACAGTTGGAAATATTAAGAAGCAGACATGAAAATTACTTGCACAGGATCACATTATCTTCAGGAAGAAGACTTTGCATGCATATGCTGCCATTCAGTCCTATAATACAATGATACGTATATCTGTCAGGAGTTGATTAAGACTATCTTCTAGACCAATTTGCAGACCCTTTTGCCCTGGGAAAGACACGGAAACCTCACATGGTGACCTAGAAAGTACAGTTGTGTTTTGGAAAGGTTCTGATGTGCTGCATGCTGGTCACCTCAATGCACAGAGAGGACATCTGCTCTTCCCTACAGTGTTCTCTTTTTAACTTTAACGGATTTTTTTTCAGGAGAGGGCTTATGTATGAGGGACTGTAGTGTAATCTTTACAAGCTGAATGACACAACTTCTGAGTCATTGCTCCTAAGTTTATGGTACACACTTTCTACTAAACTTTTGGTCTTTCTCATCAAACTGATGTGTATGGTCAGTAGTAGCTCAAGGCAAGCGCTTCACATCTTAGGATGGAAGCAACAAAACACTGAAGTGTATTTTTGATATGGAATGAGAAAAGCAGGCAAGAACTATTCACAGCCCTTCACTGATACATTTTATTTTACATGGCACAGTTTCCTTTGAGTTAGGCCTGTTCTGGCTAAATCTTTATTTGCTTTGCTCAGCATACTGTGTCCTTTTCTTAATTTTGATCTGTTGTTGTTTTTTTTTTCCACGCATACTGCATCTTGCTGGTGATCCAGATTAAAATAAGCCCTTCACTTAGGTTTCTCAAGATCGTGTTTCAAGGTAGAGGAGAAGAATTGCCAAATTGCACTGTTGCTTTTCAGATCAGAAAGCAGCTAGGACATAAAATCTTACCAGTAGAGAAAGTTTGTTGCAATTCACACAGGAAAAAGTAGCTGATGTCTCTGAGTTGTGATATCTATGTCAAAATCAAGGCCTGAGTTTGCATTTGATTCCACATAGCCTGCAGTAAGAATTGGATTTTTGCCAGTCTCTTAAGCTAAAATTGACATTAAACTGCTTTTGCTTTCTTGAGTTCCCAAAATAGCTGTGTTAAAATTAATCCAGACGAGGCTCAGGTAATACAGGAGGTAACACAGAAGTGAAAAGCTTCTTTCTCACCCAGTGTATAACTCATTTAAGCCTAGGATGCCAAACTGGGATGCAATATCACCGTTGTGATATATTGACACTATTGTCAATACTGCACTTTGTGTTCTCATCTATTGAATAATCCTATTTAATGCTCAGAAATGACAGTTTATACTGAAATCCAGTTTTCTGGGAGGTCCCAGTGACTGAAGTTTGACTCCTGCTGAGACAGGACAGAGCAAATGTATGTTGGTATGTTTCTGCCTCTTTGGTGCTTCATACTTTTTGTCCTCGTAATTGTCTCCAGGACACAGTCTCTCACACTGAACATCTGCATTGGTCCACGTTTTCACTAAGTGGATAGCCTCGCTCTTAGGCTGGTCTAAGTCATGATGTACTTACCACAATAATTTTCATCTTTCCTGAGGAATTTCACCATGTGCAGCCTTTGCTTCATGTCCCTTTCCAGGGTTCATTTGGCATCTCTTATTTTTCCCTCTGCCTTGATGTTTGATTAAGAGTTTACCTAACTGTCCTGTGATGCTAATTGCATTACCTCTGAGTAATCCAAGACATGCAGACTGACATTTGATTTTCAGTGGAATAGTAACTGGGGAACAGATCTGCTTTGCTTTCACAGATATTATATTCAGATGAAACATATATTGTCATACGTCACCATTGTAGTTTGTGCAAGGATAGGCTAGAAAATTCCTGAAAGATGGAAAATAATAATCAATTCTTATGAAGTAGTGTTTGGGTGCTTGGCAAAGCAGTCCAGGTATGGGACAGAGAACTGGACTTCCACACTATGGAAGGAAACATAATGAGGCTGACAGAAATCCAAGAGGTAACATTGATAACTTATAAGGAACTAGGAATTTCCTTTCCAGCTCCTGGAGAGATATCTGGGTTCAAGCTTTTTAGGTATGTTAACTGTTCCCTGATGTCCCAGGAGCTCAGTTAGGAGTCTGGAGTGCTGAGTTGAGGTGTGCTTTTTGTAGAGAGCAAGTGCAAATTCATGCCAGAAATTTCCTCAGAAAATGATTCTTCCATATGGCTTGTGGGAGATATCTAGGCTATGTTTTGACCTTATATTTCAGGCTCTGTTGCTGTTCACCATGGCAATGGGAATGTAAGTGGAGAAATGCTGTTGGTAAATAAACACCGATACCTTTGATTCAACTGCATCACCAGACAGGTGACTAAGAGTGTCTGAAGCACAGACTGTGGGTCTGGGAAGGGAGGCAGACAGTCAAAGGTGTATGGGGAGACAGAAAGCCAGATAACACCACCTGCATAGGGTCTGAGAGAAGGGCTAAGTTTTGTAAGATGAAGATATGTGGGGAAGTGTCTTTTCTGACATTTGGGTTTTTTCCCCTCCCCTGGGTTATTAAGTTCCAGTGAACAAATGAAATATGTTCTCTTTCAGATGTAGCTTGGCTGAGTCACTCCATTTCATAACAGTCAGAAGTGCCCAGAAAGTTTGTTGTAGCTGGATTCAAGCCCATTGTGACTTGCTCAGATAAATATACTTGGTGGAAAAAGGAGTGTTTAGAGCTTCCTAACCAAGCCTGCCTTTGGGAAGAGCAACAACTGAGAGTCCCTTTTTGGTAGAGGCTGCACAGGGAAAATAAGAAAGTATCTTCAGTAAGGCTCCCTGTCCACTCATTATTCCTTCATGAGAAGAGGTGTGATTCTGGTCCAGGCCCTGTTGTGCTCTCTAAGGCTCTCTTGATGTTCTCTGCGGATATGTATGTCTTGAACATGTGGGGAGTTTTGTTGTTTTGTTGGTGTTTTGTTCCCAAACACATTTCAGAATCCAAGCCAGCTGCTACAGCTGCTTCCCTTCAGTAAAACTGCTTCAAACCATGTTGAGGTTTTGTGGCTCTTCATAGCTGTGAACCTACTCACAGCCAACTTCCTCACATTGCAAGGTTATTTTAGCAATCCAGTGATTCCAAGTGGTTCCATAAATGCCGTCATCTTTTGTCTCGATTTGTTTACTCCTCAGTTCTTCCTTCTAAACACATTTCCATCCTGTTAGCAAAACAAAGTGAGCTGTGTGCCCCAGCTAGGGTATATCAGTGCTAATGCAAGAGAGTGGAGGAATAGGGAGGACAGCACAATCTAGAATTTAACCCAATCCTTTCTGTTTCCTAGAATGAAGGTTTCAGGTCGGAGCACATGGTCTGTGTTTTCACAAACTATTACTTCTTTGCATACTTGTGGTCTGAGCATCGAGTTATCAGCAATCAGAGCCTGCAAACAGCCTCACACATTAGGAAATCTAGACTGTGCTGCTTGTTTACTCTGAGTATAAATGTCATCCTGGCAAGTGATCTCCCCTGTTGCATGCACAAAGTTTGTAATTTGATTGCTGAACTTAAATGGCATGGGCTGGGTAATGAATATTAAAGTTTGAGTTTCTGTTCTTTAGTGACCTTGTACACATGATGTGAAAGCACAAAGCAAGCTAGTGTTCTTTGAAACTCCTTTCAGATGTTCAATTACAGTGTAAGTGTTGAGCTAATCAGAGAAATCTGACCTTTTGATATTGAATAGATGAACTAAGGAGAAAAAAGAATTATTACTGTAATTTTTAATTTAATGAATGTAATTTAAATTAATTCATTAAAATTAATTCATTTAAATTAATTTTAAAATGTAATTTAATGAAGAAAGGGCATGGACTGGTCTAAATAATGGCTCCTGGCTATGGCATCTTGTCAGAGGGTCTACTTGCATTGTTCATTAACTGAAGTTACTACTGTACTGATGCTTTAGACCTACACAATCCTTTACAAAGAACCAGTGCCAGAAAAACAGTTAATACTGTTCTGTGCCTTGGAAAGAACCTCAATGTCTTTTTCCTTTAAAATGAAACTAAAACTTCCACAGTAAATCATTATGACACTGGTAATAATTTAATTTTTACGTTTAGGTGATACATAGACACTGCATTTTTTTTCTTCCAAGTGATTTAGGAAATAAGACAAACCCAAAGTGTCCTGATGCCTGATAGAGAGGCATTCCAGAATAAATGGGAAAAGTTATTGAGCAAATGCATGTGTACCGGGGGAAAGTAGCAAAAGGTAACTAAATGTATCCAGCTTTAAGGTCTAAGAGTAGGTTTCATATGTGTCTGCTGTGCCTTTGAAATCTGCCTAGGAGGCATAAAATCAGAGGTGTGAAAAGGTTTTATTTCTATCACTACAGCTGAAGGGATTTAGTAGGAAATTATAATTTGTAAATTCTTTCTCACTTGATTTATCAGTCATTACTGAAGTAATCTGTGTGATTTCCTCATGTTATCTAGCAAGAATTAATAAGGTATAGTGTCAGTGTTCTTGATGCTATGTTTCTTTGAACACAGTGTGTTTTATCTATGGGACAGATAAGTATGTCTGATGGTTTTTGGTTACAGTAGAACTACTACTACCCATTACAAATGTTCCTCCTCTATTGTCCTGTCATGATTACCTTAACACCTTGGGAAACTTCCCTTTTTTCAAGGAAAAAAAATTTCAGTGACAGTCCCACTCGTATCCTTTCCATGGGATTACTTTTTGTGTGTGTGTTATATGTTTCTGTATCTCTCTTAAATGAAATGTAAAGTTGAGCTCTGCTTTACACAGTACACTTTTAGCAAGCCCTTTGTTTCAAGTAGTCTGACTGTGAAGTGTTCTCATTTTGTGAGAAACATTTTCTAGTTACCTCATTGCTACACTGGTGAAAAAAGTGGTGTGTCATTCAGAGAGCTTTCTTAGTGTTCCCAGTGATGGATGCAGTGTTTTCCAGCTGAGACTGATCAGGTGTTTATACACCAGGAAATGGGCATGCTGGGATCTTTTAAAAAACCACACACTTTTGGTGTAAATAGTTTTAAACTGTACAAGCTGGGCTGTCTTCTGCAGGTGTGGTGGGAGCATTTTCTGGTAATTTAGTGAATTTTTTTTTTTTTTTTTTTGTCAGCTTTGCAGACTGAAATGGATCAAGCCTGAGAACCAACCTGTGTAATGAATATAGCCTGCATTTTTCAGTATTGTGCCAAAGTGTGAATTTGGGCTGATGGATGGCAGTGTTGTACCAGTGCTTTGGAGCTTGGGCAGTTGAGCTTTACTTCTTTGCAGACCATAAAGTGTGCTGCTAACAACTGATATATTGCATGACCTCTAGTGCAAAGAAAGGCTCTTAGATTGAATTACTTTGGAAAAGAAGACTGCCTAAAAGAAAATCTTTCCCCCATCACAGTTAGTTGTCTTTACCTTTGCCCCCTTTGGCTGGATACTAGGGACCCATATCTAGAGGGACCTCTGCATCCAGTTCAGCATCTGAGGAGGCCTCTTTTCAGCTGCTCCTCTCGTCTTCCTTCAGACTGTGTATCTTTTTCTTCCTGTGCTAATGGATATAGAAATGCCCCTTCTGTAACTTCAACCTGAGTTTTTTGTTTGTAGCTGTACTCTTTAAAACAGTTTCCTGCTTATAAAGGAGAAAGTGCTTGCAGGATGTGAATTTCATGGGGCATCTCCTCTGAAAGTCAAGGAGCGAGTCAAACCTTCACCCAGCAAATGGTGCACACATTCTGAGGGTGTGCACTGCTTAAAAGAAGGAAATGAAAAATGATGCTGTGAGATCACAGCCAAGGCATTTGCCTCACATTTGCTCCTCACGTTCCTTCTAGATGCCCTCGTGTGACAGATTGGTGTGAAATTCCAGATCTGCCAACAGCTGAGGAACTTCATTGTGGTGCTGCAATATGTGCACATTATTTAGTTTTAGACTCCTACTTTTGAAGCCTGGATGAGATTCCAGAGTTCTAATTTCAAGGTATTTACCATTTTCTTACCCTTTTTTCTCTGGGCTGAAGTCATAGTTTGTACCACATTTAAGTTTTCCAGGCTTATTGCCAGCACTAATATGTCATTTCAGTAGCCCAGCCAAGCTGGTTCTGCCAGAGCCTCTGAAATGGCCTGTACATCTGTTAGGGAAAATGAAGAGGCCATGGGCCACATCTGGTATTTGATTCCTTGCTGTCACAATAGATTCACTGGGGCCCCAATTGGACCTGACTTCTACTGTGCAAAGTGTTAAACAGCAAGGAACGTCATTGTTCTGGAGAGGCTTACTATGTGGAGATACAAAATGGGTAGAAAGAACAAGGAGCGCTAGGAACAGCGTCTCAAAAGATTGCTATTTCTAGACTTGTAATAAAGGTTATATGCATGGACTCCTTAGCTGGCAAGCAACTTGTTAACTCAGATTGGTGCCTGGTTCTTGGCTTTTTTTTTTTTAGCATTTTGAGTCAACTGTCCATTTTTGAGGTAGAATATCTGAGATAAAGCAGAAGTGTGTGTATAAAATCAAAGGGGAGGTCAAGAACACCTAGTTTTCATTATATTCTTTCCCTTTCCTGCTGAGTGCATCTTGAGTGTGCTGTACTTGCTAGAGATACACTGAACTATTGCACTGCACAGGTTGCCTGATGTCCAGTAATCCTGTAAAAGTGACTGAAGCCAGAAATAAAATGAATAAACAGTAGGACACTGGATTAGTCTTACAAGGGTGCAAGTCAACGTGTCAAAGTTATCAGGAGGGTTCTCACTTCCTGGCGCGTTACTTCTGTAGAGTTGTGGGTTTCTGCAGTAGTGAAGACACTGTCATTATGTAAAGTAAGTTAGCTGGCACAGTGTGATGATGGTTCTCCAGTGAAACAATCGTGTGGAACAGGAGGTCTAGAAGATAATTTGCCCCAGCCACCCATAGGCATCTGACAGACTAGATGGTTAAGCTAGCCAGGTAAATTCCCTGGGGGCCCAGCAGGAATGTGGTTCTTGCTGTGGGTAGATGGAGTCCAGGCAATAACTCAGTAGGTAAGTGCAGGAGCCAGACCTTAGGAAATGTGAGGAGATCTTTCAGCATCCATGTCTCTTACAGTAAACAAGGGAGAGGTCTGCTTATGATTGCCTAGAAGATAATGATGTTCTTTAAAATATCCAGTTATTTACATATAATAAACTTTTCTTTGTCCTTTTTGACTGCAAATTATTAGAATCATATGAAGTATTAATCAAGAAGGGTAGCTATTGGAAATGATTTTCCCCTTTCAGAAATAGCTAACAAGAAGTACCTAAATATGTAGAAGCATATTTGGCAAGGAGATGGAAAAACACTAATTTTGAAGCAATGGAGGGTAAAAACCGTGGTAAAAACCTGGAGAAGTAATGAAGAAGAGTAACATTTCTCAAACAGGAAAATTGTTTCTTGGGCATGGCTGTTACAAAATACAAACCTAAGCTTAGGGAATAGGTTGATCATCAAAATAACAAAGGTTAGTAATATTTCTCTGCTATACAAGCTTTTTTGGACCTTCCACATTTCCTTTTCCACAGGATAGAAAGTAGGCAGACTAGAGGGCATTGGCTTGAAGGTAGGAATATCTTTCTCTGAGTTTAACTGCTACAGGTTCTTGTTGAAAATGGTATGAATTTAACATTCTACAGAAAACTGTATTAAATGGAGAGGAAGGGAGAAACCCATAAAGGCACAGCAGCAATTTATTCTTTTTATTTCAGTAGCGTATGTAGCTGTGCCAGCACACATCCTAGCCAATCTTTGTTAAAATAAAAAATAATGCTTTCATTTCCAGGCAAGTTTCCATATGAAGAGAAACAAAGACTCAGTAGCATGAAGTTTCATCTCACAAGGAAATTTCTTTTCTTCAAACATTCTGGTAGGCTATGAGATTATACTTTATTTTCCTGTTACTGTTTACTGAAAAGCTTTGCAGGAAACTGTTTTCTTTAAAAAAATAAAAATATCCTTAATAAGAAAAGTTTGGTTTGCATCAACTTTGATACATGACTTGGTAAATCAAACGAAGCCAGATACCTTTGTGGTACAGTGAGGAAATATTTTATACAGTAACTTCATATTGTGTATGTTATTTCATAACTTTGCATGAAATGTGTTTTACTTCTGATTGAAGCCTGAAGTTGTTTCAAGGGATAGGCTCTTTGGAACTTTTTAGGAAATGCTGACCTGACTGCAGAGTGTACTTCTCCTGTGCAACAAAAGGGGAAAAAATAGACAGCTTTTACTGGCAAGGGAAACTGGCTTTACTTAGCAATCAGCTCTGTGTTAGAGAACCAGGATGCCTCTTGTGTGGACTGTTGCCATTTAATGTGTTTCTAGCTGAAAGGCTGTTTTTTAAGAGCTGTTGGCAACTATGCAGTAACTGCAATTAAAATCTCCTTAATAAACTAGAGTTTTAACCCAGATACCAATACAGTCAATGAGGGAACTGAAATTTTTTGATGACCAATAAGAAATTACATTTATAGCTGTAATTTAGTATATCAGAGAGGTGTAAATTAGTATATCAGACCAACTGTTTGAATTGAGGTACCTTATAAAGAAATTGAAAGAATAAATCCCATTTGCAATATGATTCAAGGATCAGAGATCAAAACTTAGAAAATGAGATAACTGTGAGCAGGTGTCTCATTAACACTTGAAATTTGGCTTGGTTTACTTAAATAAGGATATAGAAATGTGATGACATTTTTCATAAAATTAAAAGAATATTTTTTCTTATAGCCATTTCCCCAAATGTTTCCCCGAAGTTTTCTGTGGGCCTGTGTGCATTCTGCCATCTTCAAAGAAACCCACAAAACCTGACATGAAGTGGAAACTTGAAGCACTGTGATTTGTTAAGTTAAAACAAAGTAGGCATTCTCAACCTATTGAAGTATTTTATTTAAAATAAATCTATGTAAGTGATAAAATATCATACAAAGATAAATATCTTAATTTTGTTTAAATCAATTGAACTGAACAACAGTTTGTAGATATCTGTATTTTGCAAGATAGTTCTTTAGTTTTTGGTTGTCCTCAGGTTTTTTTTCAATTCCTTTTTGGAAGAAGAATTTCATGGTCAAGTACATAGAAGACTGTACGATGGTAAATGTAGAAAGCCTTCCTTTTTTTTCCTGTCTGCCTAGATCTTTCCTGCAGAGACATTGCTGTGATTTATCTTTTCAAGTTCCCATAATGAAGAACTGGCTAGTTTAATGATGAAGGTGAAGTTGGTGAGATTCAAGTATTATGTAAACCTCAAGTTAAAAAAAAAAAAAAAAAAAGAAAATTATATTTGGAAACTTTTGCTAGAAAGAGAAAAATTGTTTTACTGAAACAACTGGAAGTGCTTGGGCTTTTCAAAGAATGACTAGAAAACTCTTTCTTGGTATATCAAGGAAATGCTAGGTCTTTAACAAAAATCACATATCAAAACTAAACTAAATGGGACTTGGTGGCATGTCTTGTTTCACAGTAAGTCCTAACCTGGAGCAGGAAGGAAATGGGGGCTGAGTCAGGGGCCTGGCTTCTTCCTGTCACTCAGTATGTACCAGACCGATAGGGAAATACAGATCAGCGGAGCTTGGGGGTTGTTGGTACATGAGCTGTTAATGCTGCATGGTTTAGAGCTGTGTGTGTAACTTGGGTGAGTTGTCTAATACTGAACCAGGCTGCAGCTGTTTTCTGGCATCCTGGTTATTAATCTAGAGTTTGAAACTTGATTTTCTTCTGTAATGTAAACCATATCTGAACAGTATTCTTGGTCAGCAAAATTAGTCCCTATCCTGATAACTCTTGCTCAGCTGAGATAACCTACCTAACCCTTATTATCTTGACTACCGAGATGTTTTTTTCTGTTGTCCCCCTTACTCTTAATTATTTATTTGAAGCACTGTATTGATACCACGCTACCCAGCAAACTTCATTTCAAGTACAAGCAGCATAAAATTTAGGGCTCTGCATTACCATAAGAATATAACATTAGACTTGTGTGAGCCAGATGTCCCTCCTCAGTTCCCACATGCTGGACTCAGGAGGGAGGAAACCTCTTCCACTGGCAGCTCTGCTGGAGTTAATGAAGTTCAAGCCCACATCTATCTTGATATAGGACTTTCTATCTGTATCATGGATTTCTGGGAAGGAGAGGCAGATGTAATCTCCAGGTCAGGCTGGTTTGTTCAGACATCTTAAAACTCTATTTTTACCTTACATGGACTTTGATAGAATAGATACCTTAAGTCACTGTTACTGTACTTTGTCACCTAACAGCTTTTCTCAAAGCAGCGAGTTTTCATTGCATTGTGCGGTTGTAGCTGAAGGGTTGGACTGATGGCAGCTAAACATATGAGTGCTTTTATAGCCCAGACTGAGGCAGTCCTAGATAAATACTGTGACACACAAACTGCTTTCCAGCCTGCAGCTCAACCTAGCTAGGCTTTCCTGTTTCTGAACCCAACTTAGTCATGCGTGTTTGTGCATTTTCATCAATGGATAAACAACTCTCTTGCTTAGATAGGTGCTAAACCTTCACTAATTCATGACCATCATGATATTCATTGAAAGTCTGACTGTGGTACTGTGATGTACATCCTTAGGGCTCCTGACATAAAGTGACAGTAGTATGCACTTTGTACAAGAAAATATTTTCAGTAACAGTCATGAAGAGATGGGTCTAAATCCACAGGCTCTCATGGTGTGTCCCTACACAGGTGTAGATCCCTTCATTTTTACAGGCCTTGCTCCTGCTGACCTGAGTTATTTTTGTGCAACTGTGGTCATCTTCGTTCTTAAAAGGAATGACTCCTTGTTGGTGGCAGTCAGTTTTCTTTTGCTTGTGTAAATCACTGAGGCTGTATGAGTAAACATTTCAAAGTGAAATAACAGCATTTTCCCCAAAGTCCAGAATTAAATGAATAAGCAAAATCTATTCTATTACTTAATTTAATCAGGAAATATTGAAAGACTTTTAGAGAAGAATATTGTTATTTCTTTCTTGAAGTAGCATGGAGACGATCTTTGTGAGTTAGAGCATCTCTGAAGCAGCAGTGCATTTTCTCTTATGAGCTTGACAAGGCATGCATCTGTCACATTGCCTACTGAAGGACAGACAGGGTGGTGGAAACTCGCAGGAAATTCTTGTAAAGGCTTTTGGAAGTGTCCTATTGTACCCTCGGCTAACAATTGTACTGAGGATGTGTGGGTTTATTTACCTACAAATCAGTGTGTTTAGCAGAGAGGGGTAGTGTATTATGGTTGTAAAGTGGAAATATGAGTATCTCATACAAAAATAACATTCCTAATACAGACCCCTATAATTACTGGTGAAGTCTTTCAGAGATAATATCGTTCTGGGGGAAAGAAAGCAGTTCTGGAGGTATTGTTGCAATAACTTAATGGTTTTTTTATTAGAAAAAATGGTGCTATTGGTGTGGAGATAATTGTAGGTGCTAAATTGGTTCTTTTCAGATGTAGTTAGAAATTAATGAACTTGTATGGTTTTTTAACTTTAAAACTAACCTGATTAACAGTGGAGAGTGGAAAGCCATGGTGCTTCACTTTTCTGTGTGTATCCACATTGATAAATCCACACACAGAATTTGTATGCACAAGGACAAAGGGACCTCAACACTCCCTTTAAGTACTTTATTTAAAACAGAAATAATGATACGGTAGAAGAAGTAATTACTATTGGATGTCTACTGTAATAGTAATAATGGCTACTGTAAAAGTTGAAACAACTCTGGCATGTTTACTGCGTATAACAGCAGAAGGCTTGCAGAGTGCCTTGATTTCTGTTCGGACTCTCTTTGGAAAAGTCACCTTCATGAGCACTGAGACCATGTGTATGTGGATGGTCTAACCCAAGTACGCGTGGACCTCAGAACTCAGTTGAAGTGGCATGGCAGATGGTCCTGTTAAATCAAGTTACTGCTTTACCTTGGTAAGAGGAACCCAATTAAATTAGCAGCAGTGGAATCCAGAGTACCAACAAAGGCAAAAGTTATGACTTCTGCATTGGTTTTGTAACTTTCAGAGTGAGAAGCATATAGCAGTATCCTGAATGTAAGCTGCTTCTTGAATGAAGTAGCTACTTCTCAGTTCCTTCACAAGAAGAAAACGTATTTCCAGGAATGTTAATGCTTTTGAGGGTTTCTTGTTTTGTTTTGAAGTCAGCTTCTAACAGTTGCTGTAACCTACTGGCCAGATGATGAGACTGTAATTGTTCATTGTAGAGGGAAACAGTATAATTGCCTTTCTGTGGGCAGGGTTAGATGCTGAGACTTTTCTGTTGAAGATTACTTTGGAATCAAAGATTGGGAGAGTTTTACAGAAAGTTATCTACTGTCTTCAAGTATTAGCATTTAGCATTTTCATTCTGGACACTATTTCTTAACAATCCTTTATTTGGATTGAAAATTGCAAACCAGATGTCAAGATTTCAAGTGGTTTGTTTGGGATATGCAAGTGTCAACCCAAGAGGGAGCAGTGATGGACAATATAGGAAGGTTATGAAGGTGTACACAGTCAGTTTATCAGACAGGTTTTTTTCTTTAAGCCTTTGATTTAATTCAGCCTGGGCGGATGAACTGGGCTGAGAAGTAGCTGAGAAATCATGATTTGGCATTAAGGAGAAATTTAATTTACTTTTGCATAAAGTGCATATGCACCTTAAACTGTTGTGTGAGATTAGTTTTTAATCCCTGTGACATGTCCCAATCTGCTGAGTGGTTGAAATTTGTCAAGAAGCTGAGGGGGCAAAAATTGTGTTAACATTTAAAACAGACCAATTTGTCTGCAGTGCTGTGCACAGTCCTTTTAATTAAAAAGTTCAAGGCAAATGCCAAGTGACTGCAGAATGTCTTTCTCTATTTTTGTAAGGCACTTACAGTCTGGGTGAAACATCTGTTTCCTCCTCCCTGCAGCTCACTTCAGAGATTAATATGATTCGAGTGAAATTTCACTGTGACGTGTGCTGCTGTTCAATGAAGATGTTTCAAACACCTACACAAAACCTAATTGCAGCTTCTGCCATTTCCTGCCTCTAAGGAAAAAAAAATAAGAGGAATTTCAAAAAGTTTTGTGAGCTAAAATGGAAGTTGCCAGTCTGAGTTACACCTACAATAAGAAGCTGCAGCAGAAAGTACTTGAAAAAGTGGAACTATTTGGCATTGCCTATGGCATATGTGCTGAGAGATCACTGCCTATTCAAATGCAGTCACTGTGTAAATGTTTTTACCATTAATTTCTGTCCTCAACCTGAAGACCATGGAAACTCTGAAGCTCAGAGGGGAGATTCATAGACAGAGATGTTTTGTTTTGAGTCCCTTTCTTCTGCACAAATTCTCAGTGCGGTTTTTGAAAGTCAAAAATTCAGATTTGAAATACATTTCCATTTTTGTGCAGAGGTGAATTTCTTGTATTCTACAGTCCATTAAAAATACAGATGTTGCTGAGAAACAGTGATGGGTGCCTACCATCTGAAATTTCAAACCAACTAATTTTCTTAAGTTTTGCCACTCCCCATGATCGGGTACAGCACCCTCCACTGTGCAGAGCTGTTTACGCAGTGCTTACAGTGATGACAGAATGTTTCTGTGAAAAGCACCTCTGTGAGCTGGGCTGACCTCTGGCTGGGCTAACAGGTTCAGCTGAGGTTGAAGATGTTTTTGTAAATGGAGGATTTTTTGGAATTAATGCCCTTTTCCTCAGCTATCAGACCAATCACAACATATTCGTTACAGCTTCTCTTTGTGAAGAGATTAATACTACTTGATGCAGCTGACTGCTGTGAAATACAGAGGCAGTTTTGTCAGTTCCTGGAAAAACCCTGACATTTCAGTTTGTCTTCTCTTCATCTCAGACTATCTCTCAGTTAGTGTGAAACTGTTGGTCTGGTGAAATCAACAGAACGGTTGTTAGGAGGAGTTACCATCCTTGGCTTTCTGGTACTTGTCTGTGCAGCTGAGATGCCTTAGTTGTGACCACCTTCGGTGCTGACTTAAAGAAAACTGCTTTTTTTGGCACTGACATGGATTGGGACTGCTTTCACAAGCATGGCCATGAGATAATACAGTAACAGCTGTATATTGAAATGTCAGTCACTGTAAGGCAACGCCACTGGAGGCACCAGTACAATTTAATAAGACAGATCCAGCAACAGAGGGCAAGCAATGAATGCTTGTTGTCAGGATGCCTCCAGTCATGATGGTAAAATCCCTGTGAAGAAGACAAAAATCCATGGCCTCAATGCCTTATTATGAGAATGGTGGTTCAAAGGACAAAGTAGCTCTGTTGATTTACTGTCCTGAAGTGTTTATGAAGATGCATCCTATACGGGTGAGATTACAAAACAGAAAACTATATAGAAAAGAAAAAGTACCCTGAAGAGAGACATACTATGTTTTAGTGAAGATAGCTATCTACACATATATATTTTAAGGTCAACATTTGAAGAGCACTGTACCCAGAACTCAAATATGTTACTGCTTATAGAAATGAAATAGTGTGTTTATCTAAGCCATTGAGATGTAATTTCAGTTTATACCATGTTAGCACAACTAATCCTTTCAGTGATGTTCAGCCTCTGCCAATTCAGTCAATGGACTAATTGTGTGAAGTGAAGCATACAAGCACAGCAGTGTTTTATGTACTACATCTCACCACTTCCTGACCCTGTCTCCCTGCACACTACCTTCTTGCAGTCTTCTAGCCAGATCTGTTGTACAGTTAGAAATGCCCAGATTAATTTTCCCTGCTTTGACAAGCTCCTTTACATTGCAGGAGGCCAACTTTTATAGTGCATCCATAGGAAGTGTCTCCACTACAGCCTTTCACCACACAGGAGACAGACTGAAGATGTAGGCAGCTGACAAATGTGAAAGCAATGAAGAGGTGTTCCGAGGTTGACAGCGCTTTTCATAGTACACGCATTTTATGGGAAGGGCATAAGAAGGGAGATAAACAGGGGATGATTTTGGCAAGCTGAGAAGAAGCTATAGCAGATCAAGATGCTCCAAAGAGAAGATCACATTAAAAAGGTAAGTGTCAACTTTGTCTTCTCCTTTTTTCCTGCTGCTTGAATATTTTCTTCAAAATCAACAATTCTTCCTTTGGAAAACACTGACATTTTCTGGAGAATCCTATAAATGCCACAATAGCCATTCAGCATTAGTTTGAGAAAAACAGTACTATTGTTATAGCTCACTCTAGCCCCCTCAATTTCTACTCTAAAAGCTGGGGGTTTTTTCTAGAAGCTCTGCAAACTGATAAAAGAATGATAACAGTTGAAACATCAGAAATATCTCTGCATAACTGCTGTATATAGAGTAATAGTCAATCAAGACAGAGGGGAGGAAGTCACATGGCAGTTGATAAAAAGTCCTATGTAAGATTTTGACTCAGGACTAGAAATAACTGAAAAGAAACTGGAAAGTCTTATTCTTAGTTAAACTGTTTTTACTTAGGTGTCTGCCATCCAAGGTGTACACTTGAAAGGACTGTGAATCTCTGTTGGCAAAAGAGTGTCACAATGTCATGCATGCATCCAAAAGGAGAGCATCAAGAGTTTGATTTGGCTGTGTTTGACTCTAACAATGCAGCGTCATCGCGTAATCTAGGATGTTACTCAGCCTTGCTCCAAGTGTACAGTCAGCTGAGTAAATTATGAAGTTCCTTGCACCAGCATGGATTTGGGCCAAAACTGAGGGATTTCGAAAATCCCAGTTAATGTTCTCAGCACAACTGTTTTAATGTAGCTTACAGGAAGATCAATATTCATGTTCAGTCATCTAATTTTTCTTTCCTGTTTCTACGTATACTTCAGGAAGTTTTATAAAAAATAATAATGTTCCCAGTTTTAACTTTTCTTATTTTAGAAAATACCGAAATCATCTTTCCCTAAATCTCTGTGGTCTACAGTCCTGGGCAGAGAGCATACATCAAAAAACACAGTAGTACTGTACATTGTTGCATAACCTTTTATAATGTTATGAGATAGAGAAAAGGGCCTTGAAATATTAAAATAGAGTACAATGAGAACAGCCTCCTAGAATGGAAACAAAGCTTCTCCTGATTTGAATAAGACTTGGTATGAATGTTCTGGAAAAAATCCTCTCTCTAGTTATTTGTTTTTTATGGGAACATCTGTTAGGACATGTCAAACACTGTTACTTGCAGTAATTGACCTTGGTAACAGTTTCTAGTTTCTTGGTTATCGAATTTCACTCCAGGTCAGGCTTCATATGTTCAAATGGACTTTATTTGCCCCCTGGTGTTTTGGAAAAGTATACCTGGAAGATAAAATGTCTGTTGTAGCTGTGGGACTGTCTTGACTTCCTTTCAAAACTTGAGCACTCCAAGAGTTGAGAATGCTTGGAGGGTCATCACTGCTTGGACGAACAGAGCACCTCATCATCTCACCACCAGGCACTTCCTAGTATTTCTAAAGAATGGCAGACTTTGAGGCCTGGACTAAATTTTTATTGGAAATGGACCAAGTCATGTTATTAACTTTAAAGACATTCATACAGGATTTCCCACATAAGGATCTAGGCATCTTTTGGGTCTTGGCCCAAGCACTTCACAGCTCTGAGATCTGCCAGAGCAGCTGAGAAACAAGGTAAACTCTTAAATACTCTCTATGATTTGGACTGAATAACCAAATTCTAACTTGCCTGTCTTTGTCATTTGTCTTTCAGATCCTTGGGCTCCATCAGGCACCATCTGATTACATTGCAGCAACACAGGTGTTGCCATGAGGATCAGGAAGTGTCCAGTCTGCTTCACAGCTTATCTTTCGGTCCTGCTGGGTAAACACCAGGGAGAGCTCTATATAGAGGCAGAGCACACATTTTAAGAGAGCTGACAAGCCAGTTCCTGCACATACATGCATCTGTGTAAAAGTACTCCAAGTCCAGAGGCCTCTGTGGCACTGCATGGATGTAAGAACTTTTGTATGTGTAGGCTTAGACTCTGCTTTTTGAGATATGATGCTCCGACGAGGATTTATTCTATTTCTCCCCCGACTTGTAGGCCTGCTGGTGGTGGCCTGTTGCTCGATGTCTATTGTTTATATGTTGGCTTGCACACCCAAGGGTGACAACCAGCAGCTTTCCTTGCCCAGGGTGCACAGTCCAACTGTGAAGGAGGGATATGAAGCCGTTCTGCAAGAGCGAGAAGAGCAACACCGCAATTACATTGTCAGCCTGAAGAAACAAATTGCCCAGTTGAAAGCTGCCCTCCAGAGCAGGACCGAGCAGCTTAAGATGCAGAACCAGTACCCAAAACCCTTGGACATTTGGCTTGACCACAGTAACCCGGAGAAGGCCCATAGTAACCTGCTGGCTTTCCTCCGTTCCCAAGTAGACAAAGCAGAGGTGCACAGCGGTGTTAAGCTGTCCACAGAGTATGCGGCTGTGCCCTTTGAGAGCTTTACCCTCCAGAAAGTGTACCAACTGGAGACAGGGCTGACACGCCACCCAGAAGAGAAACCTGTAAGGAAGGATAAGCGAGATGAGTTGATAGAGGTGATCGAGTTAGCAGTTGGGAGTTTGAACAAACCAGAGGGAGTCGGCAATGCAAAGCACCGTGTATACACAACCTCCGACTTCATTGAAGGTTTGTATGCAGACAGCAGGTTAAAAGGTCCACATAGTGCTGGTGAGGAGTTCTGCTGTGACTGAGCTGCTGAGGGAGATGTGAGTTTTAATCCACATGTGACCTATCTGAATTTAGCATAGGAGAAAAACTTGCCGCTGACACAGAGAACATGTGGGTAAGATGTCTACCTTTTATGGAAGGACTGCTCTTATGTGCTGATACCAAAGCACTAGTGATTTTGCTGTGGATTGGTTTCTTCACCAGGCATTTATGAACAGAGCATAGCAAAATGCATGCTCCCTGTGATGAGGACAAACTGCTGCTGCTGTGCATTGGCCAGTTGTTCATTTCCACTCTTTATGTGTTTCTCTGGTAGCAGTAGGTTCTTGAAGCCATTCTGGGATGTACCTGCCAGTTGGGCAGATGCCTCCTGTGGCAGGGATGTGAGTTGCTTAGACTGTGGAGATCTTATTGAGGCAGGTCCTTGCTCCCCTCTGCTCCAGGCACTTCCTCCACATCAGTGCAATTATTCTCGCTCAGACATGGGACCAGGGCATGGGCAGAGAACTGGGAAGTGTTGCTAACTGCCAGCATTTGAATGCATCATGGAACTACATGTTTCCATTCTTCTCCTTTCTGTTTGTTGTTCAGTTTATCTTTTCAAAATACGTTTCTGTTGTTTATTGCATGTGCTGAACAAGCATGTATGACTCTTTGGCACCAGCTCTTCCATGGAAGAGGGTGAGGAGATAGGAGGAAATGTTTCATGCCATACACTGCTTAATGTCCATTAAGCTTAAAGCCTGCCTTTATGCACAGTCAAGGGTCTGTGACTGGATACCAGTGCTGTCCTTGAGTAACAAAGCAGAAGCTGGTGTGGAGAAAGGCATGGGGAAGAGATGCACACTGCAGCACTGGCTCTGTGGAGGTTCTTCATGCAGTAATGGTCTTGCTGGCTTTCACATACCATGGTGAAATACTCCTGGAGAGAGAACTTGTTTTGGAAACAGTGCTCCGCAGGTGCCACTGCCTACACAAGTTAATAACAGCCTGGATTCTATGTCAGCTTCTGGCAGCTTAATATATATCCAGCAACGCAGCAACCATGATCTGCATTTACTCAGCCACCAAGCCAGCTGTTTTCATTTTCTGGAACTGCCAAGGGTATCTGGAGCTTTCTGGGAGATGTGGCCCACATCTGCACTGAAAGTAATGCCACTTAACCCTCTAAGTCCTTATCTTCCAGCTGCTTTAGCAATAACAGGACACAAAAGCTGTGTGCATCTCTTATGTTAAACGTGGGGCTATTGACCTGGTCATAAGGTTGATCAGGTAGAGAGATGTGCTGAAATGAAAATCGGGTCATCAGAGTCAGAGACAGATTTAAAACCTAAAGTACTGCTTTTGGTGTGTGAGATTTGTGTCCTTGTTTCTGCTCAATTCAGCAAAACCTTTCACACCAGCTTTACTCAATTGTGTTGCTGATCCTGAGTCTTGCTAGCACACAGTCAGTCTTGTTTGCTTGGGCCTCTTGTGTGGATTTTTCTGTTCTTGTGGATCACATCTGTTACCTGCTATCACTTTGTCAGTACTAGTTCATTGCTAGCATATGCCATTAGGCAGGGTGGTTGTATGGGGCAATAAACTCAATTAGAGTCTGTATCTCTTTTTTTTTCATTTTATGCCCTTATTCTTGTCTTTGCAGAGGGAAAATGTTTCTTCAAACACTTCTTATGTTTAAGGAGAAATGTTTTGACTCTGTGTCTGGGATCTCTTAAAATAAGTGTTGCATCCTCTGCAGTTTCTAGACAGAGCTACTTGTGCGTGGGAATTAGACTGTGACCTTAGTACATTACATTTGAGTTAAACTCAGCAGAATTGATGTTACATTAAATTTGCGTAGGATTCTCAGACAGTTCTCCTTCCAGACTAATAGCTGACACGTAGGGGAATTTTCCATCCCCCAGTTGCCTGCCCTCCGCCCCCTTTCGTTCTGCATTATTCAAAGCCAAGGGAGCCACACCTTCTCCCTGGAGCTCGAAACGTATCCATCTGGCTGCTGCTCTGCTTCTCGCTTTACAGAAGCACTGGGGTTGTTCAGCTGTTAGCGTGCTCCCCTTATTCCTCCCACTTCTGGACTAAGTTCACTAATTTTCTGCCATGGGGAGTCAGTGAGAAACAGCATGGAAAAAATCAGAAATTTCTGAGTGTTATAAACCGGCAAAGAACTGCTCTGTTTCCAGTAGAAAAACTGTTGCTCAGTGAGCAGGATAACAGGTCTGGCCATTAATTTATGTAAATAGCAGCAGAACTGATAGATCTGGGAGTCAATTCATTTTCTCAGAGATGGAGATAATAATTTGGAGACTCTGACAAGCCTGAGTGGTGTGTTCCATAAGTGAATGGAATCACTGTCTGGTGATACTCTTTCCTAACAGGAACAATTCCAGAAATCCCTGGATTGCTTAAAAAATGTTATTTTCAAATATGCTGTATCGTAAGTTTTCCTACTTGAAGTACGTGGCTGTCTAGTGACTGGAAATTTAGTTAAGGTCTTGGATATAAATGAAAAGGAATGGCTTTGCTTTCTGAAGTCGGCAGCTATTGGTGTTGGGCTACCTGATGCAGTTTTTGCCCTGAAAGCTTATTGGGAGAAAGGATGATGCTTTTCCTTAAAGGATAAAATGCTGTATTTTACTGCACATGAAGTGGGAAGACTTTCTAATACACAATTAGAAAGGGGACAGTGAATGCTGATAAATCCTAATAAGTGATTCTTACAACATCTAACAGAAGTAATGAGCATGGGTCCAAAGAGTGTTTCTAGTGACAGTGGAAGACCTGAAACCTGTGGCCTGTGGGACTGAGGCTAAAATTGTCATCCACTCAACACCATTTTGTTAAAAATGTATGGCTGTTTGCTTGTTACCCGTTCCATGTAGATCTGTGTAGGTGAAACTTGTTTGCCTGCCCTGCTGAACAGAGGTCGGGTATTTTCCATTTCTTTAGAGAACCCTGGAAATTGCTGCCCTGAAGACTGGACACTTACCACTCTTTAGTCAGCCCGTCAGCCCAGGTCTTCTTTTGCTTCTCACTTTTTCTTCATTTTAGGGCTATGCTCTCTGCTGACCCAGAGCTCCTGTTTACTTTTTTACATTGGTTTTCCAAAGACTTTAACTTTTCTCCCTGCTTCTGAAAGGAATGGTGTATATTCGGAAACATAGCTGCTGTAATGGAAGCAAAAGATGATCAATTCTTTTATCCATAGTGAGCATCTAGCCAATCCAAGACCTTCATTTCAGGAGCAATCTTCTCAAGAAAAGTTGTTCTGTTTGCTTTTTTGAAATTACTTTTTTCCTCTCCTTGTAGCTCATATCTTACAAAGAAGGCTGCCTTACACATCCTTCTGAATCACGTAAAAAGTCCTAGTTGTACAAATGAAGTATGCCTTCAGAAATGGAAAAAAAATTATAAAAGGCAGCATGTTCTGCTGTGTGAGTCCTCAGAATGACTCAGGACATTCAGACTCATTTCCGAGGCTCACTGCCTGATCTTGGGTAAATCAGTTTGTTCTCTGCTTCTAAAAGGATGATAATTAAAAAGGAAAGAAGATGCTTAAAAATTGAAAACAAATTACAGGCATTAAACTTGCATGCTATTCTCTTCAGTATAAAATGTTAGGATTATAAATTCTTGGATTACCATTTTATGCAAGGGAACCTTACCTTCACCTAAGACGCTTGCTTTCAGCTGTGGAAGTACTGAACAAAAACAAAACTACAGAGTTAGAAGCCACCTGTGTCTATAGCTCTAGAGGGGACCCCCCTCAGGTCACAATATGCCTTCTGCTTTAAGGTACTTCTTATTTGTCAAGTCTTCCTTTATTGTGTAGTGCATATCTCTGGGCAAGTGGTATTTTTGGGATTGTTATTTGTTGGCTGGGGTGAAGAGGATGTAGAAGGAAAGACTTCGAGATGTTGTATGCTAGATACAATTAAATATGTTAATTTAATTTAGATCTTCATTATTATGAAAAATGTCAGTTCACTATGTCAAACATGTGAAACAGTCCTATCTGTTTCTCTCTAGAGAAAATGCAAATCATATTTAATTTGGAGTTTTGTTTAGCTTAATGTCAAAAGGTTGTCTTAACCTTTCAAACAAAAACTTCCTTGGTTAAACCTGTGTTCAAAAACTGCCTGGGCAAATGAGGGCACCAAGCAACACACTTGGATCATCAGCAGGCTTTCTGTAAGAATAAATGGGTGAGTAGAATTCAAAGGCCCAGATTTCCATTCTCTGGCCACCAGGAGGAGGAAATTAAGGGACTATTAGGTCACCATTAAAGTGATCTCAATTTTAATAACAGATGCCTGCACCTTGGGCAAACTATATGGGAAAATGTAGGAGGAGTCAAGGACACAGCTTTGAAAGCGGTAAAAGAATGATGGAGATGCTATGTCTCTAGATTCATCAGCTGTGCTAGAAGGAGCATTGGAACATTTGTTGACTCAGTTTATATTAAAATAAAACATAAAGTGAATAACAGATCAGTAAATCTGCATATATTATTAACCAATTGAAAAATTCATTAAGAATAAAACACTTACAGCATGATAGTGAAGATAAGACAGCCCACAGAACTCTTACCAGATAAAATCATTTCATTAGTCTTTTGATTATACTGATGTAAAAGCTGCAATACGGGATGAAGAGCTTATGTCACTTTGCTGATCAATGAAAACTTCAACTTAGATCTTCACAAGAAATACAGACAGAGCTGTATTACAATACAGTCTAGGGGTCAGATGCATAGCAATGTTACACATCAGGGAATGAACAAGATTAAATAAAAAAAAAGCATTATTTTGGTGATGTTTTGAGAAGAAGGAAAGAAAAAAGAAAAACAAGTCAAGAGGAGGAGTTTTCTTCCATTTTTTTGCTTGTCTCTTTAACTTCTACAAGAGATGGAAGGCATTTCAAGTATACTCTTGTACTGATTAACTTGTTAACATGCTTACAGGGGCTTCATGAGTGTTAGAATTAGCATTAATTGTTCCTTAAACCTAACAGATCTGACAGTGAAAAAGCTTTACTTCTCTATGCACTGTAGGGACTGAAGTATCATTTAGAGTGGGTAAAATCTATAGCCTTTTTGGCAACTTGATCTCATTTAAGGTATCAGAATAGTGTTTCAGTGAGGCATGACCAGAACTTCTATAGTTCATGCCAGCCCTTGGCATAAGATCAATTTCACCCATTGAGTATGTTAAGAGTTTATTCCATATAGGAAATAAATACATGTTTGTATGAGTTAAATACCCTTGGAGACTGTTTAATGGAGTTTCCAAGATGGTGCCCTGAGTTTAGCCTCCGACAAACTCTGTAGTGTCATCTTTGCAGACCATTACTTGACCAGGAGTGGGCATCAGTGCCACAAAGGAAATAAAAATCTCTGGAATGTTGAGTAACAGGCAGGAGAGTTTTGTCCTGGCGTGAAGTTGATGTGAAGATGATGGCTGCTGAGGTCTGGTTGCATAGCTTTGTTGGGGAACTTTCCAGAGAACCTCCCAGAATGAAGGAAATTAATGTGCTCATCAGGAAATTGCTTTTCTGGGAGATGGCCTAATCACTCCTATGGCAGAGAGGCAGGCTGCCTTTCACAGTGTCTCTGCATCCCATTACCATGCATGCCTGCAGTGGGCAATTGGAGCAGTCTGAAAAATAAGGACAAAGTGTCTGCTGGGTTAGACGGAGTGTGAGCAGTTGGTAACCTTCGGGGGTTTGTAACCCAGCCAAGCCTGGGAATGTGCCTGTGAGAATACCAAATAGCTCCTGCAACCCAGGGCTGTGTCCCTGCCAGAGTGACAGCCTTCTCCAAATTATGGTGGATTGGGTGCTGGTTTAAAAGTAAATATCTCATGCCTCTGCTGTGTTTTCAATTTAGGTGTAACAAATAAAGATTGCATCCTATTTTTCCACCCAGGAGCGCAGCCTTAATCCAAAAGTCTCTTCACTTTTGTTTTCACGCAGGGATCTACCGCACGGAAAAAAATAAAGGCACGTTGTATGAGCTGACTTTCAAAGGAGACGCAAAACATCAGTTCAAGAAGATTGTCTTATTCCGGCCATTTGGTCCTGTAATGAAAGTGAAAAATGAAAATGTCGATATGGCTGACACACTTATTAATGTAATTGTGCCATTGGCCAAGAGAGCCAGCAAATTTCGGCAATTCATGCAGAATTTCAGGTAGGTTTCCACTACAATGCTGCCCTTGCTTTTTCTTACTTGGAAAGTCAGATGCAATTTTAGGAGCCATCCTCACTCACTGCTACTTCTACATAACAGTTCTGAAAGGCATTTGGCTGCTTAATGCATTGTGATTAGCAGTACAAGCAATTTTAGTCCTGTCATCACAGTTTTTGATTTGCATGCACCTGACTTCTCTGTCTCAGTCTGTTTGTTGGGCACATGCAATTGTGGCAATGTGACAATTTCATGCCAGCAGTTACAAAGGAACACTTCTAAGGAAAGGGAAAATCAGTAGTCCCAGACTCTTTGCGAGGCCCCATTAGATAAAACATAAAGGCAATAAGAAGCAAGAAGGAAATGTATTTGAATTTTCAGGATAGTTACTTTTAAACTTCTATTTTTCAGGGCAGAGATTATGTTTGGAGATGTAACTTTAAATAGCTGCCCATAAAACTACGTTATGAATAGATACTGAATCTTACAATGGGATTTGTTTTGTGCAATTACAGCCATCTAAAAATAGGCTCCTTGTCTAAATTAGCCATCTGATATGTTCTTGTTTTAGGATGGGAGAAATTGCCCTCTGGTCATGCTTATCTCTCTTGCTGATTACAGATGAACTCTTGCTGACTAAACTTTGTGCAAGGGAGGCATGGTGTCTAGTGTTAGTTCTGATTGGTCTTAAGCTACAGATTTGATCTCTGATTGATACTTGGATTTTAGTAAATGCCAAAGATCTGAATTCTGGAATATCTGTTACAAAAAATCAAGGTTATGAGGTAGGGTATGTATAAAAATCCCCCTTCTCATGTTCTCCTGAATGCTGGAGTTGTGCCTGCCCGTTCATTCTTCCTGGGACTGGATAGCCTGTTTTCAGAGTGCCCTCCTATTAATGTAACAAACAGTGCTTAGAGAGCTGGATCCTAATCTGCCCGAAAGATAGACTTCTGTCCCATCTGACAGAGGCAGGGATCCCCTTTGTCAGGACAAGGATGTCTGTCAGTGAATAATGCCCCTAGGAATGACTCCAAGCTTCACCCTACTCTGCCTTCCCCAGCAGATGCAGGTTATTGAAGAAAGCTAACTTCTGGAACAGTCACAGATCTGTCTCTATTCTCTAGGGAAATGGGCATTCAGCAGGATGGGAGAATTCACCTCACTGTGGTTTACTTTGGGAAAGAACAAATGAATGAAGTCAAATCAATACTTGAAAATACCTCTAAGTAAGTACCTGAACATCTGACGTGTTCTGTTCATAAGCAGTGATCATACCGCAGAGACTACATAACTGTTCAAACTTGTAGTTGTGCCAAAAAGTTCTAAACTGCGTTGGAGAAAATGGCTTTCTTTTTTCTTTTTTTTTTTTAATTGAATAAAACCTGTGTAACCCAGAGAGTCCCATACCTGTGGTTTTGTGACCTCAGTTTTTAGAACCACAAAGCAGATTTTACTGAATTTTACTTCAGTGCAGCTTAACCCTCCCCACACATTGATAACTCTTTAGTGCTTTTGAAAGTGGCCTTACCTGTTAGGACTGAAAGTTGACTTCCAAAGGCAGGTGGAAACAATTTCAATAGAGCACACAGTAACTGGATGCTTTTGGCCAGTTCTGGTCTATCGAGTTTGCTTACCTAGCTGCATTTGTCAGGATCATGTGGCAGTTTAGCCTTTTGTTATCATCTCCATGTAGGAAGAAAACTCTTACATGGATATAGTATATAGTAATATGACCACAGGTAATTTATATTGGTATACTACAGATACTTTTGTCAATCTAAGGCTTGCTGGGATTTTGTGAGGGCTGCCCAAAAAAAGTCTGTGTCAGGAATGCTAGTGTGAGTTCACAGGTCAAACTCTGAACGTAGACACAGTGGAAATCTTCTTAAGAGTCAAGGGACATCTCTTTCCTCAAACTGCTCACAGAACTGATGCTACAGATTTCTAGGTTAATTCTTTCATATTGGATTCCCATCCCTGACTTACACTGTCCGTATAGCTCTTCATATAAGTTGCTGAATATTTTCCTTCTAGGTCAGCCAACTTCAAGAACTTTACCTTCATCCAGTTGAATGAAGAATTTTCCAGGGGCAAAGGATTAGATGTTGGTGCTCGATTTTGGAAAGGAAACAATGTTGTTCTCTTTTTTTGCGATGTGGACATATACTTCACTGCTGAATTCCTGAACTCCTGCAGATTGAACACACAGCCAGGTACTGCTACTCATGAAGTATATTGTCTTTCAACAGGTTTTACCTATTGAGTAAAAGCCTTCCCCATAGTATTCTTGCCTTTGAATTGATAATGAAGCTACTGTAAATCAGTTGTAACAATCTCTGCTCCTACTGTGACTGAATCCCTTGCCTTCAGCATCTGCTTTCTGGAACAGAATCTTTTTGTTAATTATATCCTCGCATTCACATTTTCATGCAAAGAACATAGGCTCAGTGCGAAATTTGTGTGACTTTCTCTGGATTTGATCTGGCATGGATAGCATCTCGTAAGAGGCAAAAGTGTGTTTTATACAGCTTTTTTTAAAATAACTCATTGTCATTTCCAGGGAAGAAGGTGTTTTATCCTGTTCTCTTCAGCCAGTATAACCCCAGTATAATTTATGGCCACCATGATTCCATCCCGTCTTTAGAACAGCAGCTGGTAAGTACATTCTTCTCTGAATGCCTGTTTTTATTTAAACAAAGCATTTTTTAAAGGTGCATGTGCTGTTGGTAGCATTTCCCTATTCCTTCTGTGCAGTGACCACCATACACAAAATTAACTACAACAGTCATCTTACTGAGTTCTGCAGGTATGTTTCACAGGGAAGTATCTTGGTACAATTTTTTTTAACCCTTTTTTGAAGTTTTTACATGGAACCTAAGAATTTGAAGCATGTCCACTTCTCTGCCAGAAGGGATTCCTCCATGGTGTGCTGTCTGGGGGTGACAGTCCCTGATCCTGCTCTTATTTCTTCCTTGCACTGAATGGTATTTGCATTTGAAGAACGAGTCAGTGAAAACAAAATTCCAGGGGCTGTTACAGTCCCTCACTTACTTGAACACCTTACAGTGTCTTTTCCCATCCCATGATTAAGCTGCCTGTGAGCAGATGGTTTGTTTCTGAAGTGTACCATGTTGTCTCAGAGTCAAATGACATGCTTGGAGCTGTCCCTTCTGGCTTTAATCTGGCACTGATACAACACAGCATAACTCCATTGATTTCTATCTCACCTGCTTATTTTTGGTACGAGAGCAAAGCAGTATTTTTAAAAACGTTGCCAGAAGGCATACAGTTACAACATGCATGAATCCCCTGGATGAGGAGGGAGCTGTAGTGAAGAAGAAAGAGAGAACACAGATAAGAGGTTCACATGAATGCCAGTGACAGAACCATTGCTTGACACTGTTGCAAACACTATTCTCCATTCTCTTGTGCTCTGGTGTTGCATTGTCTTGGATTTAAGGACTTGACAGAAGTTCCTCCTGCTTTTCTCAGAGTCAGTGGGTCACATCCCCTGCCCACTAGTACTTCTAAGTGACTGAATTTTCAAACTGAAGCATAAGCCAGCTATGCAGCTTCATTCAGTTCCTCTGGCTCAGGTCCCAACATGCCACATCTGCCCCTCTTACTGCCAGGCACTGCACTTACCAGGGCCCACGATGTCCCAGGCTGGACACTGTCCCCAGAGCATCCCAGCTTCTATATTTGTCCGGGGTAGGTAGGGTAGGTAGGAATTTGGGGTCTTGTGAGTCCAGCAACAGTCACAGCTGAAAAAGATCTGAGTCCAGTCTTCTGTCATCTCTACCCCCACCTTGTACAGTTCCTCTTTAAAAATGAATGAGAGTTTGAAAATACTACTTTTTTTTTTTTTTTTGGCTACTGCTCTCTGTGTTATCAAACATGTACCAGAAAGCCTTTTACTGATGAGTCTGGAAAATCCCTTTTACTGTTTTTTTTTTTTTCCTCAGGGAAACTTGTTCTGATAATACCATGGGATTCATGTTAGCTTTTCTCTCTCCAATGAGACCCTGTCAGGGATCCTCAAGCTTGTAAACATTTTGCTTAGGGAATAAAATAGAGTTTAACTCTCAAGCTAGCATGAAGTCCACAAAGTATGTTGTCAGGATTGTGAAAATATTTATAACTAATATTTGAATCATAAAATTTGATGCTTATGTCAGAAAAGCTTTTAGATTTAAAGAAGTACAACCAATCTCATTTTTATGCAGATTTTTATATTTTTAGCCCACATTGGTTCCCAGGCACAAGGCCAGATCTATACCACTAAAACAAGACAGTGTTAACTCTCTGTCCTGTACCAGGGCTGCTGAGAAAAAAAAAAAAAAAAGCCTTCGGAAATCTTTGATAGAATTTGATTCGTGCAGCAACCACTTGTTCTAATGGGAAATAGCAATGCTAATGCATACAAGTGGCTTGCTGTAAGGGCTTTGTTAGGGAGACTTGTTACAGTGCCCACCTGACAGATACAATCTTGTTTCCTTTTAATGGGCTTCAGCACTGAGTTGTTTTTTTCAAGGAAAGGAGAAATGAGAAATTAAAGCAATAGCAATGTGAGCAGTAGAATAGGGGGAAAAAAGCAGTTGAAGTGACAAAAGTTATGGACAAAAAAGGAAGAATAAGAAATCAGGAGAGACTATTTTGGAAGATAATTTCTTGGTAAGGGAAACACTGGGATCTGTAAATCCAGAAATGGAAATTCTGTCTCCTCATCTCCTGTAATTCTGTCACAAAGGAAGTCAAGATTTTCCAAAGCAGCTGCTAAGGGGTAGGTTTCTAATCAGACCTTCAAGAGTGTGAAGTACTGCTGACTTGCTCAGTGGATTTAAATACCTGGCCTAGTCTCTTGAAGGTCTTGGTTGTTTCACCAGATTGGGTTAGGTCATTCACATGTATGAATTTATGACCTTCGGGATCCATACTTGAATGTCTGCTTTTCAAAATTACAGTTATGGTTTCTCAGTGCTCTGATTTTTTACCTGTAATACATAATGCTGTCACAGTCCATCTCAGTAATGTAGACTGTTCATCATTTTTACAAAGGCTTTTATGGACTTCAGTTTTAGCTGGATATAGCAGTTTTGTAACAGAAAATTATTCTTGCTACTTTTCTAATTTTTGTCAAAATTAAGGTAATCAGAAAGCTGTCAGTTGTGCAATTGAGATTAGAACTACTGTTTTCATCCAGAGCTCTTGGGGTCACAATCCAGGTGCCACTCTTACAGCAGAGTCTGGCATCCCTGTTTTACCAATATGTTTCTTACATCAGGTTTGAATCCCACAGAAAGAAACTAACAATTTTGGAGAATGCTTTTCCTGCAAAGAAGTAAGCTCCAGAGAGTGGTGTGATATTGTTCTACTTGATCTGCAACAGCAGGAGTGGGGCAAAACTTGATTGTTCTGGAACAGGGGGTTTATCCATGATAGCTAATAACACAGCTGTTTTTTGGGGGCAGATATATGCAATGAGTATTTACAAAAACAGGTTCAGGATCAGCCATGGATTCACATCAGGAAGAATAAAAGGGCCGTCACTCCTATTTCTGACCACATTCAGGGACTTGTCCGCTGCTCACTCTGGAAGCATTTCTGCTTTCATATAAGCATTCCTTTCCCTCCATGCAGGTTATTAAAAAAGAAACTGGATTTTGGAGAGACTTTGGTTTTGGGATGACTTGCCAGTACAGATCTGATTTTATCAACATAGGTAAGAAAAACACACTTCAATACACCTGTCTTTTTGCTAAAACATAGAAAATCATAATCAGCCTCCCTTTCTTTGGCCAGTGTGTCTATGTCACTAATTTGCAGCAGTGCTGTGGTTAGATGATCAGACTATTCCTAGGTGCCATAGAGGTTACCAGAATCTAAGCACTGCTCAGTATAAATAAAGTTTTGTCTAATAGTGAAATAGTTGAAGCTAAGAAGTTTGGGCACTTTGATGTTCACAGAGGGTATGTCTGTTTCAAAGGACTGACTGGAGCCAGAAAGCAGGTGCAGTGTAATTAACAGCATTGAGTTTCCTAGTATGTATCTCTAGTTTTATTTTGGATATTGTTTGTGTCAGGTGGCTTTGACCTGGACATTAAAGGCTGGGGTGGTGAAGATGTACATCTGTACCGCAAATACCTTCACAGCAACCTCATTGTGATCCGAACACCTGTCAGGGGTCTCTTCCATCTGTGGCATGAAAAGCAGTGTCTGGACGAGCTGACCCCGGAGCAGTACAAAATGTGTATGCAGTCCAAGGCCATGAACGAGGCTTCTCATGGCCAGCTTGGGATGCTTGTTTTCAAGCAAGAGATTGAGACACATCTGCACAGACAGAAATTGAGCAGTAAGAAGACATGAAACTAAAAAGGTAGGCAAAAAGCCTCTGAATTGGACTATAGGGTGCTTTGTAAAAGAGTTGCTAACCAGAAAAGATGGAGTGGGACTGAAAGAGGATGGAGATTCCAGAAGGATGGCAGCAAAAGAAGAAGAGGGAAAGTGTTTGTCCTCCCTACTTCTGTTTTGATTCTAATGGGGCTTTTAAGTGCTCCATTAGCCTGACTGTTCAGCCCTTGCTTCTGGGGGACAGTTGAAGGCTTGATGTCACCGAGACCATGAGCATTACATAAATGCCAGTATGGTGTGCAGAGTAACAAATGGACGTGCTCTTCCTTTGAAATGTTTGTAAAATGTGTACAATTATTTAAAGGATTGACTTTTTGATGGGCCAATAATTAGGAGTTATTTTCTACATCTCACCTGATATATCTAAAAAGGGGTATTTTTGAGCAAGTACAGAGCTCCTGCTCTGAGAAGACCATCTGATTGTTAAGGATGGTTAAACTGGAATGACCAAAAATCCTTTTCCCTTAAGGGTCTGTCATGACAGGGACAGCAGCAGTGCACTAACAGGGCATTCCCAGTTCATCCAGAGAAAGAGGTATCTCAGAAAGTGCTTTCTAAAATCCAGAAAGAGAAAACCCTACTGGTCAAGTGTGATGGTTCAAAAACACTGGGGGATAGTGTTTGTTCTCTGCTGTGGACGGTGAAGTAAAAGCAATGAGCCAAGTCTGTATCACATGAGTCAGACAGTGTATTTCTGCTTTAGAATACTGTATGTATCTCAAGATTTATTTTTTAAATGAAGTTGGTTTTGCTTGGGAATTATTTTGTCATACTTCAGGTCTTCTACTTCTAGCCTTACTAGGAAATAGTACAGCCTTCCAACACTTGGAAAATGCTCTGCAGGTCTGTGTTTCCTGTGGATGGGATTTGGGTTCAGATAAGTGATGTGATTTTTGTACACAACCTGGGTACTGGAAGGCAGAAACTTTATCATGCTGAAGAAAAGGAAATACATCTCAACTTGCAATACTGATTTAGTAGGAGGCTTTAAACTCTGAATGCCAGGTACCAAAATTGATGAACATTTTTGACTTTATACCAAAGTATTCCTTCTATACCAAATAGTCTTGCCCCAGGCACAGAAAGTTTTTTTGTAATTAACAAAATAAATTTTTGTGATGGATTACTGGACTCTGCAAATTCTCTTTTGATAATTATAGGTACTTATACTAAAAATTAGTCCTCTTCTTAATAGATTTGTTTTGAATTGCCTAAAACTGTTGCAAATCTGAGTTACTGCTCTTATAAAGCATTTTCTTTTAATGCTTACTGCTTTTTAACATTTTAATACATACCAGCCAACAAAGGCTGCATGGTCTTGAAAATCCCATTTGCTTACCTAAATGCTGTTTCTTTGAGCAGTCTCTTTGCTTTATAGCTTCAGATTAATTCAAGGTAGTCTGAAACAGATTCTCATTTGGCTTCTGGCTTGTAAAAGCTGGGGGGAAGAAATATGAAAGACAGCACTGAACAATGAATGAACCACTATTTGATGTGCCACTGTGCAGTAGGAAGAGCACTTATGAACTGCTTTTGAAAGCACTGCATGCAGTATCTGCAGAGACAATGCTACTGTAAGTACCTTTTCCCTTGCAAATCACCAAGGGTCCAAAACACTGCAAAAGTTCGTAAAGGATGGAAACTCTGTATACTGAACCGCAAAATATATCACTTACCATAGAAACTTCAGCAATCACTCAACTACATCCTCCAAAGAACCGTTCTGTTCCCAGAACACATAATAAGTTATTTATTAAGGGCTTTGTTCTGATGAAGTAACTTTACAAATATTATGCAGTAGGAGGAGACAGTCATGGCTTGTTGAGTGCATGTGAAAGTTATAACTCAGCTGCTCCAAGGCAATAGTTGTTCCAACAATCCCATTTAACCTGAATTTGAAACTGGGTGTTGTATATTATGAAAGTTTCATAATCACAGCCTGCCTCAAGCCTAGCCTTAACTATTTCTGTATTGGTTTTTTTCACTGTCTTCCCTGGGGTTTCTCTAAACCCTCAGTAACCTGATGTAACTTTGAGGTTGGCCACACTCATAGAGCAGGTGATCTGCAGAGGTCCCTTGAAACCTGTATTAGTCTCCAGTTCTAAGGACTGGGCAGTTTTAAATTCAACACTTCATTATTTTGGGGACCTTAGCAAGCATGTCACCCAGACCCTGTCAGAGTTTCACAAGTTACTTTTTTAAATGGTACCCTTGTGATTCCCATGTATGTCTTTTTCCACAGAGATGCTATTGCTTTTGTCAGGAATAATACTGTCTATGCAGTTCCTATTCCTTGGCTGCAGAAGCCAGTTTGCCGAGAGTTGAGATTGTATCAATGATGGAGAGATCCAGCCCACAGTCCTCGGCCACTGCAGTGATTCGCAGGGGAATCTGATCACAGCGGGGATCTGTCAGGGCTCTCTCAGAGGTGGAGTCTGCACTGACAGGAAGAGGGAAGCTGCTGTTATCTCTGCTCCTGTGAGCCAAGTAAAGCTCTCACAGATCTTCCAGACCAGTTAGAAAAACGTGAAATCCAAAGAGAGCAGCCAACAGAGCCATAGGTTTCTCTAGGAAGGTCTCTACCTTCCTTGTCCTAGAGGCAGCTTGTGCTCTTTCTCAGAATGGCAACTGACTGGATCTTGGAGGAGGGACTAGACATGCCCCTGTGCAGGTGGGGAGGACATACAGTGACTCCTTGCTTTACTTCTTGATGACTGCAGCATGTTCTGGCTAAAGGCATAAAGGCATGGGGCAAAATAAATTGCCATATCCTTCCGGGATGCATGATCACTCCGGCAAGCAATTTGCAAATTGACTACTCTTGTAATCTTTGCACAGCATCCCTTGAAGAAAGAAAGATTCTACAGAGAAACTCCCAAAGACACGTCAGCACCCTTGCTGCACATCATCCTTGCTCCACAGACTTTTGGAGTAACTAGATTTTGGAACAATGGAAGAGCCAGTCTTGAGGGCATCCGTTCTGGCAAGGTAGCTGCCTTTGCAGTCAGTGCAGTGATCTAAATGCGTAGATACAAAACTTCATGTTTCGTTCCTCACAGAAGACAAGTGAAGCTGGGAATCTTTGAAAAACTGAGGCATGACTCTCAAACGTGGGATAGATGTGAACACGGGTAATGGTTTTCCTTGGGCTGTACTGAGACAACATTTACAAATGAGTAGTTTAATACAAAGGTATGTGAAGCTCGCATGTTGGAACATCAGAA